>VZRV01010292.1:1006631-1201198 GCA_013398115.1 Falcunculus frontatus | reverse complement strand
GGCGGCGAAGCCCCGCCCCCCGGCGGGCCGAGGGGGCGCTCGCGGGGCCGGTCCGAGGATGGAGCGAGGGCGGGAGGGACGGGGGAATGTCGGACCCGGCGGGGTGGGGGGTGTGTGTGTGTGTGTGTCCCGCAATCACGTCACACGGCACGGCTCCGCCCGGTACACACCGGCGAACTTTAATGAAAGTCCCGTACAAAGCGCGGGGCCGGGGTCGCCCCTCAGAGCCTCGAGGTGGCCCCTCACAGTCCCCTCGCAGCCCCGGTCTCGCCCCTCAGAGCCCCGGGATCGCCCCAGGGTCGCCCCGGTCTCGGCCCTCAAAGATCTGCCCGGGCGCCGGCCGCCCTCGGCGCGTACTTGGGCATCAGTTCGTGGATCCTGCGGATGAAGTCGGACTTCTCGGCACAGCCCTTGCACACCTCGCCCCAATCATCCAGGATCCGCCGCAGCTCCTTGACGCGCAGCTTGCGCAGGTCGGCGGTGCTTAGGTCGATCTGCTTGTCTGCGGGGAGAGCAGAGCCGTGCTCAGACACGCCAAGAGGGAGAGAGTTGCCGGGGGTTGGAAGGAACGTCTAGGTTAGGTTTTGGACAGCAGATAAGGCTCTTAATGCTAAACATTATTAGAAGACAGAAAGCTTGGTTGCGGCTTAGATGCAGGAGTTCCACAATAGCCCTGAAAGCCCCTTTATTATACGTGCAGCAACACTTCTCTTCCACTGGATAAAAGAAATGTAGCAGAGTGATTTCAAGGGAAAGATAAGAAAGTGACAACAACAAAAAGCTTTTCAGGAAGCAACACGACACGACCTTAGTAGGAGAAATGAGAAGTATAAAGACCCGCAATCCAAGGGGTGTCTCCAGGGAATGTGAGGGCAGTGATAAGGGAAAAGCAGAAGGAGACAGTTCTATGCCTGTTTTTTGTATTAGTCTTTTCAGGAAGAGGAGTCATCTAGGAACATGAGAGCTCAAGGAAGGTGATGAGAAACTGAGAGTGGAATGCTCTGAGGAGACACCAGAGGAGGTGAGAAAGCAGCATTTATCACCCCGCTGCTGGGAACAGGAGAGCAGCCGGGACTGCAGAGCTCAGCCAAGGGCCTGATCCCCGCCACAGTGACACCCCCACCCGCTGCCAGGCCAGGCTGTAGCACACCCCCTCCCAAACACGACATTCCAAACAGCAATGTGAGCGCAGCAGTGCTGCTACACCTGGGAGTTAGTTATTCCAGGGCTGATCAGAGTCCCTGCAGAAGCCAAGAAGGGTTAGCAGCCAACAATCTTACCTAAGCATCTCCATAAAATTCTCTAGGATGTTCATGGAGTGCAATCCAGGTTAGGCAACCTAACTAGGCTACAGAACTCAGGACTGAGTAGTTTTAGGATGTTGCTTCACCCTCAGTGATCCACCCCAGCAAATAATGGGCATTTCCTCTTGTCCAGGCAACTCACCGTATTTTAGCTCACAGATCTGACTGTCTTTCTTCTTTAGCTTCTCACAGATCTTTTCCACAGGGATGTGGTGACTCATGGGCTTTGATACCTCGTTAATGATTTTGGTGGCTGCATCACTTGTGGCCCCAATGTAATAGCACTAGAGGGAAGAAAAGAGTGAAGTGGGGATGCATGGAAAAAAAAAGCTTCTAAAAGCAGAGTTTTCTATTCCTGTCCTCATCTGGTTTTGCAGCTGGATGTTTACTGTTACAGAACCTCCCCAAGGAACTGGTAGAAGCCAGCAAAAGGGGCCTAACTGAGCCCAGGATACTGAGCAGGTGTTTTCCATTGCACTGATTTTACAGCTGCAGAGGCTGGTGGGCTTGTTTCTTAACTTTATAAAAATTGAATGGGATTAGGAATAAAGTCTTCTTCATTCAAAGAGACTCTCTGAAGTGTTCCCCCTCTGCATGTCAGATGGTATCTCTGTAGTTCTCCGAGGAGAGTTCAGGGCCTTTTCCTTGGGGCTCTTCATTCACAAATTGCCTCTGGCTTTAGTTAGGGCAATTTGATTTTCCTTTATTTAGTTTTCAGCTAAACAGCCAAAGAGTATAAATATTTTAACAGCTTATACAGCACCCCAAATACCATTTAAGGGACAGGGAAGCCCTACAGCAAACAGAAGCTCTGTAACCTCCAGTGCTTCAGTAACAGTAAGACACAGGGCCAGCCAGTCCAATCACTGTTGACAGGGTGGTGCTTTTTTTTCCTTTATTTTTTTAAGGTGAAGAGGTTGAACTCCTCAAGTCCTCTCTTATAAAAAATACAGGACCAACTGTGGCCACAGAGCCAGGAAAAACAGCCCCTGGGAAGCCATATCATACAAACTCAGAAGCACCAGTTTCCTCTCATTTGCAGGAGACAAATATTACTGACTCCCCCTACTTACCAGGCGGTTCTCTTTGCCCTTTGCTTCTTTGCAGGATTTCAAGAGCTCCTTTTCAATACTGGAAGGTGTGAATTCAACGTCGTTGTCCTTTAGACTCTGGTAGAACCTTCCCAGGAATGTGACACACACTGGAAGGGAAGATGGATGGAGTCATCAGCCAGAGCAGTAATCTCATGGTAGCTCTTACAGGACAGTTGTAGGGAAATGGAATAGGGGGTTTGGATAACAGAACTTTTCTGAATCTGCATTAGCAGTCAATGACTTCACCCATGGTTCAGAAAGTCATTTAGAGCACATGTAAATCAACAACATGCCCTGGTAATTTTGTTGGGTTTGTGACAATCTGAGAAATGAGATCCATGGAAGTGTCCAGGGGCCTCTGTACGCTGTCCTGAGTGAGCACAGGATCATACGATGGCTACAAACCCATTCCCATGCAAAAACGTAAATTTAAATTTGTCTTGCTGCTTTGGGAAGCAACTTGTAAGAACACGAGTGTCAAACCCAGTGCTGATAGAAAACCAACTCTGTACATAATCCTCTGAGACTCCCTGTGTGCTGAGTTCAGTAACAGGGTATCACTGATTACCAGGCTGCTTCAGCTGAAATTACTTCCAAGAGAAAAAGAAATGTGATCCCATGCTATGTCCACCTGGCACCTTTCTCCTTCTTTTATTTCCACAAGCTTCTGATGCAGTTTCAGATGGAAAGAGGGAAGAGTCCTAGACATAACGCAACTCCCACAAGTGCAGCTGCAGTTGAGAGGACAGATCCAGGTTCCTGCCCGTGGGGAAGGGCTGCACGACTCGGTCATTGCTCCTTCCCTTGGCAGCAGTCGCTCCACACATGCTCCAAAGCGCAGCAGCCCCGTGTGTGGCTGGGAAGGAGGGCAGACAGCCTGTGGGATGACTGAGGGACACCCTGAGTGTCAGATTTTGGTCATCCTGCTGCTCACAACTCATCTGTGGACATCAGCATCACCCGGATCAAGCACTCTGCAGCCCTACCAATTCCTGCTCAGCACCTGGGGATTCTCGCACCTTCCTGCGCAAGACAAGTGCCAGGAAGCATTCTGCCTCTAGGGAACAGGTACGAGTTATGCCTTTTATGGGATTTGTTTACCCCAGCAGGAAGGGACTGGCAAATATTACTGTCATTAGCAACTTGTGTTCAACTCAGAACACTCAGGCACAGTAATTGGGCAGGACAGGAAATGGAGTATGGCCATCACAGAACTGAGTAGAAACTTACTGTCATTAGATTAAAACTAGAACTAATTATAAGATGGGCCATTTTGGAAAACATTTTTTGTATGCGTACAGCACCCTTATTTACCTCCCACCAGTCTGTCCCCAGTCACAGACACACTGATGTCCACTGTAAGCTGTTGGGAAGTGACAACCTTGGGAAGAAAAAACTTGCTGCAGGCAGTGACACTGATGGCCACAGCAGGATAGAAACAAGTTTCCAGTCTAGTGCTGGGACAGCAGCTGGAAGTTTCGATTTAGTGACTTCCCTCCCCTCATTCTGTCTTACTGTAGAGAAGGGATATTAGTATCCCAACCTCCCAACCAGCTACTACAGCCCCACCTCAAGTTCTTCTTGCTTCACTTGGGGAATCTGTTCAGTTCGCTGCACAAGAGCAGCTTAATTTGCTGCGCAGCTCAACAGGTTCCACCCCCGAGGCGTTTGTATTTCCGTGGTACACAAAGGGCCCGACTTGATTTGGATCAGCTGCTCACGGCTCCTGGCTGTGCGCACTGAGAGGACTCCGAGCACTCCGTGAACCTAACACTGCGCTGACTAAGGGGGGAATCCCGGCGAGGTCCGGGTGAGTAACCTCACTCGCCTTCTCCTGCTCCCTGCCCTGGTCACCGTCACCCGGCCGGGACAGCCGGGGGGGGAGCGCTGCCCCGCCACTGCCGAGCTGCGACAGTGCTGATCTCCCGGCCTGGAGACGCAATCCAAGGGGTGAGTCGTCCCGGTCTCCCGGAGTCGTCGCTCCTCTTTCCCGTTGGTACTCTACCGCTGAACAAGTGGAGAGGGACCGGCAACTTCCCGACAGAATGCAGCACACTCGGAAGGGAGATCCCGTCCCGGGAGCAGGTTACGGCTGGAAGCCCCGCCCCGCCTGCCCCACGGGCCATCCGCCGCACCGCCCCGCCACCGCACATCCCCGAGCACCGCCCCGCCACCGGCCGCCTGCGATCGGTGCCCGGCCCGGCCCGGCCGCACTTGGCCAGACTTGGGAGACTTTTCCTGCCGCTGGAGGCAGAGCTCCTGCCGGCCCGGCCCAGCCTCGGCGGCCGGGCTGTCACTCGGGGCTGTCAGAGCCCTAAGGCTGCTCCGCGTCCCGGCCCCACAGACCGGCGGACGGGCCAGACTGCGGGAGACGGCGGCGAGGAGCGGCCTCNNGCGGGCGGGCCCGCGGGGGGGGCGCGGCGGGGGGGGGCGCCCCCCCCCCGCCGTGCCCGCGGGCGGGGCCCGTCCGCACTCACCCTCGCAGTCTCCGTCGCGCAGCGCTCGGCCACCGGCCGGCAGCAGGAGAAGGGCCAGCGCCGCGCAAAGCCCGTGGGCCGCCNCCCCGCCGCCGCCGCCCCATTGGCCCGTTCCCCGCCCGGCCGCCACGCTCTCCGCTCCCATTGGCCGCGCCGCCGCCTCCACGGGAGAGTTGGCGGCCGCTGATTGGGGGGAGGCGGCAGAACGGCGGCGCGCGGCGCGGGTCCCCGCCCCCCTTCGCTGCCATCTTTGTTAAGGGAAGGGCGCTCGCGTGCGCTCCCTGACGGCGGCCGCGGGCGCCATCTTGGAAAGGGGCAGAGCCTCACACCTGTGGGCGGGCGGGGCCGCCCTGGGCCCGGCCTCCGCCCTCCACCCCTTTCCCGGCTGTGGTGGGGCGGTGTCCTTCAGTGCAAGGTGAGGCTGAGGGGTCGATCAAGGCCTCCGAGTATCGTGGAGTCGGTGGAGTTGTGTTTGGGTACCCCGGAGGTGGGCGAGGCGAAGGAGCTGCCTGTGCAGGCGGCTCATGGGATGTGTGTCCCGTGAGGGATAAGAGCGGCAGGGACGGCGTCAGTGCCAGCAGGTACAGTGAGGTACAAGGACTGGATACTTTGAGGTGGGACAGCTGAGAAGTCAAAATAGCAACCTGTGTGCACTTGTCTCTGGCTTCTTGGGTGGGTGTTTTTGCAGAAAGGAAAAAAAAAAGTTTAATTCCAGCTTAATATCCTAGTCACTGGGCGTGTCACCTTTTGTTCAGGGTCATGGGGGGATTCTTGGGGTTGTCCTGTGCCAGAGCCAGGAGTTGGATTTTGTTGATCCTTGTGGGGCTTTTCCAACTCAGAATATTTTATGATTCTGTTCCAAAAGCCCTTGCAGTTTGTGCTGTTAACTACCTTCAAGAATCCTCAGCCCTGTGAGTTTATAACTGAAATCCCCTTGAAGTTGGGAGAGGAGCACACACCTGCTGATAGCTCTTTGTGTGGCTTTACGTGTAACTCTTGTGTATCCTGGGATATCATTCCAGTGAAAAGGGAGAGGCAAAGTCACACAGCCCTGGCTACGGCAAGGGAGCTTCCATGTAACTCGGTGGGCTCTCTTGCACAGGCAGGCTCTTGAGGAAGCCTGGTGGGGCTGTGCCTAATCAGAATTTTCTTGCAGGTCATGAGGTGCAAGTGATAAGCCTGACCAGGTGACACAGTCAGTGTGGGGAGGAGGAGCACCTGATTCAGCAAAGGTCACAGCAGGTGAGCAGTAATTAGGACAGTAATTGCCAGTGAGAGTACATTATGTGTTTATTAGGAGAGGTGGTTTTGCACATTTCTAGGTCTTGTTATCTCTTCAAATGTGTTTATTAAGATCGGTATTAATATTATTAAGTCAGTCCATAATGATTCCCAGAATTACTCAATATCAGTGTACTTTAAGAAGATTATTGGCTTTTCTAAACTTAGGCTGATTGCCCACTGAAGTCACTTAGCTGTACAGAGAAGTGGTGGCTTAAAGTGGCCTTTTTTCTTATCAGGATAGTGGCCAAAAGAACTGTGACATGAAGTGGCTTCTTAATTAGTTGGAAATAGGGCTTAAATTTAGAATTAGGAGAATTTAGGAGGGTCACGATAAGGACAGAGTTTACCTACCAAAATAGTGCAGTTATGAAACATCTTCAAACAGAGTAGGAATTTTATACATATTTTATGGAACCGGAGAGGAGTGATTTTATTTGGTTTTGGATTGGGAAATGAGCCTCTGTATTTCAATATGGGATTCTCAAATGGGTCTGAGGAAGAACAAGGTCTCCTTTTGTTTTTTTTTTTCTTCTTCTTCTTTATGTTTCATCAGCTAGAATGAATTCCTTGCATTTTACCTTGTGCTTCTTTTTGATCCATGGTGAGGTTTTTGGGGCTCTGTTTGTTCCACTCTCCAGGTTCTGTCTCTCTGGAGCATTAGGGATTTTTCCTGTCTGAGACCTGGGTGATGGAGAGCTTGTGCTGGTCCTCACTGTTGTTTCTTCCTAATATCCAGTCTAACCCTGGTCTTTGTCAGTGTGAAGCCATTCCCTCATGTTCTCTCACTCCAGAGCCTTGTCCAAAGTCCCTCTCCTGCTCTCTTGGAGCCCCTTTAGGCACTGGAAGGTGCTCTAGGATCTGCCTGGAGCCTTCTCTGCTCTGGGCTAGTCAGCAAATTGAGTGGGCAGGGGAGTTAATTTGGCTTGGTGGATCTGTGGGGATTGGAGTTGTTGGGAAGTGAAGGTAAATAGAGGATGTTCCTGGCTGCTGTGGGGGCTGGAGCTGTGCAGGCTCTCCCATCTGAGAACACAAATCTCTTAGAGCGATGGGGGAAAAATGAAGGGGCTCAGCCTCAGGTGCTGGGCTGCTAGGACAAAGAAGTGGGTTCTGTCAGGGGGAGGGGAAACAGTTTGGGAAAATGTAATGCAGTGCTGCTGTGAATGAATGCTGAATAGAAGATGAAGTGTAATAGATCTGCTGTTCCAAATTTGGGTTTAATTTATGTGGATTGACAGTAAAGCCCATCAAAAGGGGGACGTGGTGTGTGGACCTTCTTTTAAAGACACCTGAGCTCAGAGCTTTGCCTTTTGAACTGTGTCTCTGTGTCCATGGCTTGTTAAGAATCATGTACAAATGGAGGCACATTTATGCATAGGGTGTAGAAGGCTGAATCTTTTATCAGCCAGGTTAGAGTCATTTCTAGAGGTTTAATTTCTCCTCTTATCAGCTTTGTAATGAAATTCATACTGAGTTGGACAAGTCATATATTGAAACTGTGCTGAAGTTTTCTTATTTAGATAAGGAAAGGTATTTGGACATGGGATTTAGATTTCAATCTGACTAGTGGCAGCTTAAATAAAGTATTGGACTTGCACTGAAAAAAATGGTTCTGTTGGTTTTAATAGAAACTAGAGTATTTTTTTAAACTCTTGTTTAAAGCTGGGGGCTTCACACATCTTTTGTTGTGCCAAAATACAGTTTTTATTTCCTGTGCTTGGTTAATAAATAGTTTTTATCTGAATGAAAAATATTTACTTAACTAAGATTTAATAAGCTGGCTTAGGAACAGTCTCAAAGGGTCTGACTGATGATAGCGTGAAGGGTCTGGAACATAAGTCCTAGGAAGAGTGGCTGAGAGTGCCAGGGTGTTTAGGGTGGAGGTCTTATCACACTCTACAGCTGCCTGAAAGGTGGTAGCCAGGTGTGAGTCAGCCTCTTCTCCCAGGGAACAAGTGACAGGAGGAGAGGAAATGGCCTCAAGTTGTGCCAGGGGAGGTTCAGATTGGATATTAGGAAAAATTTCTTCACTAAAAGAATGGTTAAGCACTGGAACAGGTTTGCCCAGGGAAATAGTGGAGTTGCCATCCCTGGAAGTGTTCAAAAACCAAGTGGACATGGCACTTCACAATCTGGTGTAGAGGGCATAGTGGTATTTACTTGAAGGTTGGACTTGGTGATCTTGGAGGTCTTTTCCAACCTGAATGATTCCATGATTCTATTCTATGACTGATACAGACTTATTCAGGCATCAGGTGAACATTTTAGCTAAGCCACACGTTGATATTTTAGATGCACCGAACTACCGTGTTACAGCTTCTCTCCTCAGTATTTGTATGTGGTGTGTGCAAAGGTTGCCTTGGCAGTCCCTGTACATCCTGGGGCTGGCTGAAGAGTCAGACTTGCTGCTAAATGTCTTTTGAGACAGGTTTCAAAGTTTTTTTGTTGGTTTGTCAAGACATGAAATGAGTTATTTTGCCTCCTGTACAATGACTGGGTTTATTAGTGTTAATGGAAGAAAATTTGAGATTAGGAGCATGTAGAAGTCACCATCTGAATTCCCAAATTCTGTGTTCCTGCATGTCTTAACTACTATTCTTTAACATCTGTTCTGTTAAAATGATCGGTATTTAAGTAGTATTGCAATAAAAGAGTAGCAATCTTTTAGGCAGCGAGACAGTGGTGGTTTAACCCCAGGTGATAACTAAAGTGGCACACAGTCACTCCACGGATGTCATAGGGGAGAGCTAATCCCATTCCCTTTGTCTCTGAAAGTATTGCCCCAAAACTGTGCCTGGGGCTGTTGTAACTGCCGTGTCCATCTACCTGACCTGACCAGGAGGGGGATGTACCTGCTGCTTGCTTCAAGAAGTTGATATTAAGTAACGCACTGTCAGCTAAAAGAGTTACATGGAAGCTGTTCCCTCACCACACATAAAGTCCTTTTGGTTGCCCCCCATTTTTCTCAATTTGGACAAAGGTGGGAGGTAAGGGCTGTTCCTTGTCTCTCGTGAAGGTTTGGAGCAGCCTGAGGATAGCCCTGCCTCGAGGACAGCAATGACCATACAGCTGTACTGTTTTAATCTCAGGTATTAATCTTTAATTCCACATCACAGCAGTCGAGTGAATGGGTAAGGGAAAGGAACCCAAAACAACCGGCAGATATTTACATCTAAAATTCACACCACTTATTTGTTGGTTCTGGAAACATGCTATCACAATATATACAATGAAGTACCTTTAGGACACTTGTACAAATTAATTTTTTCCTTTTGAATTTGACTTCCATTATAGATAAGATAGCTGTTTTCATTTTATTTTAAACATGAATACACAAAAGAGAAGTGGTTAGAGGTTTTTGCCTTTTTTTTTTTTAAATAAGCACAGAATGCCAGAGGTTAAAAACACATTTACAGGGCAGAATACCAGTCAGACATCACAATCTATACATTTTTTGCTCAATTTCCTGTACAAATACACAGCATTCAAATGGGGGTATTTACAAAGAAGCATGATCAGAGGAAATTTTAAATATCACATAATTTGTTTCCCAAAGGCTCTTGCTCTCTCCAGCCTCCCCACTTTTGGCTGATACTCCCACAGAAGGGATATGCAATATCCCTTACCTAAAAAAAGGGTAAGTAAGCTAAAAAACCAAATAGAGGAAAAGACGAAAAAGGATCTGAGTCTTGCATACAGCAATAAAACCAACCCAACTACTGGGGGAAAAAAAAGGAAGAAAGTAGGATTCAGAGAAATTGTTTTAATTGCTTTTCTTCTACCACTGTAGCTTCTTCTTAATTTTGTTTCGGATGGGGCAGCAGGTACACTGGCGATGGAGAGATTTATAGCAGAATTCCACCAATTTGTCTCAGAAATGCACATGCTATTTTGTTATGCAAAGAAAACCCAATGAAGGCAAGTACACTGAAGTTTGAATTAGAGTTAGGTATAGAATGTCAAGGTCCTGTTCAAAACATCCTGTTGCTGTGGTTTATACAAGGAATCTTCAAATCCTGTTGGGCAAGTGCAACAACTGCTGTTGCTTCCACCTACTCCAGGACTGAGCTTGACGTTGGAGTTGTACTATGCTAAAAGACACCTCACCCTACAGAGAAATAGTAGTTCCAGGCAATATTAGTTCCAAGATTCACAAAATCTTAATAATAGTCTTTCTATCTTCTGCCCCCTTTAAGGCAAACACTGAAAAGGGAGACAGAATACTTGGTAGATATCAGAACAATAACAGAAATTTAACTCCAGAGAGGCTTTAATTTGGTAAATTCAGCAATTTATTCCACCCTTCTTTATGTGGACCTGCCATAAATTAGGTATTTATATACATCACCTGATTGATCTTTGAACCCTTCCAAATACGTAGGAATGCCAGACTCCCCAAATGGACTCACCAGTGTTGTACCAGGTCTCTAATCAGAGCAGGATGATGCGTTTTCAGAGACTGATTAGAGCTCTGGTGGGCAGGTTTTCCAGCTGCCTGGGACTCAGTCCCATGGTAATTGCATTCTTGGTTCTGCAAAGTTTTATTTGCAAGACCTGCTGGTTTTTCACATTAAGGAAGCTCGGTAAGTCACTACATTTACTACTTTTAGTCTTGCTGCTAGGAAAAAAAAAAGAAACCGGGGCAAGGGAAATGGAATTAAAACTTAGTTCTTCTAAGAACTTCACTGGAAGAGTCTCAGTGGGATTGGAGGATAGCATAACCCTTTTCTAAGGAATTACCTTGACTTACCTTTACTGAAAACATCAGTTGTTTTCATACATTTGTTCTATACCAGAGATCCACCTTGGTTTGTTAATGTTTAAGACCGTCCTAGCATTGGAAAACTCTCCTTCCTGCTAAAGATGAAATATCCACTATGGGCCAGATTTTATTATCATTGTTTAAATTGTGAAAGATAAAATGATTACAAGCAGCCTGTGTTAGTAACAAAATAGAGGAAGCAAGAGAGACTTTGTTCCAGCCAAATAGGCCATTTAAGAAACAAATCCATAACTTAGTAGTTTTGCATGGGCTAGAGCTTGAGAAAGAAAACAAACAAATCCTCTTGAAGTCCCCTTCATACAACTGCTGAGTCCAGACTTTATACAGCCAGACCATCTTTAGCCAGTTCAGAAACCATGTACTCTGCCCAGTCACTGTATTTAGAGGTAGTGCTAAAGGTGACCTGTAAAATATTGATAATAATCCTTTTTTTGCTTCTTTATGCTCTTTTTAGCAGGAGAAACTGAGCAGTTAAACAAGAATTCAAGATGTCAGTTGAGTGCTGTTCCTGTTTCTAGCACTAATTTATATGGTGGAGGTCTTATTTGAATGTGCTTCAGATTTTTCAGTGGTAGGAAAGAGGGAGGGCTGTTTCCATCCTATGGAGTGTGCTTTGCAGTTTGCAGGTGAAAGGGTTGTAAGGAAGGCTAAAATGTATGTGGGTGTGGCAAGGGAAAGGAAGGTGGCTTGTTTATCTAAAAACATTAAATATTTGATACTATCTTGACTCTAAGTTTCTTGAAAAGTATGAAAACAGGAATAAAAGGTTTCTTTGGGCCAAGATCTTTTCTTTGTAAAGAACAATATTACCCACAGATTTTTTTTTCCCTTGAACTGTGCAAGTAGTGATTAAAAGGCATGTTTTGTGTTCATAAACTTGTACTGTCTCCAGCTCTGCATGGTTCTGGATTGTGTGGTGTGGCTTGGTGTCCCCCACAATGTTCTTCAGCCCCTTCTGCTGAAAAGCTTATCAATAAAAAAACATGTGATGGGGAAAGGCTGTATTGCTGCCTGAGGAGAAAAGGAAAAAGAAATAAACCTTCCAGAAGAGAGAAGCAGCAGCTTTTACTATTCATTCTAAAGAAGCAAAAGAGGAAACAAACACTTGTTCTTTACAGGTTGCCTTTAAGGTCCCTGACTGGGGTGTACACTTGATACCGGGCATTGCTCGAGTCCTGGTGTTTTCTGTCTGCTCTGAGAGATGGGAGATTCTTTCTGCACACCAGCTGCAGTGAGTTGTTGGGAGGGACTGAGGATATTGAGTTAACAGGGAATGAATCTCAGCTCCTGGGTGATGGAAGTTGGTGAGAATTATGATGTTCAGCCCTGAGGCAAGGATTGTTGGATATGATGCATTTAAGCCACCTTTTCTTTACTGGCTGGGTCATCAACCAGCTTGTGGCATGAGAAACTCAATTTGGTTGGTTTTGTTTTAGTCTGGAATAGAAATGCTGGTGTCAACAGCCTGCCCAAAGCTGGGCATGGGAAAGGCCTACAATGAGGTGGTAGCTCCAGTAGCTACCAACCTCCTCTCATTCTGTAGCACAGATGAATAACACGATTCCCATGAGAAAGCAGGTTGGCTTAGCCAGTGAAAGCAAAATTTAAGAAATGAAACAGTACATAAAAAACAAAGGAGGCAGAGTTTGTTGGAAATGATATCTTGGAGATCAGTGCATCAGCACTGGTTAGATTGCCTCAGCACCTATGAACCAATGCAGGGAGATCACTGCACAGATATGTACAATCCTGCTCTCAAAAGAGCCAATTTCTTCTTAGAATTGCCATCTTTCCACTGCCTGCAGCTCATGCACCTTCCAGCCTGACAGTTCATAGAATCCCTGATTTCAGCAATGAGCTTTCAATTCTGTACAGCAAAGAAATATGTCCCTAGTGCAACTGCTTCTACTCATGTGCGTCTCAGAACTGGGAGGAAAGCAGGTTCGAAATCAACTTGCCACGTTCCCCCCTTTTTCCCCTCCACTTAAAATTGTATTTTTCAGCTTCTGCAAGTCTCTATGGCTCGTATGCCGTATGATGTGGTTAAGAAACTGCAGAAGGAATAAACTGTCCACTGCACAGAAAGTTAAAAAACGTAACGGAAAGGTGTAAAAAGAAATTAAAAAGGAAAGCAGCAACCTGCCATGCTGGCCCAATTGCTTTTGTGGGCTTCAGACATAACCTTGCGGCAGTAGAAAATCGGTTTGCTGTTCTCCGAGTCCCGCTCTCTCTCTGTCGTATCCAGACCTGGAATGCCAGTGCCAGTTGTGTACCAGGAGCTGTCCCTACTGCTCGCTGATGCCGTGCTCCCATGCCACCCTGGCCTGCTCTTCCTTTCCACCACTCACTGGTTGGGACACTTTACGATGCAACGGGCGGTGTTTGTCATCATCTTCAATTATCATCCCCTCCTCGTTCTCCATGTTTGGCAGCCGGGAGTGGTAAGGTTTGGGGGGTAAAGCAGGAGGGTCCATGGTGTCCTGAGGAATGACTCCAGATGGAGCAGAGTGGCTTCGGCATGGCTGGGATTTGAGCGACTCCAGGACATCAGGCTCAGAGAGACTGTACCTGACAGGGAGGTAGGGTGTCTCTAGATCTTCATCAGTGTTCCAGGCCTGGCTGGGCACAGAATCCATGGTGTCTGTGCGAGGAGGTGGTTCAGAAGAATGTCCAAAATTGCTCTCGCTCAAGGAAGAGACACCACTGCTGGCACTGCCGGATAAAGTGGAGTTACTGCCATCTAGACCAGACTGCGGACTGGTGGGCGATGCAGGGATAGGATGAAGAGGGGACTGTTCGGAGAGAAACAAAACCAGGTTAAAATTGATAAAGGAGGCAACGCTGCATCTTGTGTGTTGATCCCCATTTCAGCTTTTGACAGTGTTGTTAACAACGGTGCAGTTCCATTTGTGTTCAAAATGTCAAGGGTTATTGGTTTACATGTATGAAAGTACCACTTGTGGGCAGACAAGTGCACTCAACAACACCAGAGCTGTTAGAGAAACAGTAGCTGGGGTGATGATCAGGGTGCTGAAATCACAGCATATGGTGCAAAAAAGGAAAAGGGAAGGACCTACAACCCATGAGTTATTTCTATAGCATTCAGCTGTGGAATAGGTTAAGAGCTTTCAGTGGGTTTTCTCATGTGCAAGTTACTAGCATGTTAAAAATAGTGTTTCTGTATTCAGAAGCTGCTTGGTGGGAGCAGAGGAGGGGGGGATTCCTTTCAGGAGCCCATTGTTGTCCTACATCCTTCTCTGCTCTCCTGCCATTACCTTGCGCAGTGTTCGTGCAGGCAGTGCCGGAGGAGCATCGCTGAGCTGGTGGTGGAAGGCATCAAAGTGCAGTGAGTAGTGTCCTGGAATGAGACAAGGGTCAGAAATGAAGACTTGTGCTGCTTCATTGCAGCCACAGAGCTGGGTTTAGATCTTTGATGTCAGGTAACAGCTCCAAATGCTCCAGCCTAGGGCTGCCTGTCTGATGGATACTGCGGAGTGCATCTGTCACACACAGGCTGCTAAGGAGAAATTAAGTGCAGAGGGGTATTTCTCACTGCTCCAGTATCAAGGAACTCATGGCAAGGCAACAGGCTCTTAAACAATGAACATTTGAAGTTTCATTTAATAGCTTTGTAAGCTTAAGTTACTGCTGAAGTTGGTCATTGCTAAGAAGCCAGGCCAAGCTTCAGCACTCTCACACTTAATTCTAATCCCAAAGTACACATAAGTCCACATTGCTTAAGGACTGCAAGAATTTGAAGATTTGGGAAAAAAAAAAAATTGAAAACCTAGCAGACCAGGAAAGACTATGGGGTTTTTGTTTCTGGTTGTTTTTACAGGGGTGGGGGGAAAGGCTAAGGTCAGCTTTTAGATGGTTTGGATTTGTGCGTGTGTGTGACTGCAGGCATTTTCAGCAGGCCTGCTGGGCATGTCCTTACCATGGGGCAGGCTTCGGGGAGGCACTGGTGGGGCCAGGATGCTCCCAGCGTGGGCAGACAGGAATGGCAGGGCCTCTCGGCTTCCGCTGTCCAGGCTCCAGCTACTGGGTGCTGCTGGCACAGCTGAAGGATTGAAACAGATGTAACTCGGGTAACAGGGCAGGGAGCTCGTGGGGCCAGCACCGGCTTTCCAGTGTGCTCTTCAGCAGCAGAGAGACAGATTCCACGGACTCAGTGAATGGCAGGATTGAAAGCACAGAAAGGAACTGTCTAGGCTACACTGTGTTAAGTTTAGAGATGCTTTGTTAAAGAAGTGAGAGTTAGGTGATCACAGGGTTAGTCTGCCCAGCTCCCCTCCATCCCTGGGCTCATTTCTAGCAAATCTGAAGAGCAGTAGGACTCTGGCAGGTTTTTTGCAAATCAGTGTGGAGGTAAAAATGAAATCCCACCAACGGAATGGTGGCTGGATCTCAGGTGTGAGCTGTCCTGCTCGGTGGGGAGTGGTGACAAGGGAACATGGCAAAACCCTCTGGAAACACAGGACAGCCTGTGGCTGCACTACAGGCTTAGTGAGGACTGAATAAAGGACATGGAGGAAATTACACCTCAATCTGTTGCAACAGAAATGACTTCAAAGTTCCAATTTACTAAACTACAGAGTTGATCAAGAACTTTGATCACAAAATATTTAAAGACAACAGTTTGGCCTCCTTGTATTACAAAGTCTCCTGAAGAGATCAAGTCTTTATGAATCAGGAAGTATAGAGAGAGCAATGCTTGCTGCATTTAACAGAGTGAATATGATCTTCACGGACTTGGTTTTTCATAGAAATAAAAGCTGCTTCTTGACAAGAACATGAACCTTTTTCAAGATCTTGAGAATTCTGTCAACCTTGAACATTATTAAAATGCACCTTCCTTCCTTCCAAACAAGACTTGATTTATTCTGAGAAGAGACATGCAATAATTGTATGTTTATTTAAAAACAAAGAAGCAACTGCAATTTCTTTAGATTAGCAAAGAAAGGAAAAAAAAGTAATTAATTGAGCCTGTCAAAGAAAACTGAGATAAAAATAGCTTTTTCCATCTTCAGTTTGTAAAATGGAAGCCTGGAGAAATAAACATGGAGTTTGACATCTGAAGAGGATTTCTCCTTAATTAAAATGCCTGTAGCCATTTTTGGTGCATTTCTTTCTAAAATGACTTTGAAAGGTTTCTTTTTTTTTTTTTGGTCTCCCTAGTTCATGAGTTGGCATGAGCACAGGCTCCCCAAGGCCTAAAATTCTCTAAAGTAAAAGAGATCACAAAGTGACAGCTTCATAAGACAGAACAAACCCCATAAAAATAGAAAAGTAATTTTTTTTTTTTTTTAAAGAGAGACTCTCAGACTGAGAATCTGAGAAACGCATATGAAGAAGACACTAAGAATCTTGACAGAGAACAGGTTCAAACCGGGACCTACCTCTCTATGTAATGTGGCTCCAGATGAATTTTTCCCGTACACATGCCAGAGTGCTCTAATTTGCACTACTGCAATTGGTGTCAAAGGGCTAAAACAGAGGGACAAGATGCACAGCAGTGCCAGCCTTGCTCATCTCTCCTGCCATATCCCAGCATCAAATGAAAAGAACAGAAAATCTGATTTGCTTGGTTTGTAAAACTATTGTTGTGCTTGTTGTTTTGTTTTGTTTTTTTTTTTACACTGAGATGCAGAATGAGCATGTGAAGAAGAACACATGGTACCCCAGTGAAAAATCCATTTATGCTTTCTCAGTGTTCCCTCATTCACAGCCTTTTGAGTATTTAGGAGTGCTGGAAGAAGGTCAGATGATTTTGAAGAGTGGCTGCTGCCTGTTAAAACCAGTGTTTTAGCCAAAATGCTTCAGGGAAGAACCTAAGCAGGGAGCTCCCAGTGCTCTGACTTAGCCCACGTCTCTCTCTGTGACTATTCAGTGGCTCGGTGGCCAAGTTTAATTAGTGGGGAAGCTGCATTTGAACCATTCTGCTCTGGGCAACTGATGTCACCACTGTCACTGGGAATTACTGAGCGGAACTCCTGACACGGCAAGGAGGGGGTGGGGGAAGTCAGGGCCCTGACTGCTAACAAAATCCAAGGCAGATGGCATCCCGACTTCTAAGAATGGTGAGGGTTCAGGGCCTGCCAAGAGCACCTGTAACTGCATTTTTCCCACCAGCCAGGCACAAGAGCTGGGATTCCTGCCTCACCATCCCCACTGAACATGACCTGTGTCTTTTCAGGGCTTCTTTGGGGTTCGGTCTTTGACCTCTTGGCACTGAATACCACACTCCTGCATAATGTCACCCACAAATACAAATTCAAGTATTTTTTCCTAGACAGACAACAAATATTTATCTACCTTCCTTTTCCAGATCTTCCTCCTGTCCAGTACAAAGATCTCACCATCTTTGTCACATGTTTGGTTCAAACTAACATGGCTTAGCTGGAGCTCTTAATCCCTCCCCCCCTAGTCTTAACTCTCTTGTCATCACTCATTATTGTCACCAAGTCATCATTCTGCCATTTATTCAGAACTGGATTTTGGCGTTTGGTTTCATTCTGGACCGCTCATGTTGAAGTAGGGGATTCTGATTTATTAGAAATTCTAAAATAAAATTTGGATTTTTGGGGTTTTTTTTAAGGTACAGTTTAGTTCTGGCACAGTTACTGAAAGAAAAAGACAGATAAAAATCTGAGTGTATGATGTAGGTCAGACTAGAGAGTTACAGTGGTCTTTCCTGGCCTTAAAAATCTTTTAAGATACCATTTTTTCCCAGCCATACATGACTGTTGCTTGCTTAGGCAGCCTCCTTGTCTCAGATTTTGATTCAGGAATTTTGCCCTCTTCTGCTTTTTCAGAATGCTGTCTTTCAGATAATTTTTGAGCCCATTGCTTTGTCCATGGCACCTCTTTCACAAGTTGCTCCTTTTTTCTTACACCAGACAAATTCTTTCTCCTCTTTCAGGTTTTATTTTCCCTGCAGGGACTCGGCCTGTTTTTTTCAAAGCAATGAGTTAAAAAAGCATATATTCCTAATGATAAATAAATATAAAACTACCTCAGAGAGGGATTACAATGAATGTTTGTATTTTGAGCAATAAATGTGTATTAAAAGCCAGTATATCTCATGAATAAAAAATATGGTCCAAATCTTGGGCTCTTCTTAGATAACTTCTCATTTGCTGCTTTGCAAGTTTGCTTGACAAAGGCTGCAGGAATTGTTTCAATAACAAAATGCTGAACTCAGAAAGCTTTCTGAAATAGAGAGGTTTGTGCAAGCCCACCCTTCTGTGAAGGCTCTGAAATGACGGTAGGTTGGCAGAAGGCCCAGTTAATTAAATTGTTAATTAGAAAAGTGTGAGAGAAATGCACTCTGCCAGGAAATGTAGAAGCCCATTCGTTACTTGCTGTAGCATGACCAGAGGAATAATATTTTAGCAAGCATGCATGCTGAACAGCAAAAGGAATACCTTTCTCAGCCACAGACAGGTTGGGATCACTGCACGGTTTGCATGGTCCAATCATTTGCTGGATCAAGGCGCGCTGGAAATTTGGAGGCTAAGGGAGAAGAAAGTCAGCAAAGAAGAGTTAAAAAAAAAGTTAGAGACCAGCTGGGGAAACACGGGGACTTTCTGTTCCTTTTTTTTAAGCAAAGAAGTTTTTAAACTAAAGGTTTCCTGGGAACCTTAGGCTGTGCCTACATTGGCAGGTACTGCAGTGCAATGTGAGTGGATCTCTAGGGTGTAACAGTGCTGAGGGCCCACAATTCCTGCTCTCTGGAGGAATTATTTCATACTAGCTCTAGCCTGGCCTTGTGCCCATTATCAGCTGGAATACACTGTTTGCCCTCTGAAGCTTATCTTTGGTTTTGAGCATTGTTTTGCATGCTTTGAGACAGCTCTCCAATGCAAACTGAAGTGTGATAAGTGGGCAGGATCAGGAGATTCCCTTCAAAAGTGCAGGCCAGGGCGAGATGTAGGCACACTTTTCAATTTGTCCAGAGAAATTAGGGCACAGATTTTTTGGAGACGCTGTATCAGTATATTATTTCAGCCACTCCAGTTTTTGATACCTCTGGAAATCACCATAAAGTTATTTAGAATCAACTTGGAGACTAGACTGCAGGATGGATGGCCAAGGTTCTAAACAAATAAAGAAAATGGTGTGACTACTTGCAGTGGACCAGGCCTCACAGGATAAAGTTGGGAAGTGAGTCCATTTTCACAGGATATATCTGCACTTTTAATAGTCACTACAATTTGTATCATTTAACTGCCACAGTGGGTGCCTCCAGGGGTGGATTAATAGGAAAAGTTCTCCTTCACCTCTGAAAACGATCCTAAGTTGCTGTGTTTCCCAAAAATAAAAAAGAAAGCTTTAAGGTGGTCAAAGCCAGCAAAAATACAGCCACAGTTTCAGCTGGCTGAACTGACACAGAAGAAATTGGAGCTGCTACCTGTCCATTTTCCATGATAGCTGTGGGATACATGGCGCTGCTCGGTCGGTCCCGGTGGGCTGGCAGCAACATCATCATCTCCCGAGAGTGGCGGTACTTATCTGGTAGAGAGGGAGAGCCTGTAAACAAGTGAGAAAAATCACGTACACAGGACAAACAACAGCCATGTCTCCACATGCCCAGGGATCTCAGTCCTCCTGTGCACTTGGCTCGGACGCACGAGCTCACAGGACTCAAGGAAACATGGTGCCGAGCCCACTAAGCAGCTGACTGTTGGTGGGGTGCATAGCACGAGGATGGAGTCAGAACTGGCTTGTTGTATACAATTAAGGACATACCACGCAGGGTGTGTAAGGTGTATGTGTCCCTAGTTGTATGTTGCAAAGTGCTTCCTTTCAAACATAAAAAAAAGTGGGCATCTGTGTGGAATCAGCTGTGGCTGTGCCTTATGCTCCCTTGCACCGTAAAGTATTGTAGAGTTACAGAAATGCCATAAAATTGTGCATTTTAGGACTGAATGTGGGAGAAAGAGAGAAAAGCTTGAGATACACCATTCAGTTAAAGCAGAAATCTATAGGAAAATACTTCATTCCTTGGTTCTGGATAGAGATAAGTGTTGCCATTTAATTGGTGCTATCTTGGTCAGCTTCCTCTTGTTAAACCAACCCCTATAATAAACAGCATATTCTATAAATGTGAGAGGCACTTTGCTTACAATGCTGCTGTAATGATGATTACTACTGTGTTGCTATACTGAGCCCTTTGATGACACCAGACATTTACCAATGCTTAGAGTTTCATAGTAGGAATAATAAGCTTGATTTATCTATTAGTTATCTGTATATTTGTCATTTAGGATATTGGGGTATTTCATGTAACAGCTTCCTGGCAGGTGGAATTACTTGGGACTCGTGTCCTTCAGGATGAGTGCCACGTTAACAATACGCCTTCTGATGTGCAACAGCTGACAATGGATGTGCCAGAAGAATGATTCTCGTTAGTGACTTCCTAAAGTCTGACACTACTGATACACACAACCCTTGGGATGCACAATATTAGGCAGGAATTGATGTTGTGAAGCTGCTGAAGTGAGCTGTAATTTGCACTGATTGTTTGATTGCGTCACAAACACGCACCGAACAGATGGCAGCACACAGCGCATTACAGAGCCATGCCGGCTTTTGGGGAATACATGCCCCCTTTGGCAAACTTCCACAATCACACACATTACCTGGACAGCACTCCAACATATGAGCAAAGGCATTGGTGCTGATTGATGCAGCTTTTACCCCAGCAAAAGCAAACATGCAGTTTTGGGGACTAATATTCAGCACACAGTGGAAGGAACAATGTGTCCAGCAGAATGCAGGATAAAGTCCTACAATTGCAACAATTCCATTTGGGGGGGCAGATGCCAGATTAATCTACACCCCCACTCTGACATGAACAGTGGCAGAGTATCTGCATTCTAGTCCCGAACTCATTTTCTCCCCAGACACAGAACAGAAACATAATTAGACAACATTCTTTGCTCTTATGTACAACATCAGCTTGGAGAACACAGTGTTAACGCTTTGTGCTGAGTCTTTTCCTCACAGGTCACAGATAGTCCTGTTCTGCAGGACAAATGGAAAGATGCTGAACTTTTAGGTGTGCCCGGAACTACAGCACAGCATAACCTACACTGTAAACTTTTCCCTTTTTATTTATCTTGTCATCCTTGCTTTTTTATGTCAAAGATGCAAACCACCTCTATGTGCTGTCAGTTTATATGGGACTGCAGCTTCCTTGCACTGCACTGCAAGGACCTGAAAAATCCAACATGTGCTGGCAGTGTAGTTTAAAACACATGTCTGCTGTTTGGTACCCTAAATTTGTCATTAACTATAGCTATAAAAATGGTAACATAGTATGTCAAGTGTCCAATCTGCAAACAAAATTACGTATGGCTGCTTTGGACAGATAGAGAGCACAATAAACATGGCTCCTTTTCGGGACTGGCAAAACTTAAAAAGCAAAGTCAAAAAAAGCTTTTAAAGCTTCCAGAGCAGCCAGTGGCCATAATAAAATGCTGCAGCATGTGCCAGGGCTTACTCCTTTTAGCATGTATCTTGGTGCACTTGATGTGTGCAGCGCTGTAGGTACTTGCTATTGAGAAAGGAAAACCTGTGCTAAAGCCAGAGGTAGTTTTGCTTTTTTACTTATAAATATGTTAATCCACTTGTGACAAGTATTAATTTTAAGGAATGAAACTGAACATTAATGTAAACTCCAAACCCATTAAATCTCTTCTCCTGATTCATCATTTTTATTACTGTTACGAAAAGTTTGCTCCTGCACAAAATCGTAATTTTTTTGATTTAAAAAGGAAGTTTTAATGTAAGTATATGGATTCTTGCAAAGTGCTGAGTAAGACACCAGGACTCATTTTCTACACCTTAACAAGGGGCAGTGTTGAGGAAGCAGTAGGGATGCCTTTAGAGGCCAGTCAAATGTCAAGTGGGAATTGCTTTTTGACTGCACTGGAGAAGTCTCAACTGTATTTTAAATTAAATTAGTGAAAAGCCCTAACTCACTCCTCCTAGCTCTTTCCAGGCCTTTTTGAGTTACAGTTTCTTGCTTTCTGAACCCTGGTGTAATCTTTTAACTCCATTAAAAAGTTCAGCAGTGCCTCATGAGCCACCTCAAATGAAGCCAAGCTGAACTGAGTTTGTTATTGACCTTTTACACAACAACAGTGGTGCTTCCCTGATAGGGAAGAAGCTACTTAAGGGTCAAGCCAGGTGACAACTGAGAGATACATACTTGTAATGAAGAGTAACTACTAATGTCTTTGTTGTTAGCACAGAATTAGCAAATCCTTGCAGTATTCTGATTTCAGTTCTATTTAAGACTTCTGCTGTAAATTTGTGTATATTATAACCAGTGTAAATTTTAATGCCTTAATTTGCAGTTCAGTGATAAAATCAAATAATTGATAAACTTTGCTGATGACTATCCTTTAAAAATTCTTTTTAGATTAATTGCTTTGGTATTTTCTTTGGACATGCCAAATAATCACCTGTGTTGCTATTTTAAAGGTCCATAAAAGGGTAATTTTTTGGAAGTGGAGAACAATTTAAATTCCTGCTGGATTCTTAATACAAAAGGCCATGGCTTCCTTTGGTCACTGATGGAACTAATTTGTGTTTTAAAGATACCCATCTCCTCAGGACAGGACTCTGCAGTAAAACAGAGAAGGTGATCTAAGTACCTGCATTATCATTTGAATAAATGAGAGAAGCATTTAAAACTCAGGCTAAACCCTAGAAATCCTACCCAACCATGCTCAGGTTAAAGCCACAGGTGACAAAGATGTTAAGTTGATAAATTTAGGTGGCCTTTGTGAAATTAATTGTTAGCCTTCGTCCACTTCCCATCTGACAAGTGTTCAGCTGCAGCATCGTGACTCTCGTAGCTTTGTTGGCAGTCTCAGCAGAAAGGCCAAGGGTTGGATGGGTCATGGAGACTGAACTATCCTCTCACCTCTAGAGGTGGTCCCTCCAGGACAGAGATGAGGCACATGGGTGGGGGCAGCGTGGGGGAACTTGCACAGCTGCCGCCCATGCTGTATCTGCTCTGTGGGTAAATAGAGGGCTTCAGCCTCCAGTGGTGTCAATCCAGCACCTTTCACCAGCGCTAAATTAAAAAGAATATAAATAAATACCAAAAAAAAAGGGAAAAAAAAAAAAAAGGATAGAGGTGCATTGGCAGAGCTGCACATGTCATGTCTGTGAAGTACCTTCCTCCAGCCAGTGATACTGGTCTCATTTTCACAAGCATCAAATTCACCCAGTTAAAAAACAAAACAAAAGGAAAAATCACCAAGGAGAAGAACACAGCTGCATTACCACAGTGGAATTTAAGTGTAAGGGCTTTTTGTCATTAGGAACAGCTCCATTCCCAACAGCAGTGCTGTAATAACCAGAACAGTGACTGGCACACTGGGAAACACAGATTGCATCTGGGACCTTACTAGAAGTGAAATCCCACGGGTGGGTAATGTCTGAATGCTGTGCTCACCTAATTTAAAAGTGAAAAGAACAGCAGAGAAGAAACGTTATATCACAGGCCATATAAATATTTTTCAAACTCATTACTTCTCTTACTGTTTCCCATTTGAAATCTGTCTGGGTCCCATCCCTGGGAGGTGCTGTTGGCTCGCCCAGCAGCCCAGACCCTTTGGAGCATTCATCACGTTGGTTTCTAAGCAACAGTGAATAATACCGTAAAGAGGGAAGCTGGTGATGCTGTGCAGTCATCAGGCTCAGAAAGACTGTCACAGCCTGTCACAGCCTGTCACTGTGAGCCTGTCACTGGACTTCTAAAGTGGAAAACAGCGTGAAGCAGTACGAGCACCAAACCTTTCAGATCCCCCAAAAGATTCACATGCCAGCTGAGGCACATCCACTTAGGGATGTCTTCCTGACATGATAGCCCTCTCCTCAGTTCCATCTTCCCTTTCCTGTTATGCCAGTTTCACCTGGTTACTGTTTGTCATTATTTTCCTTCCAGCGCTTGGTAATTAGTGCAGCTATTTGCCTTTATTTGAAGATGTTCACGTCTCACCTTCCTACTCCATCTGATCCCTCAATTAAATCCCTTTGCTGCATCTGTGTCATAACAACAGCCAGTCAATTAGGATTTTACAGGCAGATTGAGCAAAAAAAAGCCCCAAGATGGCTTGAGGAAAGGGCTCTTCTCCATATTTCCTGTCCATCAGGAGACACAGAATTCCCCTATATGGAAAAAGGGGTAAGATTTAAATATCAGCCTCTATCTCTGACTATATCCTGGACACTTTCTTCAGACTCCTGTGAAAAGAGGTTTAGAACCTGCAACTGAGAATCCAAAATGAGAGGAAAAAATCCAAAACCTTCAAAAGAAGTTGTGAAAGTCAGGAGATCACATGGAGTGGTTTTGCTTCAGCTGGGAAAGAAAATGATTAGCAATATCAAGACCAGCTACTGTAACACAAAGGCAATATGAGTACCCCCAGAGTCTGCTTTTATATTTTTCCTTTCTTCAAGAATTTCCCAGCAGGGAAGCCCTTCTTTATCTCCAGTATTTAAAATTCGTATCTTTCAGCATTCATCGTATATGTCTACTTTTGTATACATATGTTTCTGCTGAACTGCCTCAAGTCCTTTTTTGTCATAATTTCTTTAAACTTGTAAAATGATTTCTTTGCTTTTGTCTTTATGATCTCTCTTTTAAGTACTATACAGAGGACTATTCTTGTTTTCCTCTAGACTGCCTGCCACAGTTTTGTGGCGGAACAATGGAAATCATTATGAAATTCAACTGCCTGAAACCAGCATGTATTAGAGATACATTCCAAATACTGATGAAAAAATGCTTAAATTGAGAATTAAACCATTTGTAAAGAAGAAGTATTGAGGAGGCATTTACATCTCCAAAAGAGAAAATGTTACATGTCAGTGTAGGTGCTGTTTCACTCCTAAGTCAGCAAGGTTGCCAGGTTTAGGGAACACCTGCAGGTGCCCCCCATCAGGGCCTGTACATGCTTACCTCGAGCACTGGAAGGGGCAGAGTTAATCATCTGGGATGGTGCCGAGTGAGTGGAGCTCAGGCTGGAGGTGGAAGGACTAGCCTGGGACGAGGATAAAACAGAGACATTGGTGACTGAGCCTTGGTACCTGGGCTTAGGGTAAACAAGCTGCAGTAGGCAGAGAGAACATCCAGAGAGACCCAAGCGGATCAGTGCCTTAGGGATTTACCTGTCTTGGATGAGCCAGGGCAGCCTCTGCCCAGCTTCAGTGCAGGCCACTGTTAACCTGCACTCAGGACTGTGGGACTTGTTCCACCTCCCCAAACCAAGAGCAACACTAATTGCACGAGTTCAACGGGGCAGGTAAACAACATGGGACAAAAATCTCACTTTCTGAAAGCAGCAGGGTGACCTTGGACTGCAGTATCACAGTCACTGTACAAACACAGGAGATTTCTTCCCAAAGTTAATCTAGTGAGTTACTGTCATCTTTCTTGAACAATGTTAGATTCTACCTATTCAGTTCTTTGAAAAAAACTGCACAGACAGATCCAAGCATGTGCACAGGTGAAGTGCGCTGCTCCTAAGCATAACCCTCTGGAACGCGTTCCGTGCTGCTCCCAGCAACTGCTCCTGGCTGTGCTGGAGCTGTACCTGCATGTGGTACATATCCTCAGGAGTCTCCCCCACAGAACTGTCTGTCAGGATAACCAGGTTTCCTGTTTCACTGGAGGTGTGGGACGACAGAGAGGATGAGGAGTGTCGGACTGAACCAAGCAAGTTCAGTGGGCTGGAAAAAAACCAGACAGAGCAAGGGCATAATTATTTTCTGAACCTGTTTGTGAAGCCTGATTTTTTTCCAAACTAGTAAGCACCTGCAGTTACCTGCTGCTTTAGGTCACCTCTAGATGTCAAACACTTTTGAAAAATCAGGCCAAATAAGCTCAAACAAATCCATAAATGTGAGTAAATATGAAAGAAGTGACAAGAAGATTACAGGTAAAACAAAACAGTACAAAGGATGTCGAATTTCAGAACCCCATCCCAGGGTAATATCATGTCATGACCGTGAGTTAATATTTGTTTTGTTTATAACAGAACACACTGAAACCACTCTCATTTTTAATGCTAAGATGAGTGGGAGCAGCTTAAAAAAAATTCCAAAGGAATCCAAGCACAAGACACACAGGTCAAAATCCAGTTTTCCCTATGGCATGCATTGGGCCTCAGCATTACAGTTGAAGGCAATTTTGTAACTGACAGTAAAATAATACAGCCCAGCTGGTGTGCGGGCTGCACCCTGATCTCCCTCAGGAAACGCACTTTTCTTTGTCACTCTGAACCATACACACAAATACATTGTACACTATAAAATTTCTCTACTTTGTCCTAAAAACTAAAAAAGCCTTTACAAAGGGAAGAATTTTGAGGAAAAAAAATGTTATCACCCAGACACTGTTTGTCAGCTGCTAAGCCATGGGAGCAGTATAAGCTACTCAGTTTTAATAGCGTAAAGAATGTCACCATCCTGGATTCATAGACCAACTTTCCACAGCTTTTCATGCCAGGCTTTAAAACCAGCTAAACTATAGCGACCCAATAAGAAAAATATACACAGAAGAGCAATTAGCATTTTCAAATAAGCAGTGTTGGCTGGATACAAAAAACACTGTTCTGTCCTTATAATCCAAATTTTTATCCTCTGTCATTATCTCAGATTTAATATATGGGCATTCAGTTTGAAAAAGCACCCACAAGGTCATTTTTTGATGTTCTGATCAAAACACCTTGGCAGCCTTTCTTGTATTTGGCTTCTGATTTGGTCAGAATTATAAAAATAATGATGTTAACAATTTTGATCCTTCAAAATGGGTACATATTGAGTTGGGTTCTAAAACAAGCCATGCAATTTTCATTTTATGGTAGATAAGAACCCAGTTATTTGCTGTTGGTGTAACAGGAGTAGGAGAGGTTGGGACCTCCAAAGTCATTGAGTGTAAAGAACCGAGTGGCAGGTTTGTGTTTCTGCCTCTACAGCAAGTAAAGTGATGGAGTCACACCTGGAGGTGTTCAGCATTTGCTGCAGGTTGGATTTCTCAACTTTCTTATTCCAATTCTCAAACTTCAATAATTAGCACTGAATGAAGACAAAAGGCACTTCTGCCTGAACTCATGCTGCCCCTCCTGCAGTACTGTTAAGCACTCCTTAGATCCTGGAACCTTGGTGGAACAGTGTGCAGAGACCCTGGATCTTTGGGAAGAAGAGGGGGGTACCTGTGTCGATGCACCAGCTTTATGCTCTCAGGGCTCATGGGGCCGTGTGACACCAGCACATTGCTGCGGGGGGTGCTGGAGCCAGAACAGGCCGGGCTCAGCTTATCCAAACCAGGTAACTCCTGCAGAGCAAACACACTTCAGCTAAGTCAGTCATGGAAAACTGCAAGTTTTCTTCATTCATGCTACTTCCAATTATGGCAGTTCTTTTGAAAAGCTCAGCATCCAACACCTCCTGTTAATCTTCCTCTGTCTTACATAATTTTCTGCTATGTGCGACAGCAACTGAAAATTAAGCTTTACAATTGCTCTGTGATACAACAAAGAACATACAAATATTAACAATTCTTGTTGAAAGGCCAAGTTAACATATTTGCTACGACTGCCTTCTTGAACAAAAATCAAGAATTCCTTTGGTAATTTGGCAGTCCAGTAGGTTCAATCAATGCTGTATCAGCCCAGTTCTTCTGTGAACCTTATTGCAACTGACAGATGTTAAATCATACAATTCAAAAATGGGAAGAGTGACTATTGGCTTACATGGTACAGGCTGGATCGCATCATCTGGAACTGATCTATCAGTTTCTTATGCAGGGGACGCATTTCGGGGTGCACAAATTTCTCATGGACTGCCAGACCCACTCCTAGGACATGCACCTGAGGAAAAAAAAATTCAACATCAGAAACCCAAATAAATTGTGTCTAAGGGAGAGAACAGAAGCCTGTCCTGCAGTTCTGCCATAGTGCGAGGACTATGCCACTGTCCATTACAAGACTGCTGGTAATTAAGCAAGCCTTGGAGTCCTGGCAAGTTCATACTACTCCAACAAGTACTTAAGTGTGAGACAAGTATATTTGTGTCATGTTGCATTGCTTTTCTTAGGAGATAACTGCAAAAAAATACCAGCGAGATTTTCTCTGCAGAGTGAACAGCATTATGCCCTCACACAGATAATGCCCTGCGACAAAGGAACGCCTCTTCCCAGTGCCAGGGACGGGGTCTGAGCTGCCAACAGAGACTTCTAAAAGGAGTTTCTGAGAATTGAGCTGAACAGCAGCAGTGTGGCACATGCAGTCACTCCTCCTGTTCCTCATTAGTGACTTCTAAAGGTCACTTCTTCAAAGGTCAAACATTAAAATATTAATGATTGAATGAGATTATATAAGATCTCAGATGAAAGAAAATAGCAATGATAGGAGGCTTAAGATGTATGTAATTCCCTACAAGATCCAAAGTCCGTACAAACAATAAGTAATTAATCTTCAAACATCTCCTGAGGATTGAAGGGAGATAAGCATTATTTTACAGATGGGGAATCAGAAATGCAGTTCAGTGATTTGTTGAAGAAAGAGGCCTAGTAGCTCTATTCAGATTTGGGCACATTGTTTAGTGGGGTGTATCTTGCCAAACTTTCAGTTAAGAGGGATGTGATTATCTGATTTCATTCCCATCAAAGCATCCCGCAGCTTTATCTACCAAGATGCTTCACGGAGACACTATGGAAAAATAAAACTGCTGATAATATAAATAGGCATTAAGTTTTCAAATGTGGCTCTGCCACTTTAATCTCAAGCCTGACCTGTCCTGCCTCTGATTATCTTTGAAATTTGCTGGGAAGACATAATTCAAAATGCCAAAAATGAATGACAGGCTTGAAACGCAGCAAGATGTCTGTTGGATAATAAATGCAGAAAACAAAATTAATGTACTTTCAGCTGAGCTTCACCTCACATCCCATAAGGTGAATGACTTGTCATAATCTCCTTGCCCACCTCCTTCTTGTTTTTTGTTTGAATGTATTTAGGTCTCCTGTACCAAAAATCTTTGCTTCTGAATGAATCAGTTGGATCTGATGTTTACACTGACTGCTGATGAATCCAGACAATGTAGCAATGTTCTTCTGCACCTGAAAAATAGTACCTGTTCCTGCATGAGTTCCTTGAGCTGGGTGATCTTCTCTGCATCTCCGGGATGCTTTGTGATATAATCCTTGTCAAAAAAGGCCTGCAGGAAAAGGAAAAAAAAAAGTACCTTTTGCTTACTGGAAGGTATTTCATCATAACTTGTAGTCAAAGGATGAGAGGAAAAGGTCCAAAAATCTTAGGAAAACTAAATATATTAAGATAACAGCAGAGTTTAATTTTATTGTTTTTTAGCACTCTGGGATGCAGAGAAAATGGTCTTGGCAGCTGAAACGATTCTGTAGAATCATGACTCTGACCAAGTTTCCCCCTGTGACAGTGATGAGCAATACCACTAAGCCTTGTATCTTCCAGTTATTTGAATTTTACAGTTTCTTTCACATAACTGCCTAAAGATAAAGGAATTTCGTGAGTAAATTGGCACCTAATGTAAAGCCTGAAGAGCGTTCTCTCCATGGCTCCGTTGGGAAGACACATCCCACACCCCTGAACCACTGCTGCCATTTTTCAGTATTTTACCTTAAACCTACCTTTTGCAATACTCAGTTTAAGTAACAGCTTGCCAGAGATTATGCTAGATAACATAGTGTATTTAAGATCATTTTAGTTCTACAGCAAGTCTGAAATTAGCCCATCAGCAAAGATAATGGTTCAATAGTATGAATTAGTGTTTTTTCCTGATTCCAGACCCAATTAGTCAGTTACCACCAGTCCCACAGCCTCTATTGCAAAATGAATTTATAATGTAAGCAGTATACAAAAAGCTGCTTCACTGTTTTACCTGCCAAGTGAGGATTTCGAGGTGTCATCTTTGAGAAACCCCACTGTCACCTGCACCTACTTCCATGTGAGATCCCAGCTCCACCCCTGGATCCTCCCTGTGTGTGGCTATGCAAGCACTGATGCAGAATAACCAAGTAGGGAGTGCAACCCCATCTTTAGACAATGTACATGAGAATTTCGTATCTTATTAAGCCATACTGTCATTGAAACAGAAATGCAAATAAAACTGAAAAACGGTGATACTCAATGGGAAGCAGAGCCCGGCTCACCTCCTGGTACCGCGCAATTCCCCCGTTAACAGCCGCATCAATCACTCCATTCAGACACATGCTGAGAAGATTAATGTTGCCATGCATTTGTTTATGCTGGTACTGGCTTATCAGTGTCCTCAGCTCCTGGTTTTTGTTCTCAACCACTTGAATGGCATTTTCCAGAGGACTTACTTCAACCTCAAAGGCAATAAAATATACTTTAATTCCGTGGACACTTCACTGAGATTTATTATCTTCCTTGTAATAAAATGATACTCCAGGATTGTTCAGTGAGCTCCCTTCGCTTTTACTGCTTTGTAGAAAATTAGCTACATTAACAAACTCTGCTGTTGGCAGTGCTGGATTTCAGGTCACTCGGCTGTGATAACAGACGTCTTTCTATACACTGAAGACATGGCAGCAATGCAATTATTCCATCCTTTTGGCACTATCTCCATTATACTATTACCTCTTATAATTCCCCTGGTTACATTCAGCAATTATTTAGATGAAGTGGTAGAAAAAGGATGTATTTAATCCTTGGTAAACACCATTTTAAACTGCAAGATTTCAGCCCAGCGAGTTTTAAGCCGCCTATCCCATGTCCTCAGTAACTCATCATTTCAAACCCCAATTACAAGAACTATGAACGTTACCAGTTCTCTTCTCTCCACTTCAAACCAACGAGAGATCCCAGGCAAACTGTGAGTCAGGGTCAGAGTGGTACGTTCAATCCACAAGCTCTGCAAGGAGTAATTGAGGCTGTGAGGAACATGGTGAACCACAACCACATCATCTGTGTTCTTACTACAGATGCAAAGGGGGCCAAGTTCAGAAGATAATACATTAACCTCCCGAGCATTGATTCTGTAGAAGGTCTTCCTGAAAGTCACTTAAACAACAAACCAGGAATTCAGTATGCTCGAAACAACACATTCAACATTTCTGTTTATTTTTAAAACTTGACTACCAGTTGTGTCATGGGACCCAAAAAGACACTGTAGACTTATGTGTCAGTAATAAAAAAAAAAGTCCAGCCAAACAAGAAAACCCCATCCTTGCTTCCAAATGTATTTCTCCTGGCACTAAAATAACTCACCTTTAAACTGGACAATGCTTTAATCAGGTCAAGACTCAACAGTATTCAATCAGACCATGGACTTAACCTGTTACTTGAGTTACTGTGGTATCTTTGGCTATCAAATCAGGATTACCTGAAAGGCTCTTTCAGCATAAAATAACAACAGTATTCACCTTGAAGAGATTAACACTGAAACACTGCTTATTTGCTACTTCTACCTTAAATTCGTTCTCCTTGTCCTTGGGGCCCTTGTGGAAGGGTCTGTCATAGCGGAACTTCCGGATGTTGTTGACGCGGTAAAAGCTCTTGATGCGATCGGGGACACGGTCCATTTGCAGCACATCTATATTGTCTGGGATGGGAGTCACTGCATAGATCTGTAAATCTGGTAATTCTGCAGTCAAAGAAAGCTTTATCCACGTGTTAGGAAAGACAGGTAGGAAACAGCAACCCATGGCAGGAGGCTCCACTTGCTGACAGTGTCCTTACGGTTCAAGTCCTGCACAGTATCCTTGCTGTTCTCCCAGAAGCCAGAGAGTGCGGGTTCCATGACTACACTCTCCAAAGTCCCTGCAGTCCCCTTAAATGTGATGTGGTTCAGTCCTTAAATGCACTGAGCATTGTACTGGGTGTACCAAATCCCAGTACAGGTGACCAGTGAGAATAATGAGATTCAAAGCCTTGGGTATAAAAGGGTTCAGCAGTTTTAAAGAGAGGGAAACTGCAAAAAAGTAAAATACTGATATAAAAAAAATAAGCAGAATGGAAATGGAACTAGTATCTGTTTCCAACAAAATATTGGCCAAGAGAAGGTATCAGGAATACTCTTAAGGACTCAAATTGTGTGTGATGCCAGTGCTGTTGGTAAAGCATTAAAACTGACCGAGCACGGCCCTTTCCCTTCTCCATGGAACATGACCTGCATTACTCCCTGAATAAAAAGTGACTGCTCTCTCCGACACCACGTCCCACAGCGAACCAGTTACTGTCTGCTGCAAACAGTGTCTGGTTTTGTCCATATGCAGCTCTACCTCTGTGCTCTGCTCCAGCTCCAGGGAGAGTTTGCCCTTTCACAGAAGGATACACTGGGCATCACACTGCAATATGGAGTCATCGGGGTGGTTTGGGTGCTGCATTGCGATGGCTTGGGGGAACTCACTCAGCATCCTCTGCTGGAAGGCTTCCAGTCTCTCATAGTCGTGGCCCCGACACACATATTCTTTGTTCTGCAAGAAGGACAAGTATAAATTAGGGTCCTTAAAATTAAGTTAAATTCTCTTGACTTTTATCTCACTTTAAATGTTACTTTGAAACCAAAGATAAATGACAGTGACAATATGCTAATGTGAGAGTAAAATGTGCATTTAACACAGTAGATGTGTTTTATCACTTCCTTTTTCTTCACAATGTATTAAATGAAGAAATGATGAATGAGGAGACTATTCCATTGATCTCTGAACAGCACAATGCCTCTGATTGAGGCACACCCAACATTCAGTCTTGTGGTCCCTTCTTTCCTGTTTTTCAGAAAAGGCACTGGTTTTAATTGGACTATACTGAAACATATCAACTAAAACTTAAGTCACCAGCTTGGCTGTTCTACGCTGGGAAAACTGCTGTCAAATGTAATTTACACCAGATTGATAAAAGTCCTGAGGATCACATAGAACGGAGGGAGATATATGCTTATCATTTTTTCAGTTCTCCTTAGAGAGAAGTTGCAACAAACTGTTCACAAAACTCACTGCTTAATCACTGCTGTATTATCACAGCCATGCAACCCAGCTCTGATCATGCTGAACAATACATGCTCAGGAACTCCCCTGTCTACAGTAATACAGAAAAGCTTTACCAAGAATTCTCAGTGGCCACTCAACAAATTCCCCTTCGGCCCTAAAAGCACTTTCCTCTTGATGAACAAAATTTCATTTCTGCTAATAATGGAAAGCTGCATTTAGATATGACTCTTGAGGCATTAAACCACTTGTGCAGAGTTCTTGGATGCTTTTTGAGCCATCTCTAACTCTGAACAGCATGATACAAGATTTCTAAAGTCCTCAGTGTCATGAGGATTGTATTCCAATGTCTTAACCCTCACAAACCACAGCTTTGATCAGTGTTAATACCTCCTGGTGCAAGACCAATCAAGGCAGGCAAATTCTCTAATTCTGGTAGTTTGAACTCACACACACAATAACTAGAACAACAGGGAGGTTTTTCGCCTTCATAAAACAATTAAAAAATCTAACAAACAAGAACAGTGCCTTATTTCTTGCATTTAGAAGCTGCAGTGTATTCAAGAATGTGTTTTTAATTGCTCTGGAAAAGGGATGTGGGCAAGCATTTCTTGATCTTGTAGCAAATTCAAAGGGCAAGTAGCAAAACTAGATCATAAAACACAGCCAAGGAGTTCAGTTATCTTTGGCTTTGCATTTCAAGTTTCTGGAAAGGATCTCATGTTCTGGCTGTGACATGTGTCACTTTGTATGCATCAGTCACGGCAACCAATGGACTGGGAGAAGAATCACATGAATAATCTTGACAGTTCAGTCTGTAATGTTCAAACTTTGCAGCTATTATTAAATTTGGAGTGAGCCCATGTTTGAAGGTGAATCTCTTCATGACACTTACTGCTTTCTCTGTTTTAGCTTTTGATTGCAGCAATCTAGAAAACTGTAAGCCTATAAATAAAGTTATCGTGATTCTAAAAATAATGCCCTGAAAACACCTCAAAGCTAAATTTAATAAGACTTTTCAGACAGATGCCAACACAAGATCTCAAAACATGCCTTGTCAGGCCTTACTTGAACTTCTGGTAGATGGAAGATATGGACAGTTTAAATTTAAATTTACTTATGTAGGAAGGCTAGAAATAGATGCAGAATTCATAGAAACATGAACAATTACTTTTCTAGACAAAGGGTCTTTAAAAATCAAATATGTAGAAAGAAGTGGTTATTTTCTGTCTTAAGCTATGTGGCAATAGAAAAATACATGAGAAGAGGTCTTGAAGTTATTTGATCACTTTAAATCACTCCCCTATCCATTTGAAGATTTTAAATCCATGTAAATCTTTTTCTTCTCTAGAATAGCTGCTTCGAATCTCTTTACAGTGTGATCCATGCTGATGTGACTGCTAATGGGCTTACAGTCTGTGCTCCACAATGTGTGTGCTGTATGGATCATTAGGGAGAGAAAGGAGGAGGATGACTTTTAATGAGATTGCTACATTAGTAATCTGCTATCAGAAGTACTGCTACCAAATATAATTGCAGAATTAACAAGGATTATAATTATGTACGCTCGTGTTCGCTGGTAATGTCTCCAGCCAAGGATCCACGTTGTTACAGCGCTTTGCAAAGAGTCAGGGCTGAGCACGGGAAACTCAAGCAGTGTCGAACACATCAGCCATGGAGGATCCCAGGTAAAAATGAGGATCCACAAGATAAAAAGATAAGCTCGAGTCACTGACAGTACTTCAGATGTTAGGAATGCTTGTGTGCCACGATGACTTTGTTGTCACTCACTTGCTGAAACATTTGTTGTTAGATATAAAAAAAAGGAAATGTCAGTTTTCTCTGGAGATCTTCATGAAAGGGCAGCTCCTGGCTCACACTGCAGCACCTCTCCTTTCCTTGGATTCCTCTGCAGGGGTGTTCTACACACTGCTTCAGGCTGCTGCATTCTAAATTCTGTGAGGAGCAGCTAAGGGAGGAGGGGCTCAGGCTGGAGAAAAGGAGGCTCAGGGGGAACCTTCTCACCCTCTACAACTCCCTGACAGGAAGCGGTAGCCATGTGGGGGTCGGGCTCTGCTCCCAGGGAACAAGGGACAGGAGGAGAGGAAACAGCCTCAAGCTGTACCAGGGGATGTTCAGGTTGGACATCAGGAAGAATTTCTTCATAGAAAGGGTTGTCAGGCATTGGAAGGAGCTGCCTGGGGGGGTGATGAAGTCACCATCCCTGGAGGTGTTCAAGAAACAACTGGATGTGGCACTTGGTGCCATGGTCTGGTTGACAAGGTGGTGATTGGTCAAAGGTTGGACTTGATCCTGGAGGTCTTTTCCAGCCTACATGATTCTGTGATTCTCTGATTCTGGCGCTGTTCACCTTCAAATAACATGAAGCCACCACCCTTTATCCACTGGTATTTCTTCTCCTTGACTAATTTTAACTTGCCTTTATTACCCCTGTCTGTGTTTCCATTAAAAGCCTGTAATTAAATCCAATGTTGAAATTCTTGTTAAAAAACCAACAAACAACTTCATAATCAGAGGGAAGTTCAGGAGGGCAGCTTTCAAAATGGCTTGGCTTTGTATGGCTTCATCCTGTGTACCTCGATTGGTGCCACCTCTTGTCAAACCATTCCTTCAAAGAGAACACAAACCATACACCTCCAGTCCTTGAAAGCTTCCAGTTACCTTGCCCTGTCACATTTGATGGCATCTGCCATCAATTTGCAGGCAGCTCTTGGAGCAGTTGTCAGATTATATTCCTTCCTTGCTCTAAACTAGCAACAAGACATTATATAAACAAATACCCATTTAAAGTTAGATTCCTCATTAGGGAAAGAAGAAAATTTCACTTTTTAAATGGATTGGTACGCCAGCAGACAATGAGCTCCAAGTGAGGACATGTCCAAAGAAGCTATTTGGCTTTTTGTTGAAGAGAGGAAATTTTCACTTCCACATAGCATAAGAGTCATCAGGCTGGGATTAGAATTCTGTCAAGTGAGACTTTTTTTAAAGTGTGATAATTTGAGATGATGAAAATTAGTTGTAATGACCCAACATTGCTGCAATACAGCATTTTGCTTAATATAGAGGCAATTTGTGCTGCATCTGCAGATCATCAAAAATTCACAGCGGCGTGAGTCAAATTTCTGATCTCTGTTCCCAAGAACATTCCCAGTGGACCGCATCCTTCAGTTCAGCCAGAAAACTGTTTTTATTTGTGCAGGCGTAAAAAAATATGCTGAATGGTAGACATCATATCTCCAAAACAAAAATACAAAGCCTTAACAGCTTCTCTGAACCCAGTCACTTTGTCACATCCTGTATAAGTTTGGCTTACCCGCAGGAAAAATGGGAATTTTCGACCATAAAAACCAACTCTGAAAAACTCAGGTTCTAAGCGCTGCTGTTCCATGATATTGTCATAATAGGTAGCTTCCATTTTCTGTGGAGGAAAGAGATAGCTGCTGTCAGACCTTTAAAGCTGCACTTAAAACATTAACATCTCAAGACTCATTAAAATATCACATTACTCTTTTACCCCCACAATTTTTTATGAAAAGACCAAAATTCTGTTAAAGATAAAAATTATTAATTAAACCAGTCTACGTGGTGGAACAGACTAGAATATCACCATACTCATTTTACATTTTGGGAGATGACATATGAATTTTTTCTGGTTTATCTTATTTTAAATTAAACAGGTCTTGCATGTAATTTTCTTTGCATTGCAGAATTAATGGCAAAGCTGAGATTAAGATCCATGTTGCCTGGCTCACCGTGTCCTATTCTCTCCTACAGATCAAAATCCATACCACTGCCTGGAAAATTACATCTAATTGGGTTTGCCTTAATGGAGTTGAGGGGCATGAAAAAGGATAAAACAAAATTAAATCTTCTACAGCTCTGTGCACCAGAAGGTTTAACATGGAAGAAAAAGGTGGCTGGAAAGAGGAAAAGGACTTTTCTCTAGTTCCAATAACTAGTTTCGTGGCTCAGTTGAATGGCTCAAAGGAATTTCACTGTAGCAAAAAGATGGCTCTTCAAGGAGAAAAACCAGTTTGACACCACTGCTTCCACTGCAGAGAACCCTAACTTGCAATATTGCATCCTGGTTTGTGCTCAGTTCCCACACACATTAATTCCTTTTGTAGAAAGGAGAAGGTCCCAAAGTCATTGCAGGAAGCATCAAGGAATGTGGTGATGATGTGAATGGCACAGAGAGTGCACAGCCAAGCTGGTCATGTGCTCTCTTTGGAGCCACTTTTTTGGAGAAAACAGGTTCTTCAGAAGTGCACTTTATCAGACCTTGATAGACAGGTGTCTTCAGATAAAAATAAACTGGACTTTTTAAAAAGAGTATTTAAACCACTGTGTTTATCCATGCAGCATAAATCTCAAATTTGGATACATGTATGCTACCCCAGGGAACGGGAGGAGATGAACTATTTTCACATTCAGAAAGTTTTTAAGTAACAACAGGATCTTCAGCTTTTTCTGATTAAAGCACGATGCTGCAAATGTGCCCTGATTTTATCACGTGTTTGGTTGTACCAGAGGACCAGATCCTTGTACACTGATAAGAATGCCATAAACATTTGCCTTCTTCATTCTTTCTCTCTTGTTCATCTTATCTCAGTGAGGCACAAGCTGTCCTTGATTCTTTTAGAATTAAAATGAAATATGTATTAAAAAATAGAATATTTTATGCAAAAATATATGCAAATATGCCATTGCAATACAAAGCCCAGCTCCTGTGTGTGAGCGCTGTCTCCATATACTCACGGGATTTTACTGCTACCAGTCTTGGGAATTATTTCAGTGAACCTACAAAGTCATCAATATGAATCAATGGCAAGGAGTCACCATGAATGCATGCAGCTCTATAAGGAATGTGGTTGTTTTTTAGATTCAGAATGCTCTGTCAGGAGAGCAAAATGCTCTGGGGAATGATATAAGAGACTGTGAGGAGAGAAGGTGCTGCCACTTACCCGGATCCAGCTGAGGCTCTGGTAATCATAGAGACTCTCGTACTGGATGGCCAGTTCTCGGCACAGCGGGATGCCGAACTCCCAGCTCTGCGGGGCCAAAGCAAATCACACTCACAGCAAACACAATGCTACTGCCAGCTCAGCTGAGAGGAATATGGAAACTCACTTCTGGGAATTCATTTGGTATGAAATGGCAGAGATTAGATGTGAAAATGCAATGCGATGAAACCATTTTCATTAAATAGCAGATCAATTCCTTCTAAAAGATGGGAACAGAAGCATATGTTCCGTGGAAATTACACACACATACTGCTTGTTCTGGCAGTTCATTTGTGAGACTGGGAACTTATCTGGAGAAAGATAATAAAACTAACAATTTTTCTTCTTGCTAGACACCCCTTCAACCCACCCCCAACAGCTCCTTTGCTTCCTGCACTAGAACTCCCTGGAATACACAGTTAGGGGTTGGCTCCCCAGCAAAGCGCTCCCCTTCCCAGGCTGTTCCTTCCCACTGAAAGCACAAACTGTCAGGCAGTGGAAACACTGCAATACACAGACAAAACATCCTCAGAACTGACCTGCATTACAGCAGTGAGTCAATATCCATATTCAGAAAGCCACACGCATTTCTTAAGCTCCCAATCCCACACAATAAATCTCTCCTAGCACACCATACTCATCATCCCAGAGATCAGGAGGGAGAGACCCACTTTGGGCACACCCACACTGAGAGAAAGACTCTCCTGTTACCTCAAGGGGCTTTTTGGAGAGCTCGTTTTACACTGAAATCCCTTCCATCATGTTTTACCTGCACAGACTGGAAGCCTTTTGGGGGAGTGGCTGTTTCTTACCATGCTTATGGTAAAGGATTTAGAACACCAAGGTCTCAGTTGAACCTTTACTGGATTAAGTTTTATTATGCATTACTGGGCTAATTTGTCAGTTGTTTTACATAGGACCCTGCTGTAGTGAAAACAAAATTAATGTGTGAGTTAGACTATCACCTTAAGTTTTAAGAATATTAATAGCAATATTGTAAATTATTGGTAAGTCATTAACAGCAATTATGTAAAATATTAGCTCTTAATATGGAAACAGTTTTTCTGGTTACATGTACCTTCACATGAAAAAGTGAATCTCTACACTCATTTAATGTATGAGGTACTTTACAGTGTTTCCCTTTCAGCCCCATTTGTAGTGTCTGTTCTCTCATCCTTACTACCACTTCCTAACTGCAACTCTTTAGCTTCAGTTAATTACAAAAACTTCAATAAAAACTTGCTAAATAAAAAAATTGTATCAGAATCAATTCGGATATTCTGATACTATTTGTAGTTTGGGAGAATGGGAGGCCTGAGATTTATTGAGATTAAACAATAGATACAAAAGGAAAGGAACTGAAAGACCAGTTTCTTGACTGCTCCGAATATTACTGAGCTATTTGTGATCTCAAATTAACAGGATTTTTGCCATGGGTTGTCAAAGTCCATGATACACAAACTGATCCACTGAATTGGGATCAACAGTAGTCAGTTAAGTGTTTGTATTTGCAAACTCAAACACCACTGCATTTTTAATAGGTTGCAGCATTCTTCACAGAGCTATTATATACAGATTTTCAGTCCTCAGCTGATCTATGTTCACTTGAAAGGATGGAAAAGAAAAGTCTCTTCTAAAACATCTGGCCAGGAATAAATGGCTTTTTTTCCACAGAGAGTTTGAGCAGTCTTGCTTTCAAATGGGATGCTGTGACTAAAGCCTACCTAACTCTCTAATCTGTGTTCTGGACAGAAGCAGAAAGCTCGCTGGCTGTTTTCCCTCCAGGTGATCTGAGGGCTGCAACCTTTTCATGCTCCTTTTCTGATGTCAATTAAATTAACAACATGTAACCACATCTGATTTCTCTTTATACTACCTCTTCTACATGTACCTTGATACCATTCCTGTCATCCTAACTCAGGCTCTCTTTGTTTCAGTTTCCACACCAAGAAATTCCACTGTGCTACCTGAGTATTCTGCAGCTACAAGACGAGCTAGAGAAGTGAAGAAAAACAATACACAGGTAACTTCCTAAACAGAAAGGGGTTTGTAGATATTTGAAAGCAAAAGGAGTGAATGCATATCCAAGTCATTGGAGCTTCAGTTGTAAAATCTGTGATGTTAATGAGTAACATCTTCACAGTATAGATATTTAATATGTAATTCCATGTGACATGCAAGTGTCACTTCCCTCTTCAAATAACTTCCTAGTGTCTCCACCGGTAATTTCCTTCATGAGTGCTTTCTGTTCTGCTGACCTCTGATGTGCTTGCATGTTGTGTATTACTTGAAAGCCACATTCACGGGACATTTATTGCAGCTTTCTCCTATGGCACCAGCAACTCTCAGCTGACTGCACACAACGGGGCATGGGTAGAGACAATCAACCCTTCTGAATGCCAGCCATTATTTATTTACATCTCAATGTGCAGATTTCTTTTGGAAATGATTCCCATGAGAGTACACAAGAGAAATGATTTCAAGTGTTGGGTATGGAGCACATGATCAAAAACGAAGTGCTTTGGGAACACTGCGTTGGGTCTCTGTGTGCACTTGGCTGGCACTGAGGAGTACAGACCCTGCAGTGCTGTGGTGGGAGCTGGTCAGAATTGTCAGTTAATAAATCAAGCAGTGAACTGGACAGAAAAGGGTTGTGTAGTTTTTGAGCTATTGCCGTGCAGAAACATGATCAGTCAGGTTCAAACTGCTCCATTCACAGATGTCTTTAACTAGAGAACTTTCGAGTTTTAACGGACAAAATTGTAACTGCCAGTTAAAAATATCTTCATTTAAAGTTATGTACTTGCACACGCTGCCAGCTGAGCCACAAACCAATTCACAGCCTAGCAGAAATCAGCAGGAAGGGGCACATGACCAGTGAAGGCTAAAAGGGCTTTGGAACACCATGTTCCTTCCCAGCACAGGACTGCTGCTGACGCTGCTGAGGGTGGGAGTCACTCAGTTCTGCACCCACTGCAGCACCCCAGGCCTGCCATGAGCTGTGCCACTGGCATGTCACAAGACACCCTTGTGGCCAGTTTTCCTCCCACTCCTGCACTGAGAAAATTTTCCTTTTAATAAATGCAGAATTTTTTCACCCTTTACACTCTGCCTTGACACTCTCAGTTGGTGGAAGGGCCGGGAGCAGCATGAGAAATGGAACTGAAGGACAACAACAAATCCCACTCTGCAGGACCTGAGGAGGGACCATGTCAGGATAGTGCAGAAAGAAGCTGTCAGACACAAGTAGAGGGAAGCAGGTTTCTTCCATTCCCTGAGCAGCTCCATGTCACACAGCAAGAGTGCTGAAAAGGAGGATTTGGCTTCTCAGCATCTTTCACTTCCACAGTCTGAGTGACATACACACTGCTTAAGTGGATTATTTAATCATTCAGCTACCATTTGTAATAAAGGAGGATTAATACACAAATCAAATAACTCTAAAAACATCCAATGGGGAGAAAACCTCAAGAGGTTAACACTCTATATAATCTTTTAGGAGTTTTATAGCCTAATTACATCAGTCAATTTTTACTCTCCTTCACTGTGTATATGGATTCCGTGTTTTTGTCAAAAATGAATGCTCACTTGCTTTCCATAGTGTCTCTATCAACTTTGTCTAGTCAGACAGTGCAGTACTGCAATATTTGCACAAGCCATTAATTTTTTTTTAAGTGCAGTCTGAAAACCCCTGAAAATTTCTGAAATGAGAGAACCATATGCAGTGTTGTCACAAAAGAGCAATTCTGGCAGACACACAAAAAAATCTTAATCATTTCCTCATAAATGGACCATTTCTTCCTTCACACAGGAACCTGACTTTTCCAGGTTCTGTAGAAAATGTTTCTGCCATATGCAACTCCCTATTACCAGGACTCGGAAAGAATTATCTGCAATGGCAGCCCCATATGAACCAACTCACATTTGTATTTAATGCCACTGTCATTGCCATCACAGGCAAAATCAACCCCGAGGCATGCATACAGATGTTCTGTCCCAAGAACATAAGCTGTAGGAATTTTCCTAGAGAAGGGAAAAAATTTGAAAATACTCTAACAGGTGATGTCACTTTTAAGGTTCACCTCTGAAATGTTCCAAAAATGCCATGACACAAGGGACTAAAACATCTACCTCTGCAGTAATCGAAAAAAAATATAATTAACTGTAGAAAACCCATACTCAATATATGAAATTGAAATGGATTGATTTTCTTCTTGTGCAGTGGATGGAACTGCACTTTAATTGAAAATCACTTTAAAGTAAGTGACACTGAAAGGACTTAAATCTTTTTCAATAAAGAGACCCCTATAGCACTTTGCCTGCCATTTCCTTGTGTAGCTTAAGCACAAAACAAGTCCTCAAGTGATTCATAGCACAGCAGTTTGCATAGACAGCTACCAAATGCAATCCCACCCCCCCAAAAGCTGAGGAACTGGCATTCTGCCACATCAGCTGATCCAAGGCTCGGTTTAAAGGTTTAAAAATGTTTTGGTGTTTGCTCTGTTGGACTCCCTAACCCGTTTCAAATGCCATACATAATGAAATACCTTTTCTCATCTGTTTTTTTTTGTCCAGAGAGCCAATCTGTCATGTTATAAACCCTTTTGATACAAATTTACTTCCAGACTACTGAACTGAGATGATGGCTTGCAAGCCCTAAGTCAGTCAGGAAAAGGGAAGGAAGCTGCTGGAAGAGAGAAGAAGTTGGCATACCTTCCCTTTGTTGAAGTAATGGATAATCTTACGGCACAGACCTTCCTTACGTTGCCACTCTGACTGAGATGGGTAATGCAGGAACTCTCTCAGAGGTCTGTCCTCCCACTGGAGCAACTCACAGTACAAAAGCAAAGTGAATGCAGCCTCTGTAGGAAAGGCAGTTATGGAACACTGAATCAATGACAGCAAATCAACACAGCCAATACTGAAAGGTCACAGGTCTGCTTCTGAAACAGTCTGCGATTTCTGATTTATAGTTTGAGAAAAAAATCTCACGTCTTAGAGGACCATTAAATTATTCAATTACTTAAAATAGCAGCACACAATTTTTAGGTACAAATCTGTCAAATTTCTTTTTACCAGCTACTTGATTTAAATGCACAGTCAGATGTTAAGGTCTGTAACTAGATTTGGGGCCTGCAGCTGTAAACAGAGCTTGGACAACGCAGCATTAGAGTCCGTACACGTTCCAAGTGCTCCCTCAGCACTGCAATGCGAGGAAATATGACAAGTGATAATACAATGGTGGTTTTGCTAATCTTACTCTAAATTTCATTCTGCTGTTGTGATTTTTTTTTTATTATCCATCTTCTTCAAAGAACACTTTAATGTAAAATTTGGAGTGTAATGCAATAATCATGTGGTTGTGCAGGCATAAACAGACAGTATTTAACTTGAGGGAAGGAGCCGGGCCTCAGCTTCTTGCATTCCCAACTGCCATAACTGATTCATGCAAATTTTTTCCAAAAGAATGAACCAGATGTTATATAACATTGGGAGAGTTAAAAAATGTCATGAGGATTTCGAGCAGACTCTGTGGAATGTCTCCCTCACCTGTGTAGTTCTCAGCCTGCAGATGCATGTCACACAGCTTGTGGATATAGCGGATGTACATCTCCTCCTTGTTAATCTCAGATTTGTAGAAATTCTGTGAAAGAAAAACCAGAGTTGTTACTCTTGAGACTCTCCCTTCATTCAAGCACTCAGCAGCATCTGTGCATGTGCAAAGTTATTGAAAAGAGAACACAGTGGGAAAGAAAAGCAGTAATTCTTTTCACATTCACACTGATCTAACCCACTAATTTTATCATGGCATGATTTTTTTTTCAAAATGAAAAAAATCAAAAGCTGAAAGAAGCGGTGAGAGAGGTTGTAGAACCTCTGTCACAGGGATACAGAGAACTCAGCTGATCACAGCCCTGAGGAGCCTGACCTATCCAGCTGTGCTTTAAGCAGCGAGTCAGACCAGAGGCCTCCAGAGTATCCTCACAATCCTCATCATTCTCTTCTGTCATCCCAGTGCTTGGATTCTGAAGCTGCACTTGTGTGACACAGATTCCTATCCCAGCCTTTCCCATCCCAGTTTCTATAACATTGCACAGTATCACAAAGAGATAAAGGAAACATCTTTACCATAAGGTTAACAGTGCAGCCGATTTTCTTGTTTTCTGTTTCATCTCCTTTCATACAGTCCCTAAGAAAGTAGAGCAATGTTGAAACAAATATCTGCAAAAACAGTCCTTTTAAAATAAATTTGAAGCTATCTTATCTTCCAGAGTTTCCCTGGATGACAAACAACAGATAATCATATACTTCATTTTATAAAGTTCCTCCAAGAAAAATTTTGATATTATGGCTCAAATAATGTGAGAACTGAGTGTCCCCTTACACATTTGCATCTGAGAACAAGCACCTGAAATGACTGTTCCTTCATTTATTACAAGAATCTGAATAAAGGTCAGGTAATAGTGGTCAAAAATAATCTGAATGCAAGGTCTGCTATAAAATAAAAAACTCTTATTTATCCAGATGTAAACATTTAGTCCCAGTCAAAGGGTTGGCTTCCATAAATGCAGCTCTGCAGTGTGGTGTGGCACACTGAAAGATACAACTTGAGGGATTTAGACTAGATTTCTAACTTCTGCATAAGTAAGTTAAACCACAAAATTTATCTTTAGTTTCTGGAATATTTTAGAAATTATTTCTATTCAAATAGTACAAAAGATTAGAGTTTTAAAGCAGTGACACAGCAAACTACTTTGAGAACTACTACAGCTACCAACTGGCAGCTGGATTCTAAGGGATGCCTGTGTATTTCCAAATTCCAGTGCCACATTCCAGTTCCCTGTTTTGTTCTGGGAATGACAAATCTGCTGCAGATAGAAAATCAATTAAAAACTGGTATGTGTTTCTCAATTAAGCATGGAAATGTGTATCTGTGTGTCAAAGCTGCTTTGCTGGCAGCTGTTTATCATTAAAAAACAAACAACAGAAACCAAAAACACACGACACCCCCCACCCTGCCCCCCTAAAAAATCCCAAGCAGCTCCCCTGCATTCCCTTTAAACGTGTCTCCAGTACCTGGTTGTGCACAGTAGTTGTAGAGCAGTTGTTGCCAAGAAAAAAACAGGAGATTGGATCAAGGTGGTAGGGATAACAAAAAGAGCAGACTAAAAAGCACAGAAAAGGATTTGGGACTGCAGAACACCCAGCCTAGTCAGAGGGTTTCACCTCTAATGAGCAGCAGCAGAAGAAAAAACTATTTGAACTCCTGTCAGTAGGCTAAAGATAGAAATATCTGGGGCAGTTCTATATAGGTTCAAACTGTCTATTATTAAAAAAAACCCCTCTGAGTGTGTGTGTATATATAAATCTAAAGTTAAAATATTTCCTTCTAACTAAGTCAAAGCTCAGCTGCATTGACACAACAGTCCTGCAAACTTCAGTTCCAAACTAAACCAAGGCTGCCTAATTTATAGTGAAATCTTGCCCATGAGCCACCAGCTGACGTGTCAGAGTTCCCAGATAGAAGTTCTCCAGCCCTGCAAGCCTGGATGAGGCATCCAGCACACCTTGGTTCAATGAGGCTTTGGGGATCACTCTTGCATTTAACATCTATTTTGCTGAATTAGGTGAGATCCTTTCAGTGACAGAAGGAAATAATGTTTTATCAACCCGAATAAACCTTAGTACAAAACTAAGGAATGAGCACACAAGAATGAGAATAAGGGCTCTAGAGATGAGGATTTGGGATGTTTGCTCAGAACCCAGCAGTGATGAGTTAGGCTTTCATGTATGCAGCTTGATAGTCAATAAAAATATTCCCTGTAGGAATTTGGTACCATATCTTTACAGACTTCTCATGCTTAGAACATGTTACTGCTGGTGCCAGATACCTGTAGTCGAGCAGACGCTCCATGAGACGAGTGACCGATGTGACAAAGGAGATCCCAGTCTCCCGCCAAGTTTCCTGCTCGATCTTCTCCAGCAAACTGAGGATGGAAAGACAGCAGGTGAGGCTTCCAGGGAAAAGGTACAGTGCATGCAAACTGATACAGACAACTTGGTTTGTCCCTCATAAAACAAATTCCAGAAGAATTACCATCTTACCTGGGATAAGGCCCAAAGAGTTGGGTTCTACTCCAGGCAGCGTGAAGCAAAGACAAGGAAATTACAGAATTGACAGGAGAAGGGAAAATATCCTCACATTCCCATTTAACTGATATGAAAAAGCAACACTCAGGGCAGTGCTTGATTCCCACATTACTACCTGTAGCTTAAATACTGCTAGCAGCAGTCAGAAACTGAAAAGGAGTCCAAACCTACTGAAAGTATTTCTTCTTTGCTCATCCCTCCATAAACTTTCATCTCTAATCAGCAACCAAGCAGCCCTGAATCACAATGTGTTTAAACTGGAAATAAAAGCAATCTGCTCCTGCCTAGCATAGACAATATAGTGAGCACCCATCTCACACAGGTGTGAAGGAAGGGAGAAGGCTTGAAGGAGAACAATAAGCATTGTGTTTAAAAAGTGAAGAAAGAAAACAAATTTACATGCCAGTTTCCTGAAACTGGATTTCCAGTCAAAGAACTTGCCACTTTTGGTAAAGAAATTCTGCTGGGTGTCATATCCTCTGAAGAAGCAAACTCTTCAGTACTGGGATGGTTCACAGCTGAGGGAGGCAATTCCCTTCTCAGCAGTAGAGTTGAGACAGTAGAATTCAGGGTCAACTGTTTTTTTCACACAGCATTTACTAATTTATGGCATTTTTTCCTCAAATTATTTCCTCATATTGTTCTCAGACGAGTCAGTGGCACATATAAACTAAATAGTTGCTGGAATTCCAGGCTGTGTTTCTTGGTAATACATCCAACCACTATCATGTAAAAATGAGTAAAAAGCTACAGCCCTTGAATTCTTAACATTTCAGGTAACAAATGTCTCTAGCTGGAGCAAAGGCACACTGTTCCTCTTGCCATATGAATAAAAAAAAAATAATAGCTATTTCCTTTCCTTTATCCCTGAAATAGACTTACATTATCTGTATACATAAGATCCAAGACTTCCCAAGGCTGAATATACACAAATCCAAACTGAATACATTTCCATACTTCCTGAGGATAAGCACATGGGATGGGCAGGCTTATCTAGCTTGAAATGAATGAATGTGCAATTGCAAATTCAGAAATAGAATTATTGGTTCCAGCAAAACAAAGGTTTATGCCTCAAACACCAGAGTGCTATTGGGGGCCATGTAAAATTGTGTGGAATATATGGCTAAAATTCTGCTAATGATCTCACTGAATCACTGGAGTATTAAAAAAATTGGGTTAACTGCTCTGGACTGTCAGGAGTTCAAAATAATTCCTTCTCAAATAAACTAGGAACTCTCGAAATTTGGAGACAGATCAGTAATCAAAGGTAGTGAAGTGTAAAGTCAGACATAAAATCTTCAAGTTTATCCTTCTGAATATGAATTGTTAGTGTGAAAGGAAGTGGAAATACAGTGTCACAATGGACTCTGGAGGAAGCAACTGGCAACTGTTGAGCCAACCAAAACATGGCCTTCAAAAACAGGAGGAAGGAAAGGAAGATGCTAAGGAAAATCTCCTTTGCTCTAACAAGGCCTGATTCTGTAGATAGTGCACTGCCTCTCTAAACAATCCTGAGGCCAGGATCTCACTCACTGTTACTGAAAGAGAGGGGCCCAGGCTCCTCCAGCAAATGCATTTTTGATAGGAGGATGATAACCTGTGCAGCCCTTTATTAGGTGTCACAGAGAGAAGACAAAGAAGAATTTAGGTCTTTATATTATTTTCAGCATTACTTCGCTGAGCCATTCCACGGAAACCTGCCAGGAAGCCCTTTCCAGCCCTCCCCAAAGATCTGTGGCTGCCCAGATCAGTGCCTGGACTCTTGCAATGGCCCTGCACAACATGAGGAGCACAAACTGGCAAAGCTTACAGCAGGCTGAAGAGTTCCCTGTAGTTCTCATCACCTTTTCCTTCGGACACCAGGCTGTCCAGCTTATCGATCAACTCGGCTTCCACCTGCAGGAAGGAGCGACCAAATCCATCACTCAGAAACACTTCCAATGAACCAGTGTGTCAGGTAAACTGGAATCTGAACTATAACAGAGTATCCAGCACCACTGCTCTGCTGTGGTGGTTCTGCTGGTGGGTAATTGATTTGCAGTCAGCCAGGCATCATTATACTGGAAGATTATTTGTTCATTAAACCCTGCTTTTTAAGCCTCTCTATGATTCTATGACACTTTTGCTTTTTCTTTCACCTATATAAAAGGCCACACCAGCATCGTTATGTTTCTCTTACAAATATTTTGAATGCATATTAATTCCCACCCTAAATATCAAGTATGATATCAGATATTCTGATAAAATTGATTCAAGTGCAGAAATCAACATATGTAACATTAAACAAAACAATTTCATGTAGTTAGAAATCTTGCAGAAAACACAGTTTCACTACTAGTGAAGACAGAGGCTCCTAAAGGCTGAAACTATTTGCAGAAATATGGCTTACTTTTATTTAAAGACAAGCATAGTTTGAGCTTCTCTACATTTTTCAGCTGCCAAATTGCAAAGGAAGTAAAGATGGGAAGGAAAAGCAAATCAGCCAGTGGCACACAAATGGACTTGGTGCTTTTGCTGCTGAAATCATTAAAGGGAGACCTGATCTCATCCCTGAATCAGGCTGTATTGTTATCCAGCCTTGCTGAAAAAACAACCTTGTTAAAACATGAACAACTGAAGAGAATTAAAAAGGGCTTGAAAATGAATTTTCAGGGGTTTTATATTTTCTGACAAACAACTGAATATTCAAAAGGTGAAGAGACGCTCACAATTAAAAAAAACCCTCCCTTTGTTTGTGATCTACAGTGACAACAGAAATCAGAAATGCCTGTGTCCAGCTACCCAGTCTTATACGGGAAAGCAAATAACTCCCTGGTTCCAGCAGATAATGTTAATGAGGTTTATTATCTCTTGTGGTATTTAACTATTTCTTTCATTCTCAATAATACAGATGATTATTTCATCTTTAACCTTAGAAATTTACAATATATGCTTCATAAAACAGTGTGGAAATTTGCTCCACAGGTAATTTAAGAAATATTCTTGGAGCTGTAGTTTAGAATACATTAGGGAGTATAAAAATTAAATGAAGATTATGAAGAGTTCATCTTGATACAGAAAATATAAATAGGACCAGAAACTCGAAGGTGACTGTAGGTGCTTATTACTGTAAATTCCAGAGAAAGACTCTTCTATTGTTATGCTAAAACAGGTGGAAAGAGGACTGTGATCAAAATGCTATTGCAATAATAATAACAGTAAATAATAACAATTGTAGCAATCAGGGGAGTTGAAGAGGAAGAAAAACAAGCTCCTGCTAATACTTTTCCACACAGCCTTTAAAAGATCAGGTTATGGGAAAGGTCTGCTATTCTCCTGGAATGATAGATTAGATCTGGCATTTTAATGACTGTGCAAATAATTAATCACATGAATTATGATAATTTAATGGTGATTTACTCCTTCAGAGCACTTCTCTGCATTGCCCCCAGTATTGCCCCGGCACAACGACAATGAAACACTGTCATCTGAGGACCCAGACCAAACCCATCCTTCATTAGCAATGCTCTGCACTTCAGGGATCTGGTTTGCAGTGGAAAATCTAAGCAATTCTCTGACCACGACTGGGATACAGAATGATGAAGATTTTTCTCCCTGATTTGCAATCAGAGCTCACAGCAGGTGGAAACTGCAGAGCTCTTGTTGGACTTAACCCTTCCAGGACAGCTGCTGCAATTTCTGAAAATAAAAACAGCTACAAAGTCTGTTTCAAGGCATGGTGTAAGGATTTAATTATACAATACCACTTCCTAGCTGCAAACTGAAGACAGAGAAGCAGAGAGCACTGTTTTCACAAATACTGGCTAAATCTTTACATCCCCATTTTTGGTTCTCAGTCTGACCCATTTAATGGCTGACTAATAATCTAAGTGAAACCAGTGGGAGCAGTGACAGCCCAGCACTTACAAAATTCTTTTTCCCGTCTGTGATGTGCTGAGCACATCCCTCCTCTTTCCCATGTTCCTGGGAAATGCAGTTTGCACTGGTTAACCAGTCTTGGGGGTCTTGTGATAGTTTTGTGAAGTAGGTCTCAAATTTTCTATTTTATATGTATTCACATGATTTCTTCACAGTCAGAAACAGATCAGCAAATACAAACTCCTTGCTTCCAGCTGGACACTGCAGACAGGGCAAGAAAAGGAAAGCTTGGGAAGTGCCCTCACCTGTTTGAAGTTGCCATTCTTCCTCTGCTCCCAGTCCATCATGTCATGGAAGATTGGGATCATGATATTCCGGACTTCTGGTTGTGGAACAAGTGTAACACCCAGAAAGGGGCCAATCATTCCCGGAATAAAGTGAATCTTGTGCTCACCTGTTCAACACAAAACAATTGTAATTAAATAAAAGCCTTTCCTTTCTGTCACTGAGAAAATAGGGAACCCTTGCAATAATGACATGTACAAAGTAGTAGGCATGAGCATTACAAAAGCAAACGTTCTTTTCCTGGAAGGAATGAAAAATCAGTATTTGCTTTACACCATTTCTTCCACAGTCCCTAAGAGCATTTTTAAGTTAACTGTGAAAGCCTTCAGCAAAAATTGTCAGTGCGTTTTACTTGCAAAGGAATTCAAACTGTCAAAAGTAACTGAACTAAAACATACTAACTGGGGGAAAAGAGGCCAGGGGTGGTTCTAATTTATGAAGATTTTGAAAGGGCCAGTGAGAACAATGGTAGTTAATAGAGCACATTTAGATTTCAAGGAACTACAGAGCTCTTGGTCCTCAGTGCTGTCTCGATTTCCTAACTGCCCTTGACTGGGACCTTGTTCCCTTGACTGGGACCAAGTGGATCTGCTCCAGGAGGGACCTGAGGCACTTTGCTGACAATCTCTTCTGAGCCATGTTACTGCACTGTTGCAGAGAGAAACTCAACAAAGCCTGATTTGGAGCAGCATCCAGTGATAAATATCTGCATCTACACATTTAAAACTGGCTTCTCACTTCTCAGCTGAGTTTGTCCAGCATTATTTTCTGGGTATTGGATCTCTGTTATCTTGGAGGGCCTTCTATTCTCCACACAGATCCTTTGAACTGTGACCAGTTCTGGCTGTATCACTTTAGTTGTGTAAGACAGATCAGGCTTATTCAGTTTTCTTGCTTCTGTAATCTTCCTGAGTGTTGTCTGAACTCCGTCCAACTTGTCTTGGGTTTATGTTTGTGTTTCATTGTTTCTTTTAGCTGTAGAAAGCAGGACTGGGCAAACTAATCTAGAATCAAGTGCACTTATGGAAAACACTGTAACAGTAATATGGTCCCTCTCTCTTACTCCAGATTGTCACATATTTTCTCAAAGATTATGAAATCTCTTTTACTCATGGCATTTTACAGGTAGCTCCCCTTCAGCTGATTATCAGCATGGTACATTTGTAGTCTTTGGTTTCTTGAATAGCAACTCCTACCTATATTCCTACACATAAAATGTTTGTATTTGGCTTTGTGAATATTTTGCAGCCACATTATCAAGTTATCCAATCTGACTTGTGTCACTCCTTTGCTCTCTTAGTGATTCACCCCTTCTCATATCCTCGTATTTGTCATCTCTATCAGCAAACATTTTGTTATTTTCCTCTAGAATACAGTGCAGAAGAGAGTTTTGGTGGGATAAGTGCTTCTCTTCAGAGAAACAAAGGATTCTGTGATGCCAAAAAGCATTAAAAAAATTTTTTTAAATCTGTCAGAAATGGGAGTTTCCTTTGGCTTTGGTTGTCAGGTGGGAGAAGGAGAGACTTACCCAGGTTCTGCCACATGCTGAAGAGCTCATAGGCCATCATCACTCTCATATCGCCATACCTGAGAGAGAGCAGAGACACAGCTGTCCAGGGAACAAAAACTGGCGAGGCAGTGATGTGAAAAAATAATCAAATTGTTTAAAAAAATTCAATTCGTATTTATATCAACATAAGAATATCAAACAACTTGACTAATCCCTGAAGGTAGAATTGGGAGATCTACTTATTCATTTCCCAGGCATTTCCACATCCCAGGTTTCATAATAAATCACAGAGACTTATGGTAGGAAAATAAGGCTCTTTTTTGAGGTGGGAACCCAACAAAATAAGTCCTTACTTATCCAGAATCTTCTTCCTCTTAGGTGGTGTGGCATTTTCTAGTTGGAGACTTGGCTGGTTTATAAACAAAACTGCCAGGCTGAAATAAGAGTTCCACACCTGTGACAAGGGAAGGAATTTTATAACATTACACTCCAAGAGGAAGTTTTAAAGAAGTGGAGAAAGACACAGACTGCTTTTCGTAATCAAGGCGTAAATTCATCAATGTCTCTTACTATGGAGATACAAATTAACTCTTAAGGATGCAAATGGATTATTTAAATCTTGGCAGGAACTGAAATTAAAACCCCCACAAAAGCAATGCCGCTGGGTTTTCCTCTTTGCACCAGAGCACGAGAATGAATAAACTTGGTGACATCAGCAAACTTTAAAATGTTTTTTTCTGTAGGTTAAGCAGATTTTATCTGTCAAGAATTCCCAGAGATCACCTTATATCATGAATGAGAACCCTATAATTTGGTCTGTTTTCCCAAAGAGATGAGGTTTTTGCTAACTTGGTGTGTGCACTTGTCCTTAGCTGCATGTCTGGCAGCTCTTCCTTATTAACACTGAACTTGCTGCCCATCTCCAACTATATCAGACACAGGGACAACACTCCCTAGGATACTGTGTTCCTCCAGGATTTATGTCATCAGCCAGAAAGACCTCTGGGAGAGGAAGATCATGAATTCCCCAACTTCAGGAAAAGCACTGCCTGAGTTTACATTGCATTATCCATCAGTCTGGAAGACAGCACGCTCCATTAGCCCCATGTTTATGGAATTACTTGTTTCCTTCATGAGGGACTCAATTTTCCTGATTTGATCTCACACTGTATCTGTTCTACTTCCCATCAATTCCACAGCAGATTCCATTCCTGTCCTTTATCAGTTAGGTCATCTTCCTGACAGACACTCTAATAAATGCTGCAAATATCATCAGCTAATGCAGAGGGCATCTCCTGTTCCTTTGTAACTGCTGGTTTGAAAAGATGTCAGAACATTTTCTGAATCAATTCTTACTTTAAAATCGAAGTCCGTTTCCGTGAAATTCTTATGCAGGGCAGAAGACAAGTACTGAACTGTTGTAACTATGATACTGCAGCCAAAAACAAAGAGAAAAAAACAAAGAGAGAACATTTGAATCTCGAATACAACATATTACAGTGGTTGGTGGTGCTGGTTTTACTACATGCGCAGAGATGAGCATTCTTTGTGTAATCACAGTGATATTTACACAGAAGCCACTGTTCTTTCTGTGCTTTAACGAACAGTTTGTACTAATTGAGACAAGATAATGAACTTTCACTATAACTTTTAGCATTTACACAGGAGCGTTTAAAATCCTGTCTCTTTTGCATGGCTGGGCTGTATGACCTCCAGTGAAATGGAATAATACATTCTTTTTCCTCCTGTTTCAAGCAGAAAGATTTTTGTTCCCCAGAGAAGAGTAACTCAAAAAGTTTGAGCTGTCCTTGTTTTTGACTATACAATGGTCCTTTATCTCACTCTCATTCAACTCAAGATATTTGCGAGCATTTTGCCAATTTTTGATTTTCGTGTTATTTTTTTTGTTGGCTAAATACACCTCAGTGAAAGGCAATCAAGGCATGTGATAAATTCAGGAATTAATAAATGGCATGTAGATAAGGCAACAATAGCATCAAAAGAAGAGCACATCTCTGATTGACACGCAAGCAATACTCCAGCAGCACTGCTAAACCTAACTGTCAGTCTAAAGGTTTGTGGCAAAATTATGCCCAAGGGAACAGGTAACATGCAGCATCTGAGGGAGCTGCTGTTTCAGGTGGATTTCTTTTTTCTTACAGAACTTCATTGAATCTTTACGCTTGAATTACTGAAATCCACTTCTTTCACTTCCCATTAGCAAGGTGGACTCACAGAGCATTCAGCTCAGCTGAGCAGGCAGCCTTTGGGAGCATTTCCATGGTGTTTCCTCAGAGTGGAAACCCTCCAGCTGTCAGTCAGTCAGTAGGAATTCCACAGTTAGTTTAGCTAAGGAAACTAGTGAATGATTCCAGCCACCCTGTGTTCAACACTGCTGCCAATTCAAAGAGCACAGTACTTAACCCAGCAGAAGCAAGAAACTGAGATAAAATGGAGCATTAAAATGGTAGATAGCAACTGAATTGAGAAAGAACTCTTAATGTAATGCCTTGGTGTCATGGCTGGGGTCTGCTCTCCCTTTTCCCAAATACCCAAGTGCCTCTCCTTGCTCGGCTAAGGAGGGATGTTTATGGGAAAATACAGAGGTTCAGTGCAGGGATTCCCTGGCAAGGGAGGGAGAGGCCCATTAACACCCCTGGGAGTGGGGAGCTGGGCCTTGCCCTGTGTGCTGGAGCTCACGCTCAGGGCAGCTCCTTCAGCTCTGCTTTTAACTCCTGACTCTGACAATACTGGTGGAGTTTAACAAACCCACGAACACATAGGTTTGGTCCAGAGTGTTCCAGCAACAGCAGAATGAGGACGAGCACTCCAGAATTCCTGTTTTGATCCTCACATCTCAGTCTGAGGAAAAACACTGCACCCCAGGCTTTAACTGCCACAGAATGGCAACACTTTACACCTGCTTCTCTACTTACTTGCTGGTGAGCAACCTCATCACCATCCAGTCTCGAGGAAAGACACTCATCTTCATCAGGTTCCGAAACACACAGAAAATCTTCAGGAGGAACTCCTGTCACATAGGGAAAAATAATTAAAAATCAGCAGCAGTTGCAGGTGAATCTATTTGCTTGATTGTGAGAAAGACAATTAAGTTAAGTGTGCTCTACTTGAGCTTTGTTGCAAAGCCATTCACCTGGAAACATGGAAGCAACATATATTGGAATATGGCTCTATTCCTTTTGTCTGCATCTAATATACAACTTGCAGCTTCTTTAAAATCTTCCCTTCTACAGGGAGATGAAAATCTCCCCTATGTGCATAATTGTATATGACTACTCATATTATCACCCAGAGTTCCAGTGTCAATTTGCAGCTATTTTCAAATATACTGGACTTATAATCACTTTTTTATGCATTCATTTTATTAATTTATCTGTCCAAATTTCTTTGGACTTATGTCACAATTTGAGAACTAACCACACCCCCAAGCCCAATAAAACTCCTACACACACTTTCTAAAATAGTAACAGAAAACCCCATTTCTGGCAACACACAGCTGCAAAGAGCTGTTAGACACATTCCCCTGAATCTTTGCTTTCCAAAAAAAATCCCCAAACCTGAAGACGTTTCTGGTTTTTGACTACCTGCACCTCCATGTCTGTACAGAACAACAGCGAGGATCAAATGTGACAAGTTCCTTGCCTTGCAAACTATGATTTTTCTTTTAATTCCACACAAAATCAAAATAGCAGAGAAAGTAGCAGGGCAGGGTTTCTTCAAAACCATCCTACCATTATGCCTTAATGGGGGGGGGTGTGATTAATATCTTGGTGTAACTGAGCTCAGAGTAAAGCATTAGAAGCTCCTTGACTTTTGGCCTCATTTTGCCCGAAGTGTAACAGCGATAAGTGAATAAAATGTCTTTCCGTGCCAGAAAAAGTATTGGAAATATTATTATGGCCATATTTGATGGGGAAAAAAAAAGTAATATATAAAATCTTCAGCCTTTGTGATACTCTTGGAACATAGATTATAGAGATACAACAGTTCTTATGGGCATAAAGACAAATTTCAGTTCGATGACCTTTCCAGAAGTCTGACATAAGAGCTGTAGTTTAGATGCCTTTTAAAATATCTATTAAAATTTATTATGAATTAATTTACCAAATCATTTTCCTGTGAGCAATTTGAAAGTTACCAGAAAGGCAGCAATCTCAGATAACTGTCAGCCTGAGATTCACTGAACCCTGCAACCTAAAGATAAGAATTTTATCATTCCAAATTCATCTCCCTGATTTATTCAGGTTCTCTATATGCACACAAAATATTTAAAAGCTGAAAGTCTATCCAGAAAGGACTTCTCACTGCTTTTCCATTTCATTTGTTAAGGTAGCAGAAGTTCCTGCCGCATTACATTGTTCTTATTGTGCATATTTTATTGAGTGCCATGCTAAACAAAATAATTTTATATAAAAGCTTGTCTTTATTTATAGGATTATTCTGCCTTTTAAACAGGATATTGTTGGAGATACTCCTCTTCCCTATGGAAGCTGAGGAAGGAAGTTCTGCTGGTGTGAGATGTGAGATGTGCCATTTCAAAATGTCAGAGGTCTGTGCCCCTCACCAACCCCTGCTGTTCATGGAGAGCCATAATTTAAGCTGATGTTCACAAAGAAGCAGGCAGCAAGTGGAGTGGTAAGGTTACAGCTTTCCCAAAAAAGATTTCATCTGCTAGAGACATTTGTATCCCCCAAAAGGCTTGAAATTCTCTTCTAGCATAAAATCAATACCCTTTGTAAGAAAGCTCCAGTGCATACTGAACACCTAGTAAAATGCTATACAACAACTGACTTCACATTCACGGGATTAAAAAAGCCCTGTTCCTCTGCCTGTGTTTATAGGTAACAATTACAATATCCTTTCTGTCTAACAACATCTATCCTGGGACTTTATTTGCTGTTATAAAGATAATTTGGTGCCCTGTGGTCTTAAATGTTTTTTTGCAACACTACACCAACGATTATAAAAGTCAAAGGAAGGTCCCTGAACAGAGTGCCAGTGGATGGGAATGATTAACAGGGCAAGTGATGCTCGAGGGATTCCCCTCTGCTCTCCCATTCTGAGGGAATCACCCTACAAACATCACATCTTTTTGTACCTTCAGTTCATCCTTGCTTTGGAAGTTGTCCAGTAAGTGCTGGAAGTGAGTGTCTGACATCTGACGAAGCAAAGATAAAAGGCAGGAGACATATTCTCCCTGTTGACCAAATGAGAAACTCTTTCATTCAGACAATCTGAAATTTCATAGATACAAAGCTTAACCCGGGGGAAGGTATAAAGGGAGGGGTCTGAAATGGCCCCAATGCCTATGAGGGGACAGCTGACATGCACAGAGATTGAAAGTACTGCAGGTTAACAGTTCCTGAATTCCTGTTAATACAGGGACACACCTCCAGGAGGCTCCTCCACAGATGCCAGTTTTAAAGGTCTTTTAATCAAAGTTGTACTCTTAATCAAAAATAATTTAAAATTATTAATACAGACATTAACAAATCACCCTCCAAGCATGCAGGTTTTGACAATACCTTTTCGGATACTTAATATACAGTGTCTGTCAGAGGTGTGACTGCAGCTCATGCCAACAGACCAGCAATTATTTGAACTGATTGACCCAGACCAGTAAAGCAGTGACAGCTTGGGATCAGACTGGGCTACAGAAGGTGTCTGGAAGCTTGTAAATATATGGCTTATTAGTGTTCACCAAAACTGTGCTGTCAAAGCTCCAGTACTGACAGGACTGCAGTCAGATTTCCTGAGCACAGTCTGGGTAAGCTTACATGAGCTACAATTACATTTCTGTAATTCTGCAAAGCAGATGCACCCTAACCAGTTACCACAGCATCCCAAAGTGTTTTCCAAAGAGGAGCTCCCCCATTTTACAAATCTGAAAGCAAAGCACAGAGAAGTTAAGCAATCTGTCCAAGAGAACAAGCAAGGTGGTGCCAAGAACATCAGGACTGGGTCTGTCGACTGCCAGTCCCTTGCACAACACAATTTTTTTCTGCAACAAAGAGCAACTAATTTGGAAAATACACAAATATAAGCCATATCTAATAAGAATCCATATATCACTATGCTGTGAAATGTAAACTGAGGAGCAAATACAAGGGACCATGCCTTCCATTTTATTGTTTTTCTAATTGGTTCAAGCATCTACCCAGAAGCTTTGACATGGGTTGTCCCAATAAACTTTCCTGGGCTGAACTTCACTAGGAAGAAAGATGTGCTCTTTTGTGTGGGCTGGCATGTGGTAAACAGCAGTAAGTCAAATGGCAGCAGTAAAAGGAAACAGATATTACTGGACATTTGCAAGCCAGTGCCTTTCTTGTCCTGTATCAAAGAACATCTCGTTATCTGAGCTAACAAGGAAAGATCCAACCTTCTCTCCCATGTGAGAAGTGCACCTTAGTGCACATCTGCCCCCAGCAGCACTGCTGAGGTTTCAGCCATTTGCTAAAAAAACAAGTCTAAAAAAAGGATGTTCTGAACAGCAGCTTAACATCCTACATTGTGCAAAAACTGCATTAGAGACTCTGACAAACAAAAATAGACTAAAATAGGCTAGAATAGAAAAGGGCACAAATCCAGGAAAGAAGAAGGCTGAACGGCAAAATTCTATTCTTTTTCTTCTCTTCCGTTGCATGTCAAAGAAAAATTTCTTCCCTGTGGCTGATGCTGACAGCCTGGGTAAAGTGGTGGCTTCTCCCACCAAGCTCAACAGCTCACTTGACTTAGGATCTGGTAATTTCTTTTGAAAAAGTATGTTGTGTTTCATTTGCTTGAAATAATCAATGACCCAGGACAGAAGCTCTCCAGGGTGTTTAGCAAAGGGATTTAACCACGGAGCACTGCGATATCCTCAGTTTTGGGGACCACAGCCTGATATTCATATAGCCCTTGGTGATACCACCTTAGGGGTGAAGCCCCAGGCAGCGCCCCAGTACCTCAAGTTTTAAGCAATAACTCTCAATCATAGCTGCAAAGACAAAGAAGAAAACAAGAAAATAATCTGGAAATCCACTAAAGCCTCCCGAGCTCCACTGCTTCCTGCAGCCCTCACTAGTGTAGGGAGGAAGGAATGGGTTCGTGGCTTATTAAGGGAAAGAGGCAAAGCCCTGGGCATTCATGCAGCAGAGATGATGATGAGGTGCCAGTGGTGGTGAGGGACTGAACCAGAGGTTAGAGAAGCAGGAAATAGAAACTGATTGTTAGTTACTAACAGTGATTTCTGCTGTGCACTGCGGGCAGCGCTGCCCTCTTACCGCCTCCTGAGACTGCGATTTACTCATGATTGTGAGCAGAGTTTGTAACAGCACATCCAGGAGGCTCTCCACCATCATCTCAACCTCCTCCACGACATCTCCCTCCTATAGCAAGTGGTGAGCAAACAGATAGTTAGAAACTGGAGAGATGGAACTGGTAAAGAGAGTTCTGCTGAGTCAGCCATACCACAGGCTCGCTGGGACAGAGAGCTCCATAACAGGTTCAAAGAAGTACAATCAAATTCCTCACTGGTACCAGATGCTGTTGTTCTGTCAGTGTGTGTGTGTGTGTGTTACCTTGACAGTCTCTGATGGAAACATTCAGCGTCACAGCCATAAAGGTTAGTCTATATTCAAAGGTCTAGAACACAACAGGAGCAGATTATGTTCAGGAACCTTTACTCCATGGCAGTACGATTTTAGCTTATTTCCATGATACCTTTCATCTCATTCCTTTCACACAGAACCATGACTTGTAATTGGAAATAGACATTGGTATGAATTATATTTAGCACCATGAGCTTCCTCCTTTAGTCAGGTGGGAAAACTTCACCACCCCCTCTTTGTGAGCATTGCTTTAAATGATGTAGTTACCATTTGAGATCAGAGTATTATGACCGTCAAAGCTGGGTGTTGAAACTCAGCAGCAATTTCCAGAAGTAAGTGGGATTCCATTGATTGGATAATTTTAGAGTATTCTTTTAATGTGAACCACAAAGTGCTAGTTACTGTCTCTTGCAGAACTACGAGTCCTTGAGCTGTGTAGAACTTTTAAACTCCAGTGACATCTAAGTTCTGGGCTTGCATAAAGAAAATTAAACAGTGTCAAAGCTGGTGAAGGCGTGTTTCCCCCCTCCTAACAGCAAGAACACTGTGTAATCAGGATGCTCTGAGTCACACACACAGAGCCAGACCCTCGTTTCAGATGTTCTCCTGCTGACAACACAATTTTGTTTTTAAAAGGTTCTTTAAAAAACCTGTATTAACCTATAAAAATCTCTCAGTCTTCATCTTACTAAGTCAGTGGTGCAAATAAAAAATTAAAATCAAGCAGCAGATTTACCAAAGAACTGGTCTTGATTATGGAGAAGATACTACTGAGGATCCCAGAGCAGATAAGCAGCTCCTTCTGCTGTCGTAGATGAAGGTGAATGTGGTGAAGGACTACAGGCAGCAGGATGCGCCGGGACTCTGAATGAAGGAAAATAATTTCAAATTTAAGGAAAGAAAATATTTACAACTACAATGGATGGTTTCAACAAAATTCTGTGGTGTTACATTCTCACCTTGTACTGAGTACAGTAACTTAAGTGCACTAACTTGAGGTCCTCACTACAGGAAAGAGAAACCCAATGTTGCTTTCTATCTTCCACTGTTACCTTCATAACTTCTTTCATTCAGACCTTTATGTATGAAACACACTCACAATCTTCACCCATTTTCCACTGAGTTCTTAAAGCTTTTTTTAAATTCTGATTTTTAAAGTATATATAAGCAATAATATATTTAAGTAAAATTTTAAGAATTAAAGAATTACTAAAGTGTTGAGCTAAATACTAAAGTTATAATGTAAAGATTAAAGATACTATAAAGGAATGTGGTGGGTTTCTCACATGACTATCCCCTCTGTTTCTCAAGCATAAGCTGGCTGGAAAGGAGGTTTTCTTCCTGTCCATGGTAAGAGCAATGCAAAGTGTGACATGAGATTTTGCTAATATTTTAATAATTGTTTTAATTATTGACTTGATTTTGTAATGTATGTTTTAATAATTGACTTGATTTTTTAATGTATGTTTATCAACCTTTAGTAACTCCAATTTATCTATGATGGATTCATCAACATTTCCTACCATAGGGAAACTTGTATTTGTGTTGAACAGAGTTAGCAGAGTTATAGAATATTCTGAGTTGGGACACACAAAGATCACGGAGTCCAACACTGAAGTGAAAGCCCTTGTGAAAAGAGGGATCAAACCCCCAATGTTGGCATTATTAGCACCCTGCTCCAACCGAGTCAACGAATACATTTATCAACAATGCTGCCAAAAGAAATAATTACCAACGTTATTGGCATTCAGCAGGGAATTATTTACAACAAAGCCACTGCAAAAGCACCCACGGTGTTGCTGCCCTCAGTGAGCAGCAGGCCTGAGCCCCGGCTCACCCGAGAAGGAGAAGAGGCGGCTGTCGACCGTGCGGGCGATGGACTGGAGCTTCACCACGTCCATGGACTGGCCGATGTGCACCGTGCTGGGCATGCTGCCCAGCGTGCCACGCACGAACTCCGCCACCTCCTGCACCGTGAACATCTGCAGCAGCTCGTCGAAGATGGCAGGGAAGGAGTTCAGCAGGGCGGCCTGTGGATACAGGAGGGGGCTCAGCACCTGCAGCTCCCCAGCTGCAGCTCAGCGCTGTGAGGGGGGAACAGCAGGAACACTGAAACAAGGGTCTGCACAAAGCTGCTACGGACTGTGCTATGGCTGGTGCTCATGGTCTGTGGTACCTGGAGCTCAGAGTGAACAAGTCACATGTAGGATAGAGAAATCAAGTGCTGCTGCAATAATACATCTTAGGATAAGTTGAGCACATAGATAAAGCTTCAAAAAGCTGTATTTTAGGGTACAGCTTATAAAACAGAAAAAAACTGAGATATCAGAGAACAGAAAATAGTCCATATTTGATGATTTACTTTTTTCAGTTAACACAACACTTCTGATTAGAGAGTTCTATACCAATTGTTTGAACTAAGCAACTACCTAAGACAGCTAAAACTCTTCAGAAAATATTCTGAAGTGAAGAACCTGCTTACAGACCCTTAACCAGCTCTGCCATGTGACATTCCAGGATTTCTGCAGCAGGGGTGGGGTGTGAGTCCACGTGAAAGAGGCATCACATCATGCAAGTGTGCATGTGATTCTTGCAGTACAGATATTTCCAGTAAGCTGGAGCTATCTTTGAAAGTGCTTCTTAAAGTGCAGCAACAAAAAACTCTTCATGTCTTATTTCCTATTTTTCAATTAATTTCTTCACAAGACTAGAAAATCCCATGCATCACCCTATGCTCAAGTTCTGCACACTTGGTGTCCTATCAAACAACTGCCACCACCTCTAATGTTTTAGAATTTTCTCTTCCTCTACATCCTAGCCAAGCTCCATGCCTGCTTCCTCATTATAACTACTTACATTCCTAGACAGTTGCTTTCTTGAACCAGCCTCACCTCCACTCTTCCCTTCCTGCCATTCCCACCTCCCTTCCCTGAACCTCTCCACACAAACCCCAGTGATTTCCTGCACAAGTTCAGATTTACCAGACTTCACTGCAGATCTCTGTTCAGCTTTGCCTTTCCAGAGTCTCACCACTATCAGTATTTCCTTTTCCGCAGAGATATTTTTGTTTACTCATTGCATAAACATTTCTGTATCTTTTCCATACTGACATGACTCTCCTAATCCGTATAATCCCAGCCTCTTTCTTTGCCAAGTCTTTTTTCCTTCAACAGTGAAATCTGTTTAATAGTATTTGAGCAAAATCTAAGTTATTTTTACAACTAACACTGTAGAGCTCATTATATTATTATGAATATAAATTTACCTCCTTCTTCTTCCACTCGTTCGCTCTCAAAATCTAATTTTGTTACAATCAACTCAGATTACACAAACCCCCACAAGGCCTCCTGGGTGTTGTCACTTATTTGTTCCGACATACCTACAATGTACTAACAAAATAAATATGTATAAATAAATTCAATAGCTCCTGGTACTCTTGGAAGGCAGTAACAGCCACAAATCCAGTCACTGTCTTCATCTTTGGGATAATACAAGTGAAATTACAATATTGGCCCAACAAATCTTTACAGGAGTTTTCCTAAACTTTCTGTTACTTATAAAGCAGAAGGATTTCTGTATAATCCATAGCAATCCAAGGGAAGGCATGGGATCTCTTCAGGAAGATTTGGAACTGTCCTGAGGCGACATCATTTCAACAGTTCCTTGAAGGGTCTATTATTGCACAACACTCTAAAATATGCTGGAACATTACTCATGTCAAACTAATTGCCTGGGAGGAAGGAAAATCAGTTTTACTCTCATTGCTGGAAAGAACTGAGACACTGAGACCTCTCAAATATCCTGCAGAAGAGGACAAGTGTGAGGGAGATTAGGTTTGCCAGGGCCTTGAGCATTTCTGTGGGTATTTAACAATTGTCCAGATTTCCAGAACTAATAATCATATAAGAAACAAATGCTTGGCTCCCCTGAACAATTTGACTTATATAAACTTGTGTACACCCTCAGTACTGTCTTCTTGTGGATGCCATAAACTGCTCCATTAATAACTGAAATATTCCACATCTCCAAGTTTTAAAGTACCAGCCACTTAAACATCAAACTCCAGTTTATATGCAGGAAAAGAGTGGGGTAGGGAAAAGAGATTAACTGGGAACATCCACAAGGAAACACTTGAGCAGTCCTGGGGATCATTACTTACAGAATTAAATGTCGGCCTTGTTGTGCCCCCACATTTTTGTGGGGCACCTGTCCCGGCTCCGCTCGCCTGCCCTCCAGGCTGGGAGGCCTATGGGGCAATGGGATCAGGGGGCAACACAGTGGCAAGGGGGAAACAAAAAGTAAACTTTTCAAAGATTCAACAAGGACAGGCTTTACAAATTAATAAAGTCCAAAGTAAGAAATATCATAGTGAGAGAAAGGAGGAAAAAATTAAAAAGAGAAACAAAGAGAAAAAGGGAAAATCCCCCATCCTCAAAGTGAGTCTCCCTCTGTATTTGGGACCAACACAACTGGAAAACATTCATAAGATGTTGTTTCCATTCACCATCACTTTGTCTGCAAAATTCTGTGCACTGATTTCTCTTGTTCTTGGCTCATCTTATTATACCCACTAATGGGTGATTAAATAAAACATTAGAGCAGCTGTTCTCAAAATCTTTCAGAGCAGCTCCTTAAGAAAGAGATCACTCCACTGGCAGCTTCCTGAACCAGCAGAGTCACTGCTTGGCTGCAACATTCATAGCAGCTGCTTCTTGGCAAAATACAGCAGGTGTTCCAAACATCTGTAATTCTGCACTAGTGATTACAAACCACCTTCACGTTAGCAGGGAGCTCTGGGTGCTGCATTCTGACATTCCCTGAGCAGAGGCACAACACAGCATGTTTGACATTTAAAACTTAAATGCAGGAGTATGTAATGGAGTACAGTGGTCTGTAAAACTGAACCCAAAACTCAGCAGCATCCTTACTCACTTTGAGTATTGTCTTCAGCCCACACGGAATCTTCATGAAGTCCCCTGGGCCACATTCAAAATGATGCATTAAATATGAGTATGGGCATCACAACATGTTTGTGGTCAGGCTGCACATGATTCTGACTGTAATTTTAGCACATGCTGGAATTAAGTTTATCTGAGTGCAAATACATCAGCTGAATGTCTCACTGTGATGCTGCTCTAAGTATTGATTTGAAGTACTATAATGAAGGATTTAGAAATTCTTGAGGCCAACCATAAGACATAGGAATGAGAGAGACTTGAAAACGCAGTTTACTTTTGTGAAAATTGTATTCTCATGTGAGAAGTCACTTCCCCCTAGAGAGCCCCCAGTCCAGCTCACCTGTGCAGAGCTACTGTCTAATACCATTAATGGGTGTCTCGTTTTCCAGCATCACCAGTTTTTTAGGGGGGAGAACTCCACTGACCTGCATTTAACCCCCACGTGCCCACACCTCCTACCCCTGCAGGAACAGCTGCCTCGTGGTTTGCCAGTGGGTGTGTAGGAAATAGCAAACCTGTGTGAAGATGAGAGTCTCAGAGCTCCTGCTGTCCAAGCTGAGCACAAATCTGATGGACTGGAAAAGCTCCTGGATGCTGGAGCGGAACTGCTCCTCCTCCATTCCACAAGTAGCTCTGGAGTAAAGGATCCGAGATTGGACAATGAACTTGAAAAGATATTCCAAGGCCTTAAGGAGCAGGAGAGGAAGGAGATCAAGACAGAGAAAAAGAGAGAAAAAAATAAAGGAGCTTTAAAGAGAACCAGGAAAGACTGTACATGCATAATAACTAAATTCTTGAGCTTTAGAAAGGAGAATGAAAAACAGGTTTTATAAGTTACATAATTCAGTTCAGGAAGAGCTACTCTTAGGCAAATACCCATTTTCAACCAATAATCTTTGTTACTTGCAGGTCCCATTAACAGAAAAAGTATGCATTTACATCAAAATGTAAACACACAGATCTGAGTTACAAAATTTGAGGAAAATTTTGGTCAAGGTAAGAAACTTCTGGCTTTTTCATGACTTGGCACAATGACTGAAGTGTCTGAAGAAGCTGTTCTGTTTTCTTTTAAAATTTTGTAAATGGCATTATTTAGAACTGCATTTATTTGGCAGCAGTGACCATGAAGAAGACACATTGTTCTGAGCAGCTGTAACAAGTCACCACCCCATCAACAGTTCTGAGACACCAGCCCAGCAAGGTGACACTTCACACACCTCCATGATACTGACAGTGCACAACTGTCAGCACCAGAATGCACCAAATACCAGGGACATCACACTTCACTCCTTCCTTCAGTGCTTAACAGGATTCACCAGCAAAGCAGGAGTAAGGGAAGACATAATGCATAGCTTGATGATATCCTCAAAACCTAGCACAGGAAAACAACAGGCTGGAGATTCAGCAATCGTAGGCTATACAGAAACCTTAGTGATATTTCACTGTACTCCATGGAAAGTATTCTTGTCTCACTTCAATGCTGGGAAACTGGAAGTCAATTCAAATACAAATTTTGTTCTCGAGAGATATTTTTGCACCCGTAAGAGTCTCACTGAACCACCACACAATATGCACAAGTATGCAATGCTATGTTGTAAGTTTTAGAATGCCAAAGCTTTACAGATATAGAATGGGAATGTGAAATGCCTCATAAAGCCATCATGGATTTCCAAATGCCATTGACTCTCACAGCCTTTTTTCCCCCAGAAATAATGGCAACTTTGGTAATTCACCAGTTATTATTTATACTTCTGTACTAAACCATCTGACAGTGAAGCTTCCTTACACCAAAGAACTTCATCAGGAAATAAGAGCTGCGTTCCTGCCTCATTTCCAGACAAAGGCCAGTTGGTTCCCAGTCAGCTCTCCAAAGCTGACATCCCTGTCCTAACACCAAACCCAGCACATGCTTTAAGGGTTCAGTACACACAACCATAATTCACATCTGATGGCTCATAACTTCAGTGTGAGGATTACATTTTGCAGTGAATCAGAGCATTTATGTGTGAACCTCCATAATTCCCTGTGGAAGGTGAGATAGCAGAGCTCAAAGCACTGCACTTCCTTAGCACAGACAATGAGCCCACACAGGCAGTGAACCAAAGAGTTCCCTGTGCACACATGGCTGGGATGCTAAAAACACAAACCAAGTCTTGGTAGCACAAGTCAGCACCTGGACTAACTTTGGCTCTTGCTACCTATGGCATCACAAAAATGATGTGTGTTTATGCCTAGAGACATACAAGTGCACTGAGATAAAATCTCAGCCTTCAGTGACGTTCAGCATGATATAAAAAATCAGTGTCAAATCAAAGGTGGTCCCTTACAAACATGGTCTCTGTGTGCATGTTCACATAACAGGTGAGCACCTCTGCCCTGAGACCAGCAGCATAAAGACTCAGGGAAAACCTCCTGAGGGAGAAAAGCCCTTGCTATTGGTTCCCCAATCTAAGCAACACCCACCCATGGTTCTACTACTGAAAGATAACTGAAGCTGGAAGGGCATTTCCTAGACACACTTCCTAAGTTTTTTATTTCCTCAGGGACAACAAAACTGGCTGTAGAGGCATTCATGGACACTTGGTTACAGAGGTCCCCTGGGAGGCACAGGCAGCTGTTCCAGGATGCAGCTTTTGTGGAACTTGGTATAGGGCACAATAAAGGAGCACAGTGCTGTGTTCTATATAGATAAGTCCTTTCAGCTATAGCTCCTCCAAGTTGCACAGGAGTTTTTGAGAATTAAGAGCAGTCTTGAGGGAGATAAGAAATTTTAGAAATCCCCTAGGACTCTGTTTGCTAATGCCAGGGTTGGAAATCAGAATCCTAGGGGACATCTGCATGTCCATCATGAATGTACATGAGCAGCCAGGAGCCATAAGATTGCAGAGTATTCCAGCACCAGCTTTAGGGCACTACACTGAACAGCTAATTCAGGAAAAAGGGATACAGAGCTATCCTGTTTTCTCAGTCAGAGAACTTCTAATGCAAGGAGTGTGGTGAACGCATCAAAGACCACAGAAATCCCTAACAGTAGAATCTGGTGCTAGTAATGACACATTAGCAATGATAATGGCTTTGGTACAAACTTGCTCCAAATGACTGAAATAAAATCTGGAAATGAAGAAGGAAATTGATCACTTCACAGTAACGGGAGAAGATGAAGACCTGAATTTGGGCCTGCAAGAGATGCCTGCAAAGGCAACTGTCTGAATAAGATGTGACAGCAGTGTGGGTGGCAGAGGATGTGCTGTCAGGTCTGCACAAACTCTGGTGGTAATTTTAATTCCTGTGCTTGGAAAAGCTTGGGCTGTCAGGTCTGCAAACTGACCTCCCTCCCAGAGGGAACAGCCACATTCCAGGCCAGCGCTTGAGAGCCCCAGTAAGCAAAGAGCTGCCTTGGAGCCCGAGACAGAATGTACCATATTCACCAACTGCCTTCTCTAACCCCAGCTGCTGAAAGACATTCCAGCATTCCTGTTGTTACTATTTCCAAACAGGACTGCTATGAGGTTCAACAAATGCAGATCACATAGGGACAATATCCTACATCTCCATTTGCTGCACTGCACAAAGCACTAATGAGTGGTTTGAGAGGCAAGAAAACCTCCTTGAAGTCATTCCAGCTAGAGATCTTCCTCTCATCTCATAACTTTAATAGCTTTCTTTGCAATTAAAAAAAAAAAAGGATAGGAAAAAAAAAGAATGAGAAAGTTCCTAATTTCTTGAAAAGGCATCTTTGCCCTATTTTTACCATTCCACATGAATCTGTGGTTGAAAATTAAAAAGAAGATGTTTCTAAGCATGTAAATATCTACAAAGACAAAGCAAGCACTGGTGTAATGCCCTTGTATTATCTGAATCCTAGCAGGGGATCTGGAAAGTGAGAGGATGGCATTGGCAGTGTCCTTCACCTGGGAGAGGTTTCACCTCTTTGTACTGACAAGTGACAAAACCCAAGTGCTGATTACTGCCACTGCTTCCAGTTCTCCAAGTGCCCAGACTCAGGTGTTGGGACACCAACCCCCTTGGAGGCAGAAGGTGCAGGTGGGCATTTGCTCAAAGAAAAACATCTTCCTGCAAATGTTGGCATCTTGTATTTACGCACTTGACAGACTGACTTCCTGGCTTACCATTACACATGGTAAAATGAATACTTTATTTATTCTCCAATTTCTCTGTAATAGCGCCAAAACATTCCTGGTGTTTCTCACAGCTGTGCCTCCCTGGGACCTCATGCTCCCATCACAGAACCATAGGTCAGATCCTTTGCTACTTCAGAGGACTGCCATTCAGTTAAACACTCATTTATCTGCTGCTTAAAATACTCCAGAACGTCAATCTGTGGCACAATGGAGCTGTGTCACAGCCAGAAATGAGGAGCAAAACTTTGATCCACAGCACCTGTGCCTGATACATTCAAAACTACTGCTGCTTGGAAGGCAAGGTGTAGCCTGCACCAATGGAGTATTTATGCACTGGCCATGGATGTAAGTCCCACTTAAGTTCTCCACAGGATTGCAAAAGGGCTTAAGGTGACATAATTCTTTCAATTTTTTCTGCACAAGAGCGAATCTCCCCCTAAAACTAAAACTGTGACTATATGTATGTATGTAAAAAATCTGGTTAAACAATTATAAGAAGCCAGTGCTACACTACCCTTGATTCCATTTACAGCTTCCCCAGCCCTTCTGTGGTCCCAGAGGAGCAGACCCCAGTGCTTCCACTGGATACCTACTCTCATTGCCTCCTGGATGTGGTCCTGGCGCACGAGCTCAGCCGAGCGGTCCATGTACCACTTCAGACACCGGATCAGCTCCCTGAGGGAACAGACAGCCAAGAGGAATCTTCAGCACCAGTTTTGACCGTCATCAAACATTTTGATTTAGGGAGAGATCTCTAAACCAGTCTCATTTCACTTTATTTCAGTGGTCAGTGACAGCTGTCCTTGATACTGAATTTACATAGTATTTACATGTATCTAAGTTTCAAAGCCAGAAAAAAATTTCTTCTCTGTAATTGACTTGGACCATGAGGAACACTAAGAGAACATAAAAAAGATGTTATTAGAGAGATAGCTTTGATAAAGGCATGGTTCTAAGACCAAAATATACTTTTGTTTTAATAAGAAATCCCAGCTCTCATCTCAGTAAGAGGCTTTTAGAAACTGAGATCACAAAGAAAATACCTGCATCCATTTTTGCTAAGTACACAATACCATCTGAACTAACTTACAAAGGGGTATTAAACCCATGTTTTATTTCAGACATCAGACCAAAAAACATTTGTTTTGTCTGAAAGAGGTGCTAATTAACACAAAGCAGAACACCCTTTTACCCTCTGAACACAACTATGCCTTCTAGTGGTGTATATTATCTATGGGTTTTTACCTGCCATTGATAGAGTATTTTTTATATTTTAATTACACAAAAATGTGAATTGCTTAAAAGAATCAAAATAAATTATTAGCTATTTTTAATAGTTTGCTGTGGCCAAAGATAGAATATGCTCAAATATAGAAAAGCAATGGTCTAAAAGAAAGAAAAAATAACACCCTGAAGGATAACTGTTGCTGCTTTCAAAAAGTCTGTCTCATTCCCTGATGCAAGACTCTTTTGAGAAGTAGAAAACAAGGCAGAATCTTCAAAGTGACAGTGAAGCTTAAATTTCTGATCTACTGAAATTAAATTGTAACCAAATAAAACATCTTATGTGAATACCTGTCAACTTTGGAGAAGGAAATTACAATTAGTTCTCTAAGCTTTCACACAAGTTGTGTATCCCAACATCCTTAAGACAAGGAATGCATATGCTCTTGGTAGCTCCTTAGTACAGACTGATAATGAGCTGTTGCTGAGTGTCTCTTCAGTTAAAACAAACTGGGCAAGAGAAATGCCCAATGTGGCCACGCTCAGCCCCCGGTGACATTCAGCAGCTTTTCCCTACAGCTGTGCTGGAAAACTTCTGGGTGAGTAGCTCTACTTTTGGGGACCCTGCCAGGAAGGTTGTGATCCTGATGGTGTCACCATTCCCAAGCTTGGTGATGCCACCTCTCAAAGGGAGGGACACAAGACCTACTTGTAAGCCAGAGCTCCTGCAAAGTGCTTCTGGATGTAGGTGTCCATCACGGGGCGGAAGTGGAAGTACTTGCTGTCACGGAGCAGGTTGATGATGAACACCTGGGGACATGGGAAAGGGAACCCAAACTCAAGGAATTGCACATTGCTGCCGAGTGTGTACAAACAAGTTACCCAAGGTAAGGAGCATTCAAATACACGAGCTGCTTTAAACAGTCACGGTTGTGTTATCAGCTGTTATTGGTTGCTTCTCCCACATGAGAGCAAACACTGCTGCCCCTGGATGTGCTGAGGTCAGCCTGCCCTCCTCACCCAGGATCATTACAGAAAACATGGCTGCATCCAGCTGAGTATTTCATATTGGATGGAAGCACAGTTCTAGCAACACGATCATAAGAAACTTAAAACTCACTGAGCATGAGATAAATAACAATCCAGCAGCTTACCAGAGACTGAAAGACCAACAGACCATACTTCTCTGTGTTGTCATCCAAAACTACAAACAACGTGTCCAGAATATCTTGTAAGAACTGAAAGGACATGAACAAAGAATTTCAACTTAAATTGTATTCAAAAAGTTATTTCTCCCCTACTTTAATTAGTTCATACATGTTAGTATCTTTGTGAAACACTTGCCAAGGACAAATCACTTCAGGTTCACCCATATGATGTGACAGATTTTAATTTGTTTTTAATAAGAAAAATGTTTATCTTTACAAGGAATAATTTCAAACAAAAATGACAGAAAAACAAAAAATAAGGAATATATACTATATGCCTGATTTGTAATTTTGACTGAGTGTTCCTCTCACTTGAAGCTGATTGGAAGTGCTGCCTGACACCAGTGGCAGAACAACTCGCTCTCATTCTCAAATCACTGGAGTCTCAGGTACTGCTCAACATCATATCTGAGGCTGGGCAGTACATTAAATTATGTTTAATATTGGAACTTTTGTTATATGACAGAAAGTGAAGCTTTTCTAACAAGCATTAATTGGGGCAAGTTACACGTTGCCAATTGCTTCTTTCATCCTTAACTCCACAGCTTGTTGAGCACTGACGGTTCAGACTTTCTCTCTGAAAACACAGTCTCCAAAAGGATGAGTGTGAGGGAGAATGCTGGAGATCGTTAACTGCATATTCTCTCATGATTTTTTAATCTATTCTACTTAAATTTCTGATGTGGACAACAAGAAATAAATTACAACAATTTATGAAGTCCCTGAAATGATAAAATGTCTTTTTTTTCTGAATTATTACATTCTGTTCTTCATATCCCAGTACCAAATGACAGCTGATTTATGGGAAGAATCAATTACTTCTCCCCATGAAATAATTCAATCCATATCTTTCTCTCTATAAAAAACAGATACTTGCACTGCCCTACAAACAAAGTGTGTAAAACATGACATTCTTGAAGAATTCCAATATAAATGGGATTTGTGCTCCCCTGTTACTGTTACCAAGTTATCATGAAGAGTAACAGTCCAGATATGGCAACACTCAAATGATTTACAGTGAAGTGGCTTTAATGATAAACTACTTATTAAGTGACGGGATTTGTCTTCAGTTTCTTCTCCATGGTTGTTTGTGTTAGAAATAAGCTTTTACTTTCAGATTTATAGAAATAAATCCTAGGGAGAGTTCCCAGCACACCTAAGATTATCAGAGGCATATCTGGAATGCACTTTTTTTTGCTGAGACCACAAGTATTCAAACGCAGTTGGAAGTTCCTGGGACCTAAGGAAGGTCAGGCCACACAAAGATTGTCATGTAGAGCAACAGTGGTTCCAAAACCTGGAAAAACGATGAGCTGGCAGACAGAAAACTGGTGCACTGCTGGCTGGATGCACCAGAGAGCCCCTGCCAGTGGCTGTGTCTGCACCAGCAGCTGTGTGGGGCTGCAGACTGGAATGACTGGTGCTGAGGACCCAGCACATGTGGCTGAGGGAATTTGACTAAGGATTAGCTCTGCTTTGATCCCACAGACTGACTGTGCACTAATTCCTCAAGTGTATCTTCCCGTCCAGTTTCACATCCTAATAAAATCCCAATTCATACAGGGTGGAAGTTCACAGGGTGAATCAAAAAGCACAGTAAGAGGGGGCATTCAGAAGCGGCCTGCAGGTGTGAACTCCCTGCCTATCACAGATACATCCAAAGGCTGTTATTTCATGTAGTACCTTAACAATCTCCTCGCCACTGACATGTCTCAGTCTTCCCAGAATATCCATCACTCGATCTGGGTAAGCCTTCCATTTGAGCAGGGCAAGCAGATCCACTGCAGAGACAGGGAGGAAGAGCTAGAACCACACTAGAGGGAAGAATGGCAACCCCAGACCCACCAGAGATTCATCACGTTGCACTTCACCTCTTGTTGCAGTCCACACTTCTTGGGAAATGACATATATATATCTATATCTATATCTATAATGGAAAACAAGAAGGGCCATATGGAGTGAGTCAATACTGCTGATGGAGAAAGGAATGGAGGAATGGTAAAGTGCTTTAAAAAGAGTAAAGGCTGCGTTTTCCCCTGTGTGATTTGACACTGCACTATGGACAATCCACTCCTGTCTGCCCGTGCTTTAGGGACATCGCTGAAAAACAATTTATTTACTTAGCAACTCTGTAAAAGCCAAACAAGACAAAATTTGGATTATGTAGATGTGCTAACAGTGAATTTTTTGGTTTTCTTTCCTAATTGCTGCTGCCTTGGGCAGTTCTGAGGGATCAGCAACTCACCATTCTGGGTCAGTTTGGTAGAAGAGAGCTGTGTGGAGACTGAGAAGGTCTCTTTGGTGCTGCGCTGGAAGATGAGGCTGGAGGGGATGTTGGGGCAGCCGTTGTAATCCTCCTTGCAGCAGGGCAGCCCCAGGTAGAGCGCGTGGTTGTTGAACGTGCTGTTCTCATCACACTGTGGGGACAGCACAAGGGACAGAGCTGTACCTTGCCCATCTCATCCCACACACCCACAGCCTGTCAGCAGTTGCCCCGCAGTGCTTCTGTTGGGATTTTTGTGGGTGCACACCAACGCTTCTAAGGAAAAGCTGTGCTTTGGAGCCTGAACATGCCCAGAACAGACCCAGCTCTACAGAGTGGTCTCCAACCACTGCCTCGTTAGAACTCACCAGATCTTCCAGCTGTAAACTAAGTGCTGCTGCCTGAAAATTGTACTGAAGAAATAAACCCAGGTGAATCAGCAGGAAGGAAAAACCCCAAAGCCCAAATCTCTTGCTGCAGGGCTGCCAAGCTGTGGCACTGCAGCATGAGGCATTTGAGTCCAGCACAATGTCATCTTACAAAGGCACGGAGCAACGCCTTAGGCTGGCAGAAGTGCTGAATGCTCATGAACACCAGCGTGTTTGAAGTCAAAATGGATGGGATTAACAGCAGATAAATCATCATCATCTGGATGGAAAAGGTGAGCTGCACCTAGAATAGAAAGTTCTATCCAAACCATGTGATTTTGAATGTATAAAATTTTGAAACTACTATTAATCTGTTCCTCGCACACTTCTAATAAGGAGGGAGAAGGATAATGTAATGACCATTACTCATTTAGGTAATGGAGTAGAGATAAGCAGTGAAAAGTCTGCAGAGAACCCGTACCTTATAAACATAAAGCTCATGGATATCATCCGACAAGGTCGTGCCATCATCTCTCATCAATGGGGTGAATGCAAAACCAAAGAGCTTCTTTTCTCCCTTGTCTTTTGCTGCAGCAAGAGATAGAAAGAAGGAATTGTATTTGTACATACCCTGTCTGTCAATATATACAAGATTACTCACCGACTTCTCCACATGCCTAAAAGAAAACAAGCAGCTTACAGAACAAACAACTTTCCTAATTCCAATTTCTTTTTTCAATGTAAAGGACTGACAAGCTTCAAATCAAACAGAGACATGCCAAACATAGCAAAATCCAAACTGTTTATTCTCCAAAGAAAACATTCTACAGAAAAACACAACAAAAGAACAGCAGGGACAAACATCTACAAAGTGCTTTGCCCTGCACTGATCGTTCACCATGTTTTTACTGCACCGTTTGATAAATTCAGCAAAAGGCTGCTTAGCAGTGCCCCTTCCCTGTATTTCAGGCTGGCCTCTCTTTCCTGCTTTCCCCTCAGTGACAGCCTCATCCAGATTTAAACTGGCAGTGGAAGGAGCTGGGGCCTTTTGGATTTGCCCTGGGCAGGGGGGCACTCACTGGAGCAGTGGCGGAACTCGAAGCGCAGGTGGGAGCCCCGGAAGCGGTCGATGGGGATGGGCAGTTTGATGATCTCCCCCCAGCGAGGGCTGTTGTTGTGGTACAGCACAAAGGAGTGGTAGGCACTCCTGCTCGGCTCCCCCGAGCCCAGGCTGATGCAGTCCTGCCACAAAAGAAAACAGTCCAACATTAAAGGCATCACATCACCACCCATGAGTCATTTTATTGCCCAGTGATAACCTTTATATAATTCATGGCTTTCTGTAGACATAAAAGAAGAGTCAGAAGCAGGAATTCAAACACACTGAAATGTGAAATTTTTTTGGAGATCTTGAAACTTTGTTTTAGGTTGAAGGGTGAACAAGGAGATCTGTGATACTGGATGAATCCCAGTATCTTAAGTTATTATTTAAGCTAAGTTTTCCATCAAGCACTGAGTAGATACAATAAACACCTAAGTCCAAATAGATACAACTGAGTCCAAAAAATAGGATATAATAGGACCATCCCTTGTAATATTAGCCTTCTCTGAAAAGATCCTTTAACCAGATTTCTGCTTCAGTATCTCAGTTCAGAAGTGATAACTGACCTTTCCAAGCTCTTTAGAAATGTTCATCTTTCAAAACTACAACCACCCAGCCTCACCAAGTACACTGGAAAATTCTGCTCAAGTTACTTCCTCAGTGGCAAGCAAAGAATTTCTGTGTAATACTCATCACCTAAAACCACAATTGGATCTAAATTTTTGCCTTCAGATATAACAAACTCAGATCTTACCCAGTCTATGTATTCACAAAATACAGATGAAGAAAAACATGAACTGATATTGTTTAACAAATAAAAAACCCCTTAGAATACAAGTGAAGGAAAATAGGATAAATACTGAAGTCCTGAAATAAGGACAGTAAAAGGTCCTTTGTAATGAAGGCATGGAGCAGGAAACACATTTTTTATATATGAGCACTAACCCAGGCTCTAGACCCAGAACTTACAAAGAGATCCAGAAGATACAACATCTCATAAAACCAAACAGAAAAAAAGACAGCTTGGAGATTCTTCACTTTTAGCATCTCCAAGGATAATGAATCCAGGAAGAAACAGAAACTAAGCGGACACAGAACAACACATGCAATATAAATTCTGATGTAAAACCCCCCCAGGGAACAGTATGATGACAAGAACCACCACTGGTCATTTCCCCAAGGCATCTCTAAACTCTATCCCTAGAAAATACCAGAAATGTTGATTTTTAAATCTGTAACCCTCTGACTACCCAGTCAAGAATATCCCATTAACCAGCCACAGTTAGTTCAACCTCTGGCAATAATTTGCTGGCTTTGAGAAAGTTAAGAATTTGTGAAGGAGCCCAGAAGGGAAGAAAAGCTCTCTGGAATTCTGGGATTCAATGCAAGGACATCTTACCTGGACAGAGACTCATTGCAAAGGCTCTGATCCAAACTGAGTGACTTAAGGCTGAACTCACACAACTCAGCCCTCAAATAATCCTCAGCAACCACATGGGATGAGCCACAACCCCACATTTTTTAAGACAGCAACAAGAATCAAGTGTTGCAGACAACAACAGGTTAGTAGAGAGCAGTGCCAGCTCTGCAACCCAGAACACCTGTAAGAGCCCAGTTCTGTTTTGTACTGAGGGTAAATGGTTGGGCTTCAACACAGCAATTCCAAAACATCACCCTGCAATAGGCTCTTAGGAGAAAACAAAACAGTATTTCTATTTCCTCTACAAGGTACAGTAAAAATTCAAATTTTAATATGAGCTTTTTTTGTCCCCTCAAGAAGCCACCTGACAAATGGCCAATCTTTGAATGCAGTTTCATGGTATGAACTTCAAATAAATGAATAGTCTCCCTTTCTGGTTGTTAACTTAGTTCCCATACAGTTATACTACAACCTGTAGTCTGAGGAGGGCAGACTAGTAAATCTTTAATTCTGAATTGTGATCTGCAGAATACAAACATCAGATTAATCTCCAGACACCTGGTGACCCTGAGACCCCAATATGCAAGGGAATTAGAGGGCAGAGGCAAGGAAGGGAAGCTAAAGTAGAAAAACTATTAGGAAATACCCATTGTTAAAGGTATGCCTTGCAATTCATAGGCTATTGCTGCTACTGGAACAGAAAGAAGAAAGAAGTGAGAAATGTGTCAAGGGATTTTTTTTTTTTAAATTTTTCAGACTATATTGAAAGATACTAACAATTGAGTAAGACCATTTTGAAAATGAAATACTCATTTTCATTTTGAACAGCACTACATTCTGGAGGTAATTTAACTTCTTTCAATAGGACTATTTTGGATCAAGATACACTCAGCAGCAATGAGGAGCTGAGAAAATTCTCATTAATGCTGTGCATGGTTCTGCTAAAGGCTTCACAAAGGCACAATTCAGATTTGCATTGTGCTGCTGGTTGGGAAAAGTTTAGGGATTTTACTCTAATACCAGATGAAAACTCTGGCCATTTCCCCCTGTGCTGTGTAACTCTGCACCCACTGTCTCTGTTGGCAGCTCTGCTCCAGAAAGGCCATGGGGCAGGAATGGTGGAGGGTATTCCAGCCAGGAACAGCAAACAGGATTCCAACCAGGAACAGCAGTGCTCCAATAGCTGAACTCTCAGTGTTCTGCCCACATTCACAGGCATCATGAAACACCAGGAACCAAAGATCTCCTTGACACAAACCAAGTCTTTGCTGCTTTAACTGCAACCATACAGAGGAGCAATACCATAAAAGCTGGGACAAAGAGTTTATTTTAAATATGTGGCTTTAAAAACCCACAAAGATCCTTTATATATAAAGTCTCTCCTTTATGGCAAATCCTAGAATGGTTTGGGTTGGGAAGGACTTTAAAGTTCATCTTGTTCCAACCCCCTGCAGTGGGCAGGGACACCTTCCACCAGACCAGGTTGCTCAGAGTTCCATCCAACCTGGCCTTGAGCAGTTCCAGGGATGGGGCAGCCACAACTTCCAGTCTGTTCACCTGATGTTTTTCTAGTTGGACTGACCACCCTTTGCAGTGTTTGTGCCATGCCATGCCTTGTCCCACTCTCCCATGTAAAGCCCTGATGTACTTTACCATAGTAATAACAGGCAAAGACAAAAAAAAACAACTTCATCTCTATGATTGACCATTCCAACCAGAATCACCGAAGTTAAGACTGAAAATGTCTAGAAATTATCTGGCTTTTGTATGTAATCATGAGGCACCATTACTATAATTGGCCACTGTTATGTACGTTAGCAATTGAAGATGCTGATATTGCAGTTTGAGGGACCTCTCTTGGTCCTCGGCCGACTCTGTGAAATCAACTGATGATTAAAAATTTGCCACTCAGTTTGAAAAGCTCAGGCAGTTGAACAGAAAAGGACTCTGATCTTCCTGCAGCAGCTCTGAGCACAAACGAGTTCCTTACAAGAAATACACTTTACTTTTAATGAAACCACAAGCAGTTGTAGTAATAAAATTTCTCCTCTCAATTAAAACCAGAAGATTGTGGCAATGTATTTGGTACACAAACACTTTTAGGTGTTTAAATTCTCCCCAGTAATGGCTACAAAGCCCATTTTATTGCAGTGGAGGTAAAAGAAAAGGTAGGGGGAAGTTATTTCTGATAGCTGCTCATGCTGAAATACTTCCTGTTTACTTCTCTACATTCACAACCTCCCACTGACCTCCTTCTCTTCAATAAAACTAAAACAACAGAGAAGGTAAACCAGGAAACAAACAATCCCCATACCCAGCTGGAATGGAGCCAACCCACGGTGAAATTTTATTCAAAGTTGTTTTCCAGAACTACATTCAGTACTGTAACTCAACAACTCACATTTAGAAGTTTCCCTTGGAATTTCATCGTGTTCTATGACACACATTACTTAATTTTAGATATGCCATATACTCCTCAGTTCTGAGTACAGTTACTCTAAACTTTTTTACTTTAGCCACTGACATAATTTAGCCACACATTTGGAAATCACACAGGCTTTTGAGTTTATGAGTATTTTCTCCAAGTCTTCTATCCCCATGTAAGGGAAGTGCTCCAAATCCTTACAGATTTATAACCGACCGTAATATAGAGCTTACAAACTTCACAATTAAAAAAAGAGAGAGCCAGTTTGATTTTAGCTCTTCCCTTTCATCAGAGACTCTGGAACAAGAGGATGTGTCCCTGCAGGGAGCACCTGGGGCTCTCAGGGGGAGGAGCACTTACCTTCAGGATTTCCCCATCGGCATAGAGCACGTACATGGTCACCTCGATGTTCTTCTGCACACTTTTGCCACCCCTTTCGAAGTCCCCCTTCTCCAGGGTCAGGTACAGGTCATTCCGGATGTCACCTGCAGGGACAGAGCAGAGCCACAGCCTTAAACTCCACAGGGACACCGGGGCCATGCCAGTTCCATTCTGCAAATCGTTTTCTGTGTTCTGCAAGACGATGGCTGATGCCCAAATCATTCCAAGCAGCAAGTTAATTGTTAATAAGGATGAACAGTTTAATATCAGTGCATCAAATCAGACCATTGTTAGTAATGCCTTTAATAATGTGAACTCAGGATCAACACTGGCTTTAATTGTGTAAGTGGGGAAGGGAAAAAAACCTCTTACTCCTATACTTTGTCTTGTTAGCTGAGCTGGAAGTGTCAGGCTAAGCCTGACAAAACATCCTTAGCTTCAGACTTCCTATTTCCAATGTATTTTAAGAAAAATAAGTATTTGTGTGACGATCAGCATAACATTATGTTCAGTTAGCCCTTCAAGGATTTTCTGTATTTTCATAATTTCCTTTTATCATAATAACAAAATAAAGGCAGCCTTTTTGGGAACCTGGTCACAATTCAGTTCAGATGGATTAAGAAGGAATTATAAATGCAATTTTTGCTAGATTTCTGGCTGGCCTCTGGTATCCATATGCATGGCTATATGAAAGCAGGCAGTGCTTGCCAGCTTCTCACTACGTCACTTTCAGGAGCTTTCAGACCAAATGACTATATTCAGAAATAGAAATGCTTGTGTCTCAACATCTTGTTATCCTGAATTTCACGGAATCTAGCTCACTTGATTTGGTTTTATTTTAGAATCTGATTTGGGAAACTGCTTTCAAAACTAAAGTGGTCAATTCTAAGGCCTACACCAAAAGGACAGCAGGTAACACCTATTTTTCTGTAAGATTTAGTTACTGTCACCATTTTATGATGGCTCACACTTAACACTTCTTTTTATCTACTTGTCAGAAAGGCAAACATACTAAAGGGCAATATATAAAAATACCAAAAAAATTAAAATAAAAATTTAAACCCTTTCAAGGCAAGTAATTTGTTAATTAGCCCCAAGACACTAAATAACGAAGTAATGGACTGGTTATCCAGAAAAGCAGAGACTCCTTCAGTGTCTGACTTCTTCCACTTGGAGAAGCTGATGCAGTTAAATCTGTGTATTAATCAGAAGCACAATGAAATAAGGCAGCATTTGCTTTCAGGCACTGAGGGACATCCTTTTGTGCCCCTCAAAGCAGCGCTTCAAATTCTTCCTCAAGTCTCTAACCCCACAGAACTTGTTCCTTAATCAACTGTAGGGACAACAATAGAAGCTTTCAGTTCTGTCTTTACTTGCAGTTTTATTTCTGGAGATAAGTACAAGGCTTTCAGCATGGAAGCCCAGCTCTGTGGCTGCCCCTCAGTGCTTCCCTCTAGGAGCTCTCTGTGAATGGGAATCTCTGTGCAGAACGGGATCCTTTTGCCATGAGCCTCCCTCTCCTGCAGCTTCAGTGCTGGGAACCCCCTAAAGCCAAAGGCTGAGCTGCCAGGGGTCATCAAAGAGAAGAGATGACAGCAAGAGCCTGGTGAAAGACCCCGGATATTTGATCTGGTTTTGCTCATCAAAGCACAGCCATCAAATGCAACAATCCACGGGCTACAATAAGAGAAAATTATCTTGGGGTTCAAAATCAAGCTGAGCTACCTCTATCCTGATTATAGGGATAGCAAGGAAATACAAAACTCATCGCAAAATATGGTTTAAGTTGGGCCTTTTGTTTTGAAAATCCTCCTGCTTAACAGACTCCATCCCTTTTTCTCAGTGGTTTGCACAATTAGGAAAAAAGTTTCAATTTGTATGCTGTAAATCTTAATAGAAATTAATTGTACTCACTATAATTAGCATTTTGGAGCGCTCTACTTATGACCTCTTTTCTGGAAGGCAGTCTGACTACACAAAGTCTAATGTCAGATGGCAAATCATTTTCCAGCCTAAATTAAAGGCAGCATTTGGTTATATATAGCATCTTATCTTCTATTAAGCTTAACAGGAGGGATATTACTCCACTAATTAAAAAAAAATGCCTTTGGGGTGGGGCGTAGAGGGATCTAACAACCAGTGGATTTGCATAAAAATTAAGGAAAAAGATGGGAAAAAGTATTACAGTGAAGCATAACAGTGCATCTTCTCTTGTAAAAATAGTCTATTGGATCTTAAAAAGATAGAAAAAGTCACTACATTCAATAAAAATAGGAAGTAAATGCATCTAACAAAGACAAAAAGCATTTAACTATCAGGTATGGTGATTAATTTGGTGAAAATCACCTTCCTACAAGGAGCAATCTCCTTTTCCCAACGTATCACTTGACCTGAGGCCTCACAAGCCTTTTTTTTTCCTCCATTTGCTTGTGGGTTTGAGGGATTTGAGCTCTGATACCCCTGTGGGCTGCACAGAACCCAGAGCAGTTTAGAGCAATGTGTGCTGTGAGTGAGCAGGGCCAGAGAGAGCTCTCAGCCCCACACGGAGCTGGGCACGCAGGGGCAGCTGGCAGTGGCTCCAGCACAGGGGCACACAGCAGCAGCTGGCAGTGGCTCCAGCACAGGGGCACCAGCAGGACCAGGAGTGGCCTGCTCAGCTCCCACCTGCACTGACAGGGACGTGCCAAGGCACAAATTTGGGCACACAAGGCTTTGCCCGGATTAATTCCATTGGAAAGAGAAAAAGAGATAAAAAATGAACTCGTTTAAGACATCAGATGTTCACGCAAATGACTGCACAAACAGCCCTGTGCTTGTGACAGCAAACCCTGCATTTTGGGGGAAAACCAGGCTGGTACCTCAGCTTGGACCACAGAGACCTCAGGGCTTCCCAAACAGCAGCACAGAGCAAAACACTGGGTGAGCAAAACACTGGGTGAGCTGCGGCCTCCCATGAGAACAGGAATAAAAAGTGCTACAAGGCCAGTGGGCCATGGGTATTTATAGAGCAAAGCCTGCTGATGTCATTTTAAGCTGAGATCTCTGTGCTGGATGGCTGTCAGGGATGAACTGAAAACCTAATGAGAGTTTACAGAATGGTATTTGTTTCAAAGCCCATCTCTCTACAATTGTTTTCCAGTTAAAAACAAAAGTAAACTTCTTTTTAGCATAATCCGTGCAGTTTATATACATGGTTACTGACATTAATTAATATCAAATGCCTTGAAAGGCAGTATTTTCCACAGTAATATAAAAAAAAAATTTTCTGATGTGTTATGAGGCTCTTCCTTTATCAACTCCCTACACCTTCACTGGGGTTTTGTTTTGTTTGTCTGTTTTAACTCATTTACAAAGCCTGATGTCCAGTGTACAGTTGTTTAATAATAAATCATTAAGTGTAGCTTGGGAAGGTTCACTTGTATTGAAAGGAAATCCTTTCTCATATCACCTGAAACTATTTTAATGGTAATGGGGGCAAACAGGAGTGGTGGAAAATGCTACATGAGCCAAATATTGATTTTGCATTTGCAGTATAAAGGAATGTACTGGAAGACTTCCAAGTAGTTATTTATCATTTTCAAGATTTAACAGCCTGAAGCAGCCCAACAGCCACTCCTTGTCTGGTCTCCAGCAGAAGAAATGGGAGTTTATCCTGACAGGGTGTGTAGGTTTTGCACTGGAACAATGACTAGTCACTTGTACTGCAAAGTAGTGACAATTTACAGGAACTCTCTGCATTCAATCGAACACTTTTTATTCAGGGATCCTAAAGATTTTGGACACTGAGGACAGGAATGGTCCCTGTTTTGTGCAGAATACTGTATCAAAAAAGGGTACAAAATTCACAGAAATTTCTACAGGAGAAAAACACAAGTTTCTGATAACTCAATTCTAACAACTTCTTTTTCCTGAGCTATCAATGTTTTGTGAATCTGTGGACATGCAATACATCCCTGTAAGCTGGGAAAAAGTGGCAGCTCCCAGCAGTCTGCATGTGTAGGTCTAGTTTCAACTAACTTAGCAAAATAGCTATTTATCCAGAGAATATTGGAATTTTTTTAAGCTGAAAGTTTAGTCTTTTACAATTTTGGCCAAAGGAAAAAAAAAATCTAAATATTAGTGTTTAGGTCTATATTTATCAAATTGCTGAGCAGGTCCTATTCACTTAGGGCCCCACACTGTGGTGCACTGTCTGCTGGACTCCCTAATGTCCCTGGGTTTGGCATCTCTTCAGAAATAGTGCCATTTCACAGAACAGTGAATGGGCAAGAAAGATAATCAGAGGATCTTCCACAAGGGCTTCTGAAGAAAACCCAAACCCGTGCATGTATGTCCCACCTATCAATGAACAACCAGACCCAATCAGCATCATCCCCCTGACCTGAGCCAAGTTACAGCAGCTCAAACTGAGGACTTGGGCCAGCAAGGAAAAGCTTTGAAGCAAAGTCTAAAGTGCAGAGGATTTCTATTCATGTGCAGTGTTCTCACGTGTTCTGGCTGTATTTGTTCGAGCTCTTTGCAGAGGAACTGCTCTGCTTCCTGCCTGAGACTCTCACATTATCCTGGCCATTCCCCCTCTGGATGGCTCTTCCCTGGAAGCTGCTGCTTCAGAGGGGGCCAGTGATGGGTCCCTGATCTCAAATAGCAAAACTCCACCCTCACCTGAAGCTGGAGCTGCCTCCCAGTGCAAACACACAGCTCCCTGGGAAGGGCAGAGACTTCAGCACAGCTGAGGTTGGCAGAAGCAGCTTTGTGCTCATCACATCACTCTTCCAAACCAAAGGGACAAGGACAAACTGGCCAAGGGTCAGTGGGAAGGGTCTCCAGCACCCCTGTCCTGTTTTCAGGCTGCCCATCAGGACTTGTTCCCAATCTCATCCTCCCACTGTGTGATTTTCCCTGGCTTTAACAGTGACATCCCCTCTGACAGCCCTGTGAAGCCCCTCTATATTCCCACTGCATTCCTGGCACTGTCCCACACTCTGGGGATCACATTCCATCCATTTCAGCAGCTCGTTTCTCTGTCCCCTCACCAGCCAGGCAGCAGGTTTTTTTTAAGGTCTATATTCTTGAAATAGTTACAGTGAGCAACTATTAACATAATTGTGAGCAATATTACAGCAGCAAGGGGAAACAAAGCTTTTATCTACTGCCCGTATGGCAAATTAAATGAGCTTTTTTTTCCCTAAAGAGAACATTATGCAAGTTTAACTCCGTGTGCTTCTCCAGCTTTCACTGAGCAGAACACAATTGTTTCAAAGACAAGGGACAAGCAATACTTATTAGGTTATTTGCTACCCATTGTTTGACTTCTATGTATAGAAAAGAATTTATAAAATGCCCTTTTTAAATGCTGTGATTTCTCTGGAATAGGTGCCTTTCAGTAGCAGGAAGTTGGTTTTTTAATGCTTTTTGTCTCCTCCAACTTTCCATTTCCACAAGTTTATTTATGACAATAATGTTTTTAATTCTCCCTGTAGACACTTTTCAGTGATAATTATGACATAATTACATCTTTTGGTCTCCTTAACTCTTGCCATGAACACTCTGAGAATGGCTGATGGATTTTACCATGTCCTTTCCTTAACGTATTTTTGCCATGACTTTGTGCTCACTGAACAGATGCTGAGATGTTTCTCACCTGTTTCTCACTGATTCACCTGTCACAGCTACTAAATTTGCCTGAAAACCTGTGGTATGAAGAGAGACAAAGTCTCCACCTCCCTGTTACCAAAGTTTCCCTGTGATGTTATGATTTGCTGTCTTTACCAGTCTCAACATTCCATGGAAGATATGAAAATGGAAAAAAAGCAAGCAAAAAGCAGACATTACACAGAAAAGCAGAAACTTACACCCAACAATCTTCATCTCTGCATCAGAAACAAAGGGGAGAGAATAAAGGGAAAGGAACAGGAGAGAAGCCAGGAAATTAAGACAAGGAGAGAGAAAAAAGAGAAAGAAACATCACTCACGAGTCGGAGATGAAGCATGCACTTTTCATCAGAGGATCAAAGGAAAAGACAGAATACTTATCAGCACATGGGGAAGGGGAGGGATGTCCTTGGGGGACTGACAAACGCCAAGCCTATGCAACAGATTTCTGCTCAGCAAGTCCTGCACAAAGCCCAGCTGCAATCCCCAAGGAGCAGCACAGGCCTCGCTGCTCCCAGCTCTGGGAAAGGTAAAATTGGCAGGATCAGATGCATGGCCTTAAACCCAGGAGCAATTTAGAAAAGGAATAAAAGCAAAAAACAAACCAGCAAATCACAAATGAACAAAACCCCACCATAACTTCTTCAGGAGGCTGGTTTGACCGAATCCCTTCTGATTTTGCCAAAAAAGATAAGTGAAGTCTTTATGATGCTCTTGTCAGATCACAACACAGCAGGAAACAAAGAACATTTTATCTTTACAAAAGAAGGCAGGAAGGGTTGCTTTGTAGAATATTAAGCTTGTTCTGCATAACCATGCAAGGTACAAGCCCATGAAGACCAGTTTCACTTTGTTTCTTAATGATGACCAGCTACCACTGATGTTGCTCTTATCTGAGGGACAGAGAAAGAGGGCTTGATATAGGGAGCTACTGGTACAGTTTAGAAAACAAAATGGGATAGGAAAACTGTAATGAGACACAGCTACAGAATTTTAATAGTTAAGATGCGCACATGTGAAAGGATTTCCTGTTAAAAAAGAAAATGAAAACGTTCAAACCTATGACAAAAAAAATTAAGTTGAAATGCTAGAGCTATTTACTTTATTAAAAATAGATTTCTTGGTTCAGCAGAACGATCACTGCTTATTTTAACAGTACCAGGTGATGTAGCCTTTATTAATTTATTCATAAAAACCATTTTTAGACCACATTGCCTTGAAAAATCTGTATCCACTTGCAAAATACAAGTCATGAACTTTCTGTGCCATTTTCTGGAAGAGGAAACCCTGTGTTTAATGACAAACAGTTCTGAAGCAAAGCAAGGAAGAGGTAGTTTGACAAAGACTATTAAAGCAGCAAACATGGCTGAGAACTGCTCATGTGCATGACAGGCTTCATTCTTTGGTTGGAGGGTTTTTGTTGTTTTTTGGTTGGTTGGTTGGTTTGGGAGTTTTTTCTGTCATGTGTGTCCCCAGTGAATTATTTCCCAACTTCAGACAATACTCATAAAGCTAAGGAAGAATGTTTGATCCTAGCTGTAGCAACATAAGCACCAAGCCAATTGACAGACATTCCTTGTTCATGTAGCTGGGCTAATCCACCTGAAAGGTCACACAACCCAAATGTCCCATCCTGGATGTCAGCAAATTCCAGCCCCAGCTGGATCTGTTGTTTTAGAAGAAAACAACAGGCAAATATCTGCTGTCACTTGAGTATGTCAAACATACTTTGATTTCCAAAAAAACCTGATTAGTAATCAGAGTGAACACTGTTTGCTGCACCAGTGGAGCTCCATTACATTTCAATCTCCTCATTTTCCAGAGATTTCATTATTCTGGAGAATACCCAAGATAGTGAAAGCCTTTGTTTAGAGCCCCATTCATGACTATCCCTCTCTTCACAGCTCCTCTCTACTCTGGCAATGTCCTCATTTCTAATTACAGTGAAAGTTCCTTCACACTTCCTCAACTGTTCTTCTTTTCTTACCTGGTGTTTACAGACCTGTACAAACTGCCTGTCCTCACAAATAGAAGCATTATTCTTTTAATTCCTAAAGCTTTGCATCTAAACTCTGTGTATGAAAACCTCTTGTAGTGCACCTGGAATCAAGGAGAAGTTCTTTGCCCAGATCCTCTAGAGAGGCAGGAAGCATTTAATGGCAGAATGATGATCCTTTCACACATTTGTTTCTAACAATCAGTGTTTTGAGCAGATATATACGTATGTGTGTATGTGTATATATATATATATGTATGTGAGTCCCATTCCAAACAGGTTATCTTCGTAAAACCCCAGTGTTTTCTCCAAGAACTGTGGTTCTCACAAAGAAAATCTGGAAATTTGAATTAGCTGCAATGAACAGAGAATTTTAAAAGCTTAGGGCAGGAGTACTTTTTGTATGAATACTGCTGATCTGTTTGCTCAAGCCCTAGCCCAAAGCCTTGCCCAAAGCATCAAATACAGGGCACTTTGCAGAGAGGGCCAGGGCCTGGAAAACAAAAAAAATTCCCCAGGAGAACACTGAGGACACAAAGCTGTTCCTTCAGTTTCAGTGGCCTGAGGCACAGCTCTACCCACAGAAATGGAGGATCAAGCAGTTCTTGCAGGAGAATCAATTCCCTTACACAGGTGTGTAAATGTGACACATCCAGCTGTGACCTCAATTACAGCAGATCACCTTGCAGCTGATGTGTTTGTACATCAACCTGCAATAATTAATCTTTTCCCTATTTGATTGCTTTGGCTTATGCCTGGAACTGCTATAAGGTCACTGAGAACCAGAATTTATAATTGGCTTTATAGCCCACATCCTCTGCTGCTCTGTTACCACCATTTTCAAGCTCATTAGTAAATAAACACATGTTGTTCTAAATCCTTTGACTTTAGTTTCTAGAAATGCTTCCCACCACTCCCTATTTTATTGTGGTTTCTGAAGAGCTTCCACAATGAGGCTACAATTACTTCTGGTACTGATGTCTCACTGCAGCCTTTTGACTAATGAAATCTGATGCTTTTTCCATTATGCTTTCACCAAATTTCCCATGTCTGTAAAGTCATCCTTGGGCTTGCTTATCATAGCAATGAAGTAATTGTTCAAATGCTACTAATTAGCAAACCCATTTCTTACCACACTGCAGAAGTCAAGCCAGTGTAACACCAGGTTTTATGTGGTTGCAAGACTGGCCACGTTCTGGGTTCTTCTCTAAATGAATTCTTGGCTATGTTGTGGCTGCATCCAAACCAAGAAGCATCTCCAGCTGCTGCTCCAGAGGTGAGGAGCAGAGGAAGCACAGCAGTGCTGCAGCCAAGACATTGCAAGGACCAGCTGCTGTGTGAGGCCAGTGGGAAAATCCGACCAGATCTGCACCTTCTCTATTTCTCATTACAAAAGGATCACAGGAACTCAGAAACATCAAGGTTGCAAAGTGGAAACTCTTTTTTTCCAGGATTTGGATTGTTGGGAAGAAGAAATGTCATGCATTTAAAAATCTCTATGCTGAGTGCACAAGAGGGATATTAACTGGCAGGAGTTGTGGGGAATAGCAGAGCAATCTTTCCAGATCCCCTTCTATCCATGTGATTTTAACACCTTCTCTCACTGTAATGTCTGTTACTGACCACGTGTTAGCATTTGCCTCCCCATGCCTCTGGCATTTACTGATAAATAAGGCAACTCTGTCATGAGTCTCACTCAAGTAAAATGCCCATCCCAGCTGCACTTGAGTGGTGGAGTACGAGAAAAGAATGATCAGTATTTTCAGCTTGGGGCTGCTGTTTTTACCTGGCATTATAACATCAGGAAATCCCAGCTTCCTGGTGACAGAAACGCCTCTGTTAAAGATCATGGGGTTCTCCCTTCGGATCTGCTCCATGTCACCACGAAGAAGCTGAAGGGATATTATAAGTCCTGGAAAAAAACCAAAGAGGTTCATTGTTTCTGACCTAAGAATTAGATTCTGTGTGTACAAAGTATGCAGGTAAACTAATGTTTTGCTCCACAGTTAATTTAATACAATATATAAACACAGAGTTCTTTTCTCCCTTGGAGTACTTGAAAATTAAAATGGAAGAAACAAAACTGTTATAAGGGATCAGTTAAAAACACAGAATTATATTAAAATACAACTCTTAAATATTCTGATTGTTAATTTTGCAGACGTGTCCCAGGCTACAGAAAGTACTTCCATTATTTCTATTCCTCACATGCAGCAGGTTACAACACATGTATGAGCAGTGCCACCTCTGAGGGACCACCAACCACACAAAGCTCTAGAACATCTCCAAAGTGCCTTTAATTTTGTTTAATACCATGAAAAAACTTAAATCTCAAAGTGTATCTGTTCCACTCATTTCTTTAACTGCTTCATAGAAGGATGTTGATTTTAATGAAATTCCCAGCAGTTCCTCAACATGTTTCAGGAGTGCCAACTGGCCAAACTGACTTCAGCAACCAGCTCTGTTGTTCACAGTATCATCTGAACAGCTGGACTAGGAATAATTACACGCTTAATCTCAGTCCAGCTGTTTTCTCTAGCTGCTTTTAATTTACAACATAGTAGAGTGTATTGGTAAAATTACAAAGTCCAGTATTACCATACCAAAAAATACCAGCACTGAGCTCAGGCATTCAAGCCCAGTCTCACCTGCTGAGCACACGCTACCAGCTCCACATATCCATGAGAATTACCTGCACAGAGCAATTTTCCACATTCTTTATCCCCTTTACTGTCACTTGGTCAAGAGTTCTTTGTGTCCTCTCTGTTCACTGCCCAGAACAACACACACCAAACCAAACCCTGCCTTCCATGCACATTTTTGCACAGCCATCCAAAGTCCTGCTCTTCCCTAAGCTAAATATCTGGGCTTTGTGACCAATATTTAGTCACCAGTTTGTCAGACAAGTTACCAGGGGAACGAAACCAGGAGTATCATGTACCTCCCACCCACTTCCTGCCTTCTCCCCTTGAAATCGTTTTCAAGCCTGTTGTTTGGCTTCAGCCAAATTTGGCAAATAAGTAGATACCCGGATTACATGAAGATTGTATAAATTAAGTGAATACTGGGAGCTGGAATGAAAAAAATGAGCATAAAGCCTTAAAACGAAGGAAAAGGGAGGCAAACCAGCCAGCTGGACAGTCAGCATGTATGTACTCAAAAGCTGCCAAAACATGGACTTGCAACTGCCCAGCTGAGTAGGCAGGAGAGCACTGCAGGGAAAACACAGGCTTTGAAACCATAGAAAAAATCCAAACCCTTTGAATACCATGTATGAGGGTAGAAACCTTCTTGTGTGTACAGAAGGTTTCACAGCACACAAGAGACACATGTTCATTAGGAATCAGTCTTGACTGGTTTTGTCACTTAGAGGAAAACTTGTTCATTTTATGTCCTTGTTTGCTATTAAAAACAAACCAATGAAAAGAAATTCAAAAAATTCCAGCGTCAAAGGACTGGAGTGAATTTGGAAGTTCAGACATGTTGCCCAAGTTTTCAAAGTTATAAACAATTTAGGAAAATCTTTTAATGATGACTCGTGAATAACTTTAACAGGAGGAGCAGCAGGGAATGAAACCAGCTTTACACACAGTAAAATTCCAAACATGCAAAATGTTTTATTTGCTTATTGTTGTGCTTAATGTCTTCTATGGGAGTGTGCACTGCAGATTCCACTACAGCATCTCAGTATGGAAACAAGAGAAATTAAGACAAATTCAGTATTTGGACATCACCGTGATTCAGGCACTTGGTAATGAATGCAGAACTGGCTGTAATGAAGCTGAACTGTATCCTATCAGCTGCTTCATTTGGAACGGGAGAGCAGTGATATCTCTGAATTAGCAACTACAGACATCATTACATGAGGTAAACAGATAAGACAGGATTTACTTTCCCTATTTATCTGTCATTAGCTACGAAAGGAAAACCTCACATCTCAGTGAATTTCTCTGCTACAAATAATCAGCAGTTTCCTAGAGGAGATGTTCAGCTCTTGTTCTGACAAACAAGCACAAGGAAATATTTACCATAGTTGGAGCTGGGGGCTGTGTATTTGGTGCTGGACTTGCGGATGATATTTTCATGGATCTGGCACCATTCGTTTTCATTGTTACACCTAAAATAAAAGAACACTAATTCAAGTTAAATGCTTTCTGCTGAACCGTCTTAGAACACGAGAGTCAACTGTGCTGTAGAGATAAAATGAAAGCTTGTAGGGTTTGGATGAATGAGAGAAATCCCACATAACTCTTCTTTTTAAAAGTGGAAGGGAACAAAGTACTCCCTAATAATTAAATCCTTTCAATGGACACTTTGGAGCTGGTGGTGACTCTTCTGTCATCAAAGCCATTGTTCCACTCTTCAGTTTATGACAGAATGAAGAAAGCTCTGGACATTCTGTCTGAATTCTGTGCATGTAGAAGATGAGTGCTACATTTCTGTTCGGGATCCAAAGCACAACATGCAGGAATTGCAGTGCCACTGAGACAGGAACCAAGGAAACCAGCCCCACGTTCTGAGTCCACAGGCTACTGTCCCATAGGATGGGAGAGACCTCAGACTGGGGAGAGAAAGGCAAACAACTGAAGTGACCCTCTTTATCAAGCTTTTACATGAAAGATGAGCCATATAATCTTCTCTCATGTAAAAAAACCGGCACCTTTACCCCAAACAGTGCTATTGGTTAAAAAAGAAAGGAAAAGCAGTGTGTTGATCAAGTCTAACTGCATTTTAAATTCAACTGTGCTCTATTTAAATCACAGCGGCAAGATTCAATGATTCCCCATGAAGTCAGCAATTTTTAACTCAGCAGCAAATGTGAATCTCATTTCTCCTGAAAAGCAATCGAATTAAACAATTTAATTAAACCTCTGTCCTATTGACTCTTAAAGGTTAAAAAAAATGCTAATACTCTAAGCTTTCAGTTCCTAGGAGTTCTGAGAAATAAGTCACTTTGTAAAACTTCTCCAAGGATATTACCATTTTTTCCCTTTTTTCCTTCCCCCCAAGAGTACAACCAGGGTTAGACACACACCAGCTCCTGTGAAGACAGTGGGGATGTTTTGGTTTGCTGCCTCATGTAACTGAAGAACAGCAGGGCAGAAGGAATTCAGGCTATCTACAAGCAGTAGCTGGTAATTTCCTACAGCTTCAGTATTGCAAATCCATGTGCTGCCAAGATCAATGAGACAACCCCCAAAGCCTGTGATGGCACAATTACTGACACCCCCAAATGTTCTTAGAACAGCAAAAGGAACAGAGACAACTTGGAACAAATGAGATACATGGAAAATGTCTGTGTCCTTAAACATTTCACTTGCTCCACTGCCCACTTCATGTAAGTACTATGTCCCTTCTGGGACGAGGCACCAGTTACCCACAGTCACACAAGGCAGATCAGCACAGAAGTGACCTTGCAGAACTTCCCAGGATGGTAAACTGTATTTGCACTCCCCAGAAAAATCCCTCAAAACCAAAACACAACAGAGCTAAGGCATTAATGGACAGTAATTGTGGTGTTCTGTGCTGGTTTAGCTTACTCATCAAGAAAAAATAAAAGTTATCTTCATATTGTCAACACATTAAAAGTCATTTATCCTACTCCAAATAATATTCTCCTAAAAGTAGAGAGAGAACCTGTAGCACAAATTCTGTACCATCCTCCCTCCTCACAGATACAAACCAATGTCTAAGCTGTGGTGATTTTTAGTTGCTGTACAAGCCTCTGGAGTGCAAGTTAAAATAGATTTCAGCCTCCAACAACTTAATGTCTGCCAATTAACCTGGAACAAAGTTATCCCAAAATCAACTGTAAAGGCAGCTTAAAGCCAGTTTTGTACCACGTGCCAGTGGAAGCTGCACTTGGCATTTCCTGAGTGCCAGGAAGGAGGATCTTCTCCCACCTTTGACAGGCTGGCCCGGAAACATTTGCTTGGAATGTGTCTTATTGTGCTCACATTTTACTTGTCCAAATACCAAGTATATAAAAGAATCCATTTCTCCTTTAAATAAGAATTTTCTCCTGAGCCATCCATCACCTTTGAGGCTGGCTGGTTGTGCAGCAAATGCACATTTGGAATGTTTTCCATCCCACAGCAGCCCCCGGTGCCAGCAGCTGGGGACAGCAATGGGCTGTGAACTCTTGTCCAGCTGGGCAAATAGCAACAATGGAACAGAAAAAGGGAAAGGCATTCAGGCATTAACAGGTAAGAATTTTACGATCTAGAGCTGGAGTAAGAGGACAAAAAGGATTGAAAGAAAATAGGACCAAAAAAAAGAAACTGAAATAGTGAATATGAAAGAGAAATGCATGAAGTTTTCAGGAGAATGGTAAGATGGACACAACAACATTCAATGAGCAAAAAGTTTCATTAAAGATAAAAATTAATATAAAACACCAAATCAAGTGATTTCAGAAAAAAATGGACTGAGAATTTCCATCTCACTTTAAAATTATTTTACATATATATTAAAAAGAATTATAAAAGTAAACCTTTATGCTTTTACATAATGAGCTTATAACTACAGCTCTGGTACTATATCCTCTTAGGGAGATTTTAACATGACTGTGGGATTAACAAAGAGGAAAATCTCAATTGTGAGAAAAAATATTTTTCAGACAAAAATCTTTAACAATAATAAGGCAAGCTGAGAAAGATTGGTGAAGTAAATTGATTTTTTTTCCCCTCCCATAAGCATTCTCTTGAGGATTCAGCAGAAGTCTCCACTGCCAGACCATGTATTTGTTTCAGCCTTTGTTAGGTTTTCAGTCTCTCAAATTTTTTCCAGCTTCTCCCAGTGAAAAGGCTTTTCTGGCTGCCTCATTTGTGGCAGCTGCAAGCTTTAGCCACAGAGTGAATAAAAGGGATGCTTTTTACTGCTCCTTGAAAAATACAAATACACCTCTCTCCTTATTTCATCTTTATGATGTTTTGGAGTTGGCCTGAGGCATTTGAACAGTAATCCAAATGAGAGCAGCAGGTAAGAAAATCAGTTCAGGACTGTTTAAGCACTCATATTCAATTTTAAACTTACAAAGGACAAAACCCGGTCATTTCAATTGTAGGCTACAAACAAGAAAAGGCAGGGTAGCTAAAGGAATGTGCAAAGAGAAGATGCAAGAGAGAAACCTGTGAAAACTGTCATGAAAGACCAACAGCTATGAAAGCTGCAAAGGGGATAAACTGATGCCCTTCAGATATATCCATGTTCCCTCCTGAATATTTCTGCTGGAGGTTTACACAGAACACTCCAAACAGCAGCACCATGAAAGAATGATGTACAAGCCTTATAACAGCCCAAGAGAGTGATAATAGTGATAAAGAATTACAACCATCTGATTACAGAGCTGAATTCAGCCAGGGGCTCTCCCTGGCCACGTAAGGAATGACTGGTGCAAATCTGCTGAGGAATTTGGGCAAAACCTGGGTGCTGGGAAGGGAATCCATGTAAACAAAACACTGCAGATTAGCAGGAAGAAAAGGGAAGCTCTGTATCCTGTGATTTTTATTTCAGCTTTGTACCAAGACTTTGGGCTGCTCTGGCTGGCTGTGTGACTCCACTTGTCACTGACAAAGTCCAGTGTTTCAACAAGTTTTTTCTGTTCTATTTTTCAGAAGCTAAAGAGGCATTAAATGGGCAACAAAACAGAAATCTGATAATCAGAATGTTCCATTTCTGTAAACATTCAAAATGTTGCAGTTACAATACATTAACACCGTATCTACAAAGCCAATAGAACTATATAACCAAAACCCACTGGTCTGAGATAAGCTGGAACTGAATGTGACAAAAGGCCAAGATTAGCCAGATTCTACTGACAGAGAGAAGAAAGATGACCATTTTCTTCCTTATAATTTGACATTTTTGCTACAGTTTTCATAACTTTTGGCAAAGGAAGAATGAAAGAGCTGACTCTGAGAGACTTTTGTTTGGACTTTAGAGATTTCTAATGTATGAAGAGACATCCAAGAATCTTCAGTGAACAGTAAAAACATTTTTTCATTTAGTTTCCCTTGAAGGTCACATTTTCTGCTGCTGAATGCAGTTCTCAAAGAATAACAAAGTTCCATAACCCACCAAATTATCTTATTACTCTCAATAGTGGCCACAGACCACAAAGCAGTGTCAGCTGTGTCTGAGCCCATCTGCAAAGCAGATCTTGCCAGTATTTATCCTCACTGACAAGGGATTTAAATATTCCCTGCAGTCTCCAGACAGTTTGTCTGTGGCCTCTTTATTACAACTGTGAGACCACATTTCATAATAAGAATTTGTTAGTTCAAAGTTCAAAATCACAAATAACTGAAGACAGATTCCTGCTCACAAAATGTTGATTTGTTTTGAGAATTTTGGTCACACACTGTTGAATTCAGTTGTTTTCTACTCCTTTTGTTGGTTACCATGAGTGGTAGGGAAGAGCAGATGAGGCATGAGTTATTATTCCCTTCATCAGATGAAATATAGCACATTCCTTTGGGTTTGAGCTCAGCAGATTTTAAATAATTCACACTAATAAAAGAGCAGCTTTGCAAGTCACACAGATTCGGGCAATATTCAATAACCTCTGAAGCATTTCACACACCTGAAACATCTGTGGATAATATTAATTAGTTTCTATGAGCTGCTGGAATAATAAAGAAGCACAAAACTTCCTTCTAGGAGTTACTCACGTGTAAACTTTGAGAACAAAGTCCTTCTCTTCCTTGATTTCCGAGATGGACTGGAGCACGTCCATGATGCTGAGCACTGCACAGCCGTAGGGGCGGCGATAGTGTAAATGGGGGGGCCCCTTCTTGGAGTCATTGAGCAACATGCGACCTGAAGTGAAGGAAATGTCAAACATCAGGGATGGACAGGCAGCCACATCCTGCCTGCTGTGATCATTACCCCTCTGACAACACACACCCACGCCACTTTCAGCTCCAGGCTGCGACTCCTGCCCTGGCTCTGGAGGAGCTGCAGCTGGTTTTCCCTCAGCCCCACGTGCTGGGCTGTGCTGGTGCCCAGGGAGGTGAGCAGGGCTGGCACAGCACCAGGGCTGGCACAGCACCAGGGCTGCCTCTGTAACACCCCCCTCTCCAGGAGCTTGGGGCTGGGAGGGGACATGGCCAGGACAGCTGATCCCCACTGGTCACAGGGATGTCCCACAGCACATGACATCTGCTCAGCAACACAGGGGGAAGGAGAAGGGGGGGACATTTTTTGCTATGAGGTTTGGCTCTATACAGCCTGGCTTCCTGAGAAGTGGCTGGACATTGATGGCTGATGCAAAGTAGAGAATGAATCTTTTGCTTTCCTTTGCTTCTGCACATGGCCTTTGCTTTATCAGACTGCCTTTATCTTCACCCATGAATTTTCTTCCATCTTATTTCTCCCCCAGCCCCATCCTGCTGAGGAGGGGAGTGACAGAGTGGCTTGGAGAGCACCTGGTGTCCACCCTGGGGGTCAACCCACCACAGCTTTTCACTCTTAAACTTTTCAAACCCAGAGGTCCATCTGAACCTACACCTCACTTAGCCAAAAGCAGTCAAGGACGAAGTGAACAGCGTCATGTCTGGCCAGCTTTGATTTGCAGCTCCATGACACACATTTGCATCCAGCTGGGCTGACTACAAATCATCTGTGGAACGAGCCAAGAATATGGCTTGTACTCACCAGTCTGACCCACACAGAGATTCACTGTTCTCTTCCTTAGAGTGCACTATTTGCACTAATTTTCATTTTATTCAACTGCTTTAAGGGAATGTACTATATATTGTATATAAGATATATATAATATTATATATTACTTATTACATGGATCCTTCTTGGAGCACAGGAAGGAGAATTCTGAGGTACAAAGATGCTCAGTGATTAACTTCCTATTACTGAGGCAGTTTTTAAATAGAGCAAAAAATGCCAAGGCCAGAAAAATCACTGTGATAACCTAAGTGAACTTGTAACATTACACAGAATAATTTGTCCAGCACTTCTTGCATCAAGGTTAATACAGCATCTTCCTACAAGCTTCATTTATCACCTCAAGTGATAACAGAGCAATTCTGACGTGTAGGCTCTTATGACACGGTGAAGTCAGATAATGAAAACCCGACCTCTCTGACACAGCTGTGCTCTGAAGGCACATTGCCATTCCCAGGACAGCACACAAAGCTCTGTTTAGAGCTGCTGTACTCCAGAAAAGGTGTCTGTGGGTGTTAGCAGTGACTGGACTGGCAACAGCTTACAAACCCTTTCCTTGCAAACACTGCCTGGCCATTCTTCAGTCACCTGAAAACCTGGAACACATGAATGGCACTGCACTACTCACTTGTTTACAATAATACAGCTGAGGAAAACTGTCTCTGCTACTCCTACTACACATTGTTAACATTTTAGGCCTAATATTTTAAAAAAATATACTTAACACAGGTAGAACATGTACTTGCACCACAGACTCCTACAGCAGCAAGCAGATCTTGATATATATTTGTCTAACAGCCTCTGATTTACTCAAAGTGGATTGTCAGACATGCTGCCCTGTAACCTAGCTGTATTACAAGTAAAGAGACCTCATTTTAAATTTTTAATCATTAAACAAACAGTCTTTTTAGTTTGTCCCTCTCCCCTAAGTGTGGTGTTTAATCAAAAATTCCATTTCAGCCTCAGAAAAACAAAATCACTGTTAAACAGTCACCAGTAACTTTCTAACACTTAGCTCCATATGGTCTGAATGTCAATCAGTCTATGACTGAGTTTTCTAAATGTATAAATCATTTTAAAGTCAGCTAATTAAAACATACATTTAAAAATACTCTAAGAGCACTGTTTATTACATATATTTCAAGCACTAAATCATACTGTACCTATTCGGATTACATGGGCAACTATGTACAAATCCCTCTTCATGTCCTTGCTGCTGAGATCCTGGAAGATTGGAAAAAAATAGAGACATTCCAACATAAGTGCCTGCAACTATAATGTGGATGAAAACTCTGAAATCCCATGTTACAGAAAAACACATGAAGACTTTTAAAAATGAGCTTCAAGAAAAAACCAAAAAGGAAAAGGAGAACCCACAGAAGAGCAAAAGGGAAGCTGAAGTTAATGAAGAGAAGTAAGTGTTATTGACTCTGAGAAAACTTTAAAAATAAAGAAGTAAATTAAGAAAATACACATAGGACACTTTTCAATAATTCATTACTGCAGCATTTTGCATTCACACGTCAGAAGCCACCTTAACTGCAATCTCCTTGGCATGTTGTAGTTTTCACCGGTAACTTCATAAACAAACATCAACTTCTGAGACATTCCTCCTGCATTTTAATTTTTTTTAGTTATAGGAAAGGTCTAAGAAACATTTTTCCTAAAAACCAGTTTTCCCTATGCCACTCACCTCCCAGACAAGATTTTAAACAGATACTGTGTACTGGGAGAATATTCATCCCTGTTTTAGACTGATGCAAAAAGGCTCCTCGTGCTCTACAGCAACAGCTGCTGCCTCTTTCTCTACTAAGTGCTGTCATTTTACTGTCAGGTACTACTCACACAAAAATTAACTGGAACAATCTTTGATTCAGATAAAATCTTGTGGTTTTCTTTAAAAAGCTCCTCAACTATGTGGTATTATAACCACTGTAAAAAAAAATAATGCTATTTTTACATAAAGAGGGGAGGAAATTTAAACTGTGGACATCTAAGATCTGTCATTCCTAATCTGAACCAATTTAGAATTAAAAACTACATTTTCCTGAAAGCTAAAACATGAACCTAAATCACACCAGGAATTTCTTTCCCATGTGACTTGAGAACCCAAATCTCAACCAGTGAGATTATGATGGCAATGCAACTCCAGATCATGGTGCCACAGAGCATGACAAAAGCTGGCACAGAGACTCAGAACTAGGCATAAAGGGAATTTATCCTAAGGAGAAGTTCCAGTCTCTTCCCAGTTGTGTTATATTGCAAAGTTACAGCAGGCAAGTAATAAATTCATGGCTGTATCTCCTTGCTCTCTATCAGCAGCACTGCATTTCCCAGGGCAGCATATGCAGGGAGTGGCAGAGCCACTGCTGGGGATGCTGCTAACCAGCAGATCGTGTCTCTCCAGAGCCAAAAAATGAAGCTACATAAATCGTCCTTAGCATTTCCTCCTCAGGCTCAATTCTGCTGCTGCACCAAGAAGGGAACACACTTTCTAGGCTTTCTCCATCTCCCAACATACCAGTGCAACATATGGTAGCCTTTATCTTGCATGTCTTGGAGACATGAAGTTCCATACTAAAAGGGATTTGACACAGTTTTAATCTCAGTAATGCCTGACAAGACATTTCAAAAAGCAAAAAAATTTGGAGGTAATACTTAATGCACTAGAGAGCCATAGATTCCTGAAAATATCTGTGCTTTGACAGGGGGAATTTTATTATATCATCAGATTACCAGTTCTTAATTAACAGCAATTTAAAGAACTATTTTTTCAAAGGGCAGCTGTCAAAACATCAGAAAATGGCAGGGCATGAACATATTGATGAGTTCACACTTTAGTCGCTTTTCCAATTTCACAAAAAAATTTACTGTGTCACAGGCAAAAGACAAAAAATGTGGGCCCAGATGGCCTTGTATTTCAGTTTGTACAGCATAGGCTTTTCACAAGGCAAGAAATTCATACTGTGACATGGACCAAAGTTTTTATTAGGACTGCATCCACAGGGTGGGTATTTCCCGTATCCTTCTGGGCTTCCTAAATGATACTGACTGATACACAACACGACTTCATTGTAATTCTAAACTGAATGGCTTTTTAAAAAAACACCCCCTAAATTTCCCCCCAGTATTGGGTATGGAAGAGAGTTACTCTACAATAATGGTTAGTTCTTTACAATGCTGCTTTCTAGAATGGTCTGCTTGTGTTAAAAAACCCAAACACCATCACAAGCAGCCCCAAACCACTGGAATCAAGGATACCTGTCTGCCACTAATTAGTTATTTAATTCAGCTGCCAACCTCATAGGCCACAGAGAACAAGGTATTTAACAAAAATAACAAGTTTATACACTGTAGTTACATTTTAATTCAGACCCAGGAACGCTTCCAACGTGTGCGCAGGCTGAGGTTTGCTTGAGTGAGCTTTGATCTCCAGAGCAAGCAGTTTCTCACCTTTGCTATGATACGACAGCAGATGTAAAACCAAAACCTGGGTAATTTTGATATCTTACACAAGGAGACAGCTGAACCCTTAGAAGTAACAGAGATAGCAGGAAAAGACAGGGATCCCTTGAATTATCTAAGATATGGGCTGCTTGCCTTGGGGAAAGATGAGTTTTAGAAAGACACTGCGGTGTGGTGAGGGAGGGCAAGGAAATAAATAGATTTAAAGTCAAGATGAACACAAGCTTGGGAACAGACCTGAAAATCACAGAATTATCTTATCTTAGAAGCATTTCATAATTAAGAAATTATGATAAGATAGAACCACTGCAGACAAAATGGTTATTCAAACAAGCAATTATTTGTTGCTCTTTTACTACACACTTTGGAAAGTCCTTTGAACACATTGGTGAAAAATAGTGGTTTAGAAGTGTGAGATTTTTTGCACAGATAATTTTTCCAATTATAATTCCTGTTATGTAGAGTATACATTCATTATAATTCCTGTTATGTGGAGTACACATTCTAGCAGATGAGTGAGAGAGTCTAAGCACCTCCACCAGCCTGTGATGGAGTCTGAGCACCTTGGAGAGCTGAGACTGCAGCAGCTTTGGTATTTTTGCATAATGATAAGAAAGGGAGGTCAGAAGGTATCTCTGGCTAGGATTGGGGCTGCACTGGCACATGTCTGCAATCCCAGGGCTGGCTGCTCTTGGACTACAGAGGCCCTACTCAGAGTATGCAGCAGGTCTCTCCTGGAGCTGTGTTATGGCCCTGGCTGTAGTTCATCATTACTTTTTAAAGGGTGTAAAGGCTGATTTGCAGATCACCAGAGCAAAACTGCTTCACATTGTTCACCACACTGAGAGAAACAGGACACTTGTTCCATGACCCCAAGTCCTGCGGCATCAGTGAGGGTGGGGAAGTTGGATGCTGAAAATCTTTTCCAAAACGATGAACCTCAGAGGCCAGAAAGTGCCAAAGTTGATACAAAGCAGTCTTTGGGAATAGTCCTTAGGGCAGCTCCTAATGCTGCACTCCTGCCTTTCACCTGACTCAGACACCAGTGCTGAACCTTCACCCCTTGCCCACCTTCTCTCAGCAGGGCCAGACTCTGGGTTTGAGCTCCCATCTGTGGGGTGACACTGTCACCTCGGCTGATGTTTAATCAGCACTTCACTGATGGTACCAAAACCAGAATTGCTACTGATGTCAGCACCCAGGTCAGAGCTACTTTTGGACTGACCTGCATCTCCTAGATCCAGATGGAGACAGAACTGAGCATCCCTACACCTGGCTGGATATATTCTGTTCCCTAAGAGGAGAAATTCTGGTGTCCTCCTAAGGGAGAGAAGGGAACAGTGCTGGGGACCATGCCCAGTTCAGTGTCCAGCCCTGCCTGACCACAGAGGGTGTCACTGCCAGAACCAAAGCTCTGCCATCTTTTTTCTCCACTGAAGGTAAAAATACTTCTGTCACAGAGCTTCCAGCATGTGCACTAACTAAAGGTGAGTCACGATGGAAGGTGTTTATCACACTTGGGATCTGAGATTCCTTACAGTTATTCTGTGAGGAGCTGTTAGGTTTCAATGTCTCTAGATTTTCATATTCTTCCTGAGAAAAAGTAGTAGATAAAATCATGGTCTGACACTTGATTCTGAGGGAATTTTAAACAGAACTTAAGACCAGTGCAGAAGGGATTTCTGACGAGGGCATGTAGGGACAGGACAAGGGGTAACACTTGTCTGATTTTCATTCAGAAAAAAGTGCCTTGTCTTATGTTCAGGCCACCACAGCATTTTCCTATGCTCTGTTATCTAAGAGCATAGCACATCCAATGAAAATATTCTAAATTTCACACTATCTGGAGGAACAAATGCACTTAAAAGGAAGTACTTCAGAATATTCACTTAGCCACAAAAATAATTTAGAAGTACATTCACTTTCTATATTAACATTTAGTCAAAACCATAACAAAACTTAGAAATGGTTTCTGTTCCACTGATTATATTGCAGAGGAAGAACTGAGTTTCTTTCCCCTCAGGAAACCTCCAACCCCACTCCTGTGAGGGGAGAAGAAGGGGAACAGACACGTACTGTGAAAAGTGCACACATTCGATCGATCTTCTCCGGATTCCTGGGGCCTCCATTCTTGTTCAACCTCACCATGAACCTCTCACTGAAAAACAAACAATGTTAAAAAAACAGTGAGCTTTTCCTGTACATACTTCAACAGAAAAATACAGGTAGGTTTTGGTTTTATTAAAAAAAGATTCAGTGGTTGCTGTAATTCCAAAGTAAAAGCAACAGTATTCACTGGTCTATACAAAGTTACATGGAATAGCACAGATTTTTAATAGTAAGTAGTCTGCATGTGAAAACATTGTGTTGATGCATATTCATGATGCAATAACATTAAAATAATGTGAACATAAGAAGCATAGAAGCTGTACACATTACAGCTCCTCCAGGCAAAGGCTAAGGCAAACTTGCTGAGGGGTACAATGCCTTTGGTAAAACTGAGTTCATTAAAATCCACTCAAAACTAAAAGTTACAAGAATACCAATTAAGCAATCTCCTTCAACATAGAGCATTTATAGAAGCAAGATATTAATTCAAATACATTAAGATTCAATTGATATAACTCTTACCAATCAAATTAAGCAGCCTTTTAATGAATAAAACCAGCATGTTTAGCCAGACTGCAAAATGAACAATCCTCACAATGCATGGTAAGACATGGACATTCGTATTATTTCTTAAGACAGAGAATTCAAGTGTAAAAGAAAGTTTGATGAGCAATTTTTTTCCTAGTGTGCAACAGCCCCATGAGTATTGACCAGAGTTTTCTTCCCAGATTTTCATAGAAATACAGGGAGAACACAACATTAAATCTTCCATTAAATCACACATCCTTTCAATCCTATCCAGCAGAACTGCATCAACTCCAGTAACCCTCATTTGATACATTTGCCAGCATATTATCCACTGTTGGCCTGAAAAACATGAAAGCACAGTGTCCACACTACCTCCTTTGGCAGCTTGCTCCAAAGGCCACTCATCCCTGCTGTTAAAGCACATGGATCACGGGCAGCTGGGCAATGCCTGATCTCGGTGCACAGCCACTGCTTTTTGTCACCCTTCTGTGTTAAAGAGCCCTTTAGAGAAGCTCATTCCTTGCAGGGCAGGGATAGCAGTGGTATCCCCACACGCAAATAAGCAATTTAACACTCTTAAAAAACCCAAGAAAAAGTGCTGGAATTGTTTTGTAGAACTCACCCAGGGTACAATTTTTCAACAGCATTTTATGACCAGTTCTAAAGCTGTAAGATTGTAACAGGCTGGTACTGAGACCACCTCCACCATAAATACACCCACATCTGGGGGTTCCACACAGGTGAAACCAGGTCCCCACTCATCCTAACTGTGATTTATCAGACATCATCTCTTGGCCCTTACACATAGCTTTATGCTGTGAGTTCATGTGACCAGTCCATTATAAATACTGACTTATTTTCAGAATTATTACTTTCGTTGGAATAGTCCTTAATTCTTGAGCATGACCCATATGTCTCATTATATACCTTTGCATGATAATTTATGTAAGTTAATGATGCTCAGCAATCCAGATAATCTTCTCTGGCTGTTTCACTCTCCCTGTCACTCACTATTACTCCAAACTCCAGGTATCCCATAACCCCATTCAGTTATAATTTTAATTAGTTTGCCACCAATGTTATAACCTCAAAGACTGCTGAAATGCCACAAAGAAATCTGTAAGAAACAGATATTTGATGATTCTTTTGAGATGTCAGTTAAGAACATTTTACCAAATGCTTGAATGACATAGTATGATCCATTCTTTCAGTAAGAATTTTGTGATGTGTTAAGTGGAGAGCAGGACAATATTACGATTTCAGAACATTACACTGACAGTCACATACAACAACAATATTACATCTTCAGAGCTACCTCTATCCACCCTAATACATAAATCAATGTTACACATTGTATTTTAAATTTCCAGTAAGATGTAGTCTTGAACTTTCAAAACAGGGTTTTTTTAGGGTTTTTAAAAATTATCATTTCAGCTCTAATGAGCATTTCATTTTCATACAGGAGGTGAGTGCAACCCTGTGTGCCACAAAATCCTGTGCAGGCTGTCCCTTGGACAGTGGCAGGGAAGGCACTGCCACGTCTTTGAGCTGAGCTCTCTGTATGTATTTCATTCATTAACAAAAGCTGTATTCCTTAGTCTGCTTTTAAAACACCCAAAGAGGGGCCACTTGACGGTCTCTTGCAAGGTTTTCCACCATTAATGAGCTGAAATATTTTAAAATTTGCAATTCATCTTTCCCCTGTTAGAGCCATGGAGAAAATCTGGTTCCTGTCCTCCTATTCCAGTGCTTTTCAAGAACTGAAGCAGCCACCATCTCTCTCAGCTGCCTATTGATCACCTGTTCCCTTATTCCAGCACCGCTGCAGTAACAACCTTTACATTCCTTCCTTTAATTTCCAGTCCTGCCTTGAATCCTCTGGAGCTTGTGTGACTAAATAATTAAGGGGACTTTGAGTCAACTGCAGCATTTGAGACCTGTGGAAGAGGCATTTGGCCAAAGGGGATCCACAAGACCCTGAGAAGGACAGGGCAGCAGTGCCAAGAGGCCACCCCAAAGGACCAAGCCACCTCCAGTTGTCCCTCCTTTCCTTGCACATCAGTTTTAAACTTGTGGGTTTGTGTCTCATCTCCAGCATTCCTCTCGTCTTGGATACTTTGATAAAAGAACAGTTTACTATTATTCTACTATTCTGTTGTTATTCTACTGAAGTCTCACTGGTGTTGATACTGTCAATATCCCAGGAATGGTCCCTGGTATAGGACTGGAACCTTTTTACACTGGTGACCCACATTATGAACTAGTTAGTCAGCTGCTTCCCATTTTACAACTAGAAATTTATTTCTATGTCAAAGCAAATCTGGAAGAATAACCCCATTTCCAATGACCTGAAAATCCACTGCCTTCATCTATCACTGCAGCTCTGTTTTTAGACAAAAATACACACATTTAGGGTCAAGAAACTTAATGGGAATTCAGTAACTTAATTTCTTCTTTTAAGAGCTACGTCCTTTGAAAAAGTTGAGTCTCCAGTGCGTCTTTTCCTCAAGTTTATCTTCTGCACAAGGACAAAAGCATGCACAGAATCTAGACAACATTAAGTCCAGTTTAGTAAGACTGAAATATCAAATCTGAATAAACTCCATGGGGAAATTAATTAAAAAAACCAGTAGTTATAACTGCCAAATGAGTGGTGGAAATGAAGCATGAGGAGGTAATGAGATGGAATCTGACTGCTTGATCCTACTGCTGTCCAAAACCAAAAACCCCACAAAACACTGACAACCAAAACCAACAACCCAATAAAAGTTCTCAGCTACTCTGAAAATACACCAAAATCAGTTCTTTTGCATAAAATTGGAGATAAATGCATCAAAATAGAGAAAAGAATTAACATTTTACCCTGCTGAGCTCAGACCCAAGACGTGCCACACTAGGAGCAGTATCTTGAACAAAAGCTTATTTATTCCTCTTGCTCCTATATGCTATAAGTAACCTCCAATTACTCTAATTGCAGCATCTCCTCCTGTGCTAATTCACATCTTAGTGAAACCACCTCTTGTGCAGCACTAAGCCAGGCTTTACAGTCACTCTCATGATTAGTAATTGCTACAGCTACTCAAATATAAGAACCACTGCTCTGACAAGCAAAGTCAAACAGCTTCTTGTTCATTCGCTTGAAAAGGAGCAAAAATGAAAGGAGTGTAGTGTCTCACTTCTTGGCTTCCCCAAACTGACTGAAAAGCAGGACCATACTGAACTCTGCAAAAAGGAAGGAAGCCATCAATGGTTTGGGATGTTACATTTTCAGCATGAAAAAGGGGGCAAACAGGGACAAAATTTACTGTTGGGTGAGCAGGAGTGGCACTATGCCCACGGGGAGTTTTTGTTGCTGAGGTTCGTTGGTGATGTTCTTTGCACAATGTGTGGAGATGATAACAAAAGGAAAGGCCTGGCAAAGAGCTTGGGGTGTTCTGGTGAGCCCCTTGTGTTCATTTATGGGCAAGTTTCATTACTGGGGGTGTTTCAAGGCAAAAATCCTGACTGAGCATCAATTTGGGAATGTAGGCACAGCATTAACAGATGCATAATGCCAAAGCTGTGGAGGTCTGCAGAGAGGCTGCAGATCAATTTTCTGTTGGAATTGGAGACTGGTGATAAAGAACACGGACTGAAAAAATTAATTCTTTAACAAAGTATAGGAGATTGGTTTTCTGAAGCAGGGACAGCAGCACATTAGGGTTTCAATCTCCTTAGGCAGAAACCTCACATCTTGTACCCTTCCCTTGCCTTAAACAATGGTCCAGCGGCTATTTCTCCCAGAAACAAAACCTCCTTCACCCTCTCCGTTCCAAGGAGCCACTGAAAGGGAAAAGATACAAATGCACAAATGCTCCCTAATTTTTATTTTCCTCAGTGCTTATTTCCAGAGAAAACTGGGGGAACCACTGAAAACCCCCAATATTATTAGAAACAGCTCAGTCTTATCTCAAAAGCTGTATTTAATTGGGTTTTCAGAATTTAGCATGTGGCCAACGCCTTCTAAGAATACAATATTTTAAAAATACATATTGGCCCACGACACATGGAGAAGTGCACAGGGAAAAGGGTCATGTGGTAGTGGAGAAGATCATCTAACAACTCTTATTTTAGACTTTGATCTTCTCTTGGTGTATCCCCAGTCTTCTTTCTGACACTTCTGGTATCATGTAAAACCTTACCTGCATGTAAAATATAAGCTCAGGAACAACAATCTGAAAATTCTGGCACAGAAGCCAGAAGTTTGCAGGAATAAGCTACAAACACTTGTCCTAGCCAGGACAGTTCACTTCCTTTCAGTCCTACTGGTTAAAAAATAAATGATAAGTGTGATAGTATTTCATTTTCCCCCACCCCCCTCCCCAAAAAGTCTCTAGTCTCTTCTTTAATGAATGCTAACATGCCTGACAATAATTCTAGAATAACATTTGAGCTGGCATATGAGTATCATAAACATTTAAAGATGCTACTGTAAAATAACCATATTTTGTCCCAGATAAATCTCAAGAACAAACTTGGGACGAGCTGGTCACTCTCCATGGTAACTAAACCATGCCAATATTTGCCTTCAAAATATCCCAGTCTTGCTGTGCACACCACATTTCGGGCAGTTTACTTCATCAGTGCCATCAAATACTGCATTCTTCCTACCCCTGTGTGTACCAGCTCTACAAGGACAATATGTTGACTAGATGAATGGAATTGTGTTAGGAGTTACTGGTATAGGATCAAAGCATTTTCTTAAAGGGGCAAAAAATGAGCTTGGTTCAAAACATTAAGTCGGGAGAGAAACACCATGAAAGAGATCCCTGGGGCTTGGTGGGAGTGGGAAGGGGACAGAAAACTAAACTACAGTCTCTAAACCTTACACTTTGGACAAGCTAATATTTGCATGGATTTATTTGGGAAGCTGTTCCTGTATCAGAGAGGAAGTCCATTGACCCAGCACAGCAGAAGCTTTAAAGCCCCAGGGCAGCAGCATTAGCCAGTTTTCCAGAAAGCAATTACTGCTCTCCACCATCCTATTTGGAGGCTGAGAGAAAACCAGGCTCTACTGTCCCGGCTTTCCATTTGTGCTGCATCCCGCAAGACAGTTAATGATAACGAGATGAGGCTTCTCATTTTGCTTGCACAACTTCACACAAGAAAAAAATAGACTTCTATTTTCATTCCATTGGCCAAATTTGTCCAAATCTCTCTTGAGTTTGTCAACTGCAAGAACATTGCCATGGTCAGTGATTGAAACGGTCACTCCAGGACAGCACTGCAGCCTGATGCTTTTGAGAACACCCTGTAGGAACTTTCTAAAACAGAAACAAGCCTCACTTCAGGCCTTCTGAACTTTATTTCATGAGCATGGTCTCAGGTTCATGAAGAAAGCATGCACCTGTATCAACATTTTAGTAATTTCCCATTGTCAAAAATAATGGGTTTTTCTCTTGAAAGATGATTTAAGCAGTAGGAGTATCCTCTGTAAAAAGCTTTTCAAGTTTATTTTCTGTTCATCATGATTATCTTTTAGAGTTGCTAATTTTTGCTCATCCTCTTGAAAAAAATCTAGGTCCTTACAGCTGCTGTAAGAACGACCTAATAACAAAATCTCCCAGAGCTCCACAGAATGAGTCTTCATTCTCGGTGTGAGTGCGACAGGAAGCCAAAGCATATGTACAGAACTGTCCCGTGTCTGTAAAGAACTCAATTCCCACTCCCAGTGTAAACCAAGAGCATCTCCCAGCCGTGTTTGAGCAATCCATCATCGATAGCGGTCACTGCTGAGCCCCGGAGACAGGAGCATCACCTCTGCTGAACTTTCAGTTTGCTCACTGTCTCAGCAGTGACTCACGGACCATTTAAAAATCTTCCTTTTCAGGCGAGTGCTCGCGGAGTGTGTTTGGTTTTTCCCTCTTTCCTTTTGTTGGGGGAGGCAGGAGAGATCATTCCTGAGCTGTCTTATCCAGCAGCTCTGCAATAACCCCGCTTTCACAAACAAGTGAAGCAAAGTACACTGCTTTGGTTTATGGAGTGTATTTTATAAAGACATCTTAGAGAAAAGAACACCAAATCTGTGAGGGAAATGAATCTGGCCCTGAGAAAACGGCTCCAAGCAACACAGTTTGCTTCCCAGCAAATTCAGGCTTAATGCTCATGAATTATTAAATTACCACATTGGCGAGAAGCCCCAGGGGAGGATTACAGAGCTTACAGTACGACTGTTACTGCAAACACTGGGTTTCCATGGAAACAGAAAATAGTGAAAATAACTACCTGTCATTTCTCTTGCCACATTCAAGGGAAAACCACCACAATGTTAAAGTGTTATTGAAGCTTGCAGGAGAAAGGGAGCTAAGCACCAATTACGTTCTCCTTGGCTTCTTGTGACTCTGCCACACTTGAACATTTGACACTGTCATGAGGATTTTTCTGTTATTTCTATCATGAAAGGTACATATTTATGTTCCTCAACAGAATCCTGTCAATTAGAAAAGGTTTCTTTTTCCAAAAATAAAAGAGAGACTTTAGTCATCTACTGTGATTCCCCAGTGATGGTGATTTTAACTAATGGAAAGCAAGGCAGACTGACCCTGCCAGGTGGCAGGTGAGGAAAGCTTTGCAGGGAAGAGTTCTAATTTTGGATTACAGGTATTTTGTAGAATAAGGATTTTATCACCATCTCCACCCTGGGAGAAGCTAATGGTTCTGAGGTCTGATACAGCAGCTGTCACATTCAATTCTTGCTCCTCAAGAGCTTTGCACGTGACAATTTCTGTCGGGATCACAGAACCGGGTTTTGAGGGGGAATTTTGCCACAGAAAGAGCTCAAATGTAATGAGAGGATTCCTTACACTGGGCCGTCCTACAGACTTGTAGAAAATTACTTGGAAGTGCTTTCTCTGAGCTCACTTACACATTTTAACAATGCAGATTTGCCCCCTGCCCCTCAAGTGAGCAGAATCTCTTCCAGCTGTGTGCGTTCACGACACATTGTCATTCCTCCTGAGCAGGAAAAGGGAAAAAGTTCCAATGCCTGCAACTCATTGATTTCTTCCTATTACCAACTAAAAAAATCAAAATAACCCTGCAGAAAACTCCATATCCCTGCCTATTTGTACGTCATATTTGATCCCCAACCCAAAGAAACCCCTGTTTTGGGAGAAGGAGGGTGGTGGTGGTGAGAGGTACAAAATAAGATGGATATTTGTAAAAGCTCCTGCTTTGGAATAGCTACATATTAATAATTCCGTAGGAAATAGGCAAAATAGTAATTTTATAGGAAAGAATTAACATTTGTAATAACACCACTTACATCTCTTACAGCAGCTTTCATATACAAATCCAGACAGCAGCAGTTTATTTTGCATATACTATTAACAAGGCGGGATAAACAGGAAAACCAAGAAAATGCAGATTCTGGAGAGAGATCCAGGGAAGCAAAGCCGGCTGAAGCAGCCAATAAGGAAAATGAAAATGCATCCCTCGTCCTGTGCCCTTTTCTAAAAACCTACCCACCAAAAAACCTTATAAAATAATCCACAGGTTTTGTCTCCAGTGATGATGAAACCTGTAATTTTCAGAAGTTCTATATTCAGTCAGAAAGGCTCTTTGTCCCAGCTGTCTGTGTGCAGCAGACTCCAGAGACACACAGATTTTCCATGGTCACTGCAGTGACCAGAACAAGGCCATTGCTGTGGGCAGCAATATTCCTTAATGTTTGTTTAGTTTTTCAGGAAGTTCACCTTGAGCAGGATGAAAACCTCATGCTATTATCATTACTATTGCTATCAATTATCTATGGCACAAAAGTCAGAAAAATGCTTTCCTTGAAATACTAAAGCCACACCAAACTAAAGTACAGGGGGAGCTGATGGAGGATTAGCTATCCCAACAGATCAGATTGCCAAAAGAGAGGTAAAAATTGAAAGATGGGTTTTTTCATGAGTAAGCAGAAGAAAAAACTCATTAGTTGGTAAGGTTAATCCCTAGGAAAATTCTCTGAATATTAAAGAAATAATTCTCAGTGATACAAACTTATTTTTTCCCAGCAGACAAATCATTATACTGACAGTGAATGAGATAACTTTTCTATTTTAAAATAGCTATGCTATTAAAAACATAACAAAAGGAAAACTTAGCACATATTGCACAATAAAAGTAAAATATGATTTTCTACTTCCTTACATAGCAACTGGCAATAAAGGAACATGATAATATTTTAAAGCAATTAACTGGGGATAAATGCCCACACGTTGCCCCAGCAGTCCCAGAACCACCACTTGAGAGAGAAACAATACAGAAAAAGGATCTTCAGGTCAGTCCCACATCCTGGGAGCAAATGCAGTCAGACTTGTCTGACACAGTTTTTACTGTGGATCCTTCCACATTAATTAACAATTTCTCTTTCAGATATTCAACTTCAACTGTATTTATCTACCCAATGACCCTTCTTTCCTTTTTCTGACCTTATTAATGCCAGTCTTACTCTTTTTTGTTTCACTCCACTCTCAGCTGCCAAACCCTCCTGTGCCCAAGCAGAATCTGGTGCCTAAAACGTGTACAAGTTCTACAGCCCCAGTTTGGGGCAGGTAGGGTTGCTCTGGAGAGGTGCTCTCACATTAAGGATGTTGATCCTGCACATCAGAGCTTTGAGAGGACTCAAACCCCTTCTCGGACGGGACTTGTGGGAAATTTGCCATTGCATTTTCAGAAGTTGGCTCAGTGTTTGAAATGGAAGCTCCTGACAGTGGTAATTGTCTGCATCAGGAAGTGCTACAGGAACATTATTCAAGATGGCATGTGTAAGCACAATGTAATTTTAGCTACACTGTTCCTGCTAACATTTTTTAGCAACTGATATACATTCCTATTGACAGCTTTAAAGTCAAAAAACCATGACTAAATGATAATGAGAACCATGGAGCTAATGGCCATCATCAAATACAGAGACGAAAGATTCCTGTCAAATTTGTCAAGGTAACCTTCAGCAGCTCGGTACAGATTTGTATTCTGACGTCTGAATCGGGAATACTGTGTCACAGACACTCCTACTGCAGAAAGAGTGAAAATCAAATCCCCTACAAATTCACCATTTCTAAATCCAGTGTTTCAAACGCTTGCATTTCATTCTACTCTAGCTAAACACTGTCACAAACATTCTCTTTTTACAGCCTCCCCCTGCCACTCGAGTGCAGTATCGTGACTTCTACAGGACCAGGTTGTCCAAGTGAGCAGCAACTTGAAAAAACTCTTCTAACACTCACACATTGGTTAAACCAAACCCAGTTTGGTCATGGCCCAGAAGTTAACTTGTTTACAAGGACAAGGAGACATTTAAATTGATAACAATGCTCTCTAATATTTTTATCCCTTTAGCATCTTGAACTATTTTCACATTTGTTTGCTGATTTTTATCACAGAAAATAATTTGGTTGGAAAGTATCCCAAGATCCAGAGATGAGTTACAAATGGGAAATCACTATTTCCATTATCTCTGCAGTCATCACCAAACCCCACTGCAGAGCAGTGCTAACAGCCAAACATTGCCACTGAACATTTTTTGACTCAACCTTGAAAAACAGGGGCAGATGATTTAATGTCAGATGACTTTCGAGCAGCTGAATCCGACTATCCTGATGTAGACCCAGAGCGTTTTTTCAGTCCATAATTATGTTTCCAAACCGTGTTTCTCCCCCGAGAACTGCTTTGTCAATGGTGCTAAATCCTTAAGACAAGACTTGGGACAGACTGTACTGCTCACATTTTCCCCATCATCCACCCACAAACTGAGAACATTTCCACAAAAAACATCTTTCCGTATCACCTATTAGCAAGAGCTTTAAAGAGCAAGCTTATGTTTCTTCTCATTTTGGCTACTGCTTCTAAATTTTAACACTGAAATAGATATTTCCCAATCAAATTCCTAGCCTTGTGTTGCAGTGGTTAGAATCCTGTCTCACCCCAAAGACACGGCAGATATTTTAAACAGAAATGGCAGAGAACATCTGCTCTCAACAAAAGGTTTGAGCACTTTCTGTGTGAGAAATGCCCACATGGACATCCTCAGCCACTCCCATCAACACCACCATGGGCACTCAGCACATCTCCCAACCCTTCCAGTCACGAGGAGGTCGTTGCTATAACGGGAACGGCAAAGGCTCAGTAAGTGGGAGGAGGCAGGTGGAGGAGCTACTGGCAGAAATATGCACGACACCATTTTCCATGCATAATTACTGCTTAAGCCCCCAGATCTTCAAATTCAATCACATCAGAGTTTCTCTTTTGTTCTATTCACTCTACATAATTAAGGATATTTCTAGATGACAAGAAAATTTTAAATCCCAGTGGTGTGTAAAATAGGGTAAGATGCAGGCAGAATGAAAAACATTCACATGTTTAAACATAAACTTTATAAAGAAAAAATAAGACAGAAATTTATTTATCCTCTTCCATACTCAGAAGGCTGAGAGAATTGGGATTGTTCAGCCTGGAAAAGAGAAGGCTTCAGGGTAACCTCACTGCGCTTTCCAGTGCTTGAAGGAAGCCCACAAGAAAGATGGAGAGACACTATTTGCAAGGGCTGGAGTGAGAGGACAAGAGGGAATGGCTTCACACTGAGGGGGTTTAGATGAGATCCCAGGAAAAAATTCTCCCCTGTGAGGGTGGTGAGGCACTGGCACAGGTTTCCCAGAGAAGCTGTGGCTGCCCCATCCATGGAAGTGTCCAAGGCCAGTTTGGACAGGGCTTGGAGCAACCTGGAACAGTGGAAGGTGTCCCTGCCCATGGCAGGAGGTAGAATGAGATGGCCTTTAAGGGCCTTCCCAACCCAAACCATTCTGTGATTCTATGATAGTGGACTTTCCAAGCTTATTTTCAGAAAAAAACCCGTTATCGTACTTTTGAATGTGTAATTTTTAAAGTTATGCATAATTCCATGCATTTCCTAGAAAAATATAGGTATCTAAATCTCACTAAATTTAGTTTATTTTCACCCATCAAAATCATGCTACAAAATGTAAAAAAACTTAAATATACCTCTTATTTGTTGCATCTTTCAGAACAAATAACACTCTGGATCACTTTGTCTACCAGTTTCCAGCTCCTTTAGAGCAGTTTCATCCAACCTGTATCTCTTTCTTTATTATATCCAGTTTAATACTTCTCTTCTGTTGATGCAGGAGGTGCATTCCCATATAACAGAACAAAATTAGTTGGTTCTGATGTGATTTGTGCTTGACAAATCTACGTTGACTTTTACTTACCATCTTGTTAGCTTCTTAGTGCTAACAAGTAGTTTATTTGTTCCACAACTTTTTGCATTTGTCATTGGATTGCAGCTAACCTTCTTAGGGAGACTGAGGCAAAACAGCCATTAAATACTCCATCTATCTTAGAAACATCTGCTCATGGCTTAATGTCCTCTTTAATCTGTTCCATTATTTCTTGATTTTGTAAAAAAAATTTTTTTGCTGGTAAAGCATTATAGAATTATTCTCTTTTTTTTTCCTTGATGCCTTTTGCTAGTTGTACTTTTTCTACAAGTTTCTGTCTCTTCCCATCCCTGTTTGTGCAATTTCATTGGTTTGTCCTTTTTTATACTGCCTTCCAGACTCCATTCCACCACAGAATATAATACAGACTTTCTGTTGTTCCCATATATTTAATCTTTCCTTCATACTGAAACAATTTGCTTTTGTGCTCTTCAACAGTATCATTAAGAAATAGACAACTCTCAAAGGTCTTTTCTCCATTTCAGTTTACCTGTGTCTGTTTGATCTTTATTGACACCTTCCTTACTGAGTTCACCATCTTCACAGTAACATTTTCTTTCCTGCCTTTTTGATGCTACACTCAACTCGGTAATTCCATAATCATTCATCCCAAGATGTCTCACAATGGGGTATAATCATTGGCTAGAATCCAAACTGGATCAATTCTCACATCATTTTCCAGTAACTTCCATGTAGCAAGCAAACTGAGCTATTAAAGATCAATCACAAAGATTTTGTTGCCAGACTAGTGGCTTTTGTATGCAAGAAGAAAAAAAATACTTTAAAACAGACAAATAAACTTTAATCCCTTTTTATCTGAGCCTTCAAGTTCTATTTACTTACAAGCATTACTTTTTATATTTCTGTCAGACTTAAAATGAAGGAACTTTTTCCTTGTGTTTACCTCCAGCTCTCACCCCTCTGATGACAGTGCTGTTATTCCTGCTGTCCATAGATCCTCACTGTCATCCTCTGCCTGCTCCTCCTTTGCTGACAACCATTAAACACAGGAACATTTCTGTATTCACAACCTGGGAACCATTTCCAAATGTGTTTCAGCTGCTCCTCCAACCTTTTGATTGCTAATCCACACCTGGTGCATGCTGTTTACTTCAGCCCTTGAAAAACACTGCAACTCTCACCCATTCTTCACTTAACTTCCCTGGGAAATAACTCCTGGCACCAGTGGGTCCAGGGAGGTTTGTAATCCAGCACATGTCCAAGGCAGTAATGCTGAAAGCCACTCAGCCTCCAGCGTGAGCTGCTTGGGTAAGAAATGTATCAACCTCCAAACCATTTCAGAAGTCAATTTGTCCCTTTCATTTAGAGTACAGTGTGCAGAAGCCTCGCTTGGGTTTTTTACCTTAATGTACTATTTCCCGAGAGGAAAGAAAATGTTTTAAAGTAGATATAAAAACATCATTCTAAATTTGTAGCAATGTGTTTGTCTGTTTTCTGGTTTCTTCTCTAAAACAGAGCTCAGCCTCATTACACATTTCTTCCCCAGCACTCTCTGGGACATAAGAAAATATAAAAATTATGCTGTTTTCACTACAGCAGACCACTGATGCTTAATGCAAAGAGCTAAGTAATAACATCTGTTTGCACAAAAAAGCACTACTATATATATTTAAATTTGCCTGAACCACTCTTCATGCTTTTTCTCATTATAACTATTATTTTCTTTACTTTTTTTTATCACTGACAAAACCCTTTCCTTAAGGTTCTCCACTCAGTGTTTACATACAAACTGCAGCCCAAGACAATTCATCTCCTTTCAAAGCAATTTCTGCTGGCAGCAGCTTGTCTGCCTGTCCCTTCCTCTTCCTGGCAGCTTTTCTCATCTAAATTATTTCATATTTTACTGCTTTGCAGTAGGAACTAGTTGTGCATATTTTTTTGGTTTGGTTTTCTATTTTCACCTTTTCCTCTTAAAAGCTGTTTTCTGGTAATTCTCTCAAGAGAGGAATCATCAGCACATTGTCCTAAACTACATCAACTGGAGTGTCCACAGAGCTGCAGAGATGAGAAGGGTCTGGAGGGAAAGCCAAAGGAGGAATGACTGAGTTTGGTTTGTTCAGCCTGGAGGAGACTGAGGAGAGACCTCACTTGGGCCTTCAGCATCCTCCCAAGGGGCATTGGAGGGTACCAATCTCTGCTCTCTGTGACCAGGGACAGCAGGGAATGGCTGGAGCTGTGCCAGGGGAGGTTTAAGCTGGATATCAGGAAATACCATCAAGTCATCAGAGCTTTCTAATATAGACCAATTTTTAGTGGGATGTACTCCGAAGAGATATAAAACTGTTATCACTCTGCTCTGAACTTTCTTCCAAAGAGAGGAAAGAACATTCTGTGGCTCTTCCCTCACTTTGAAACAAATCTAAATCTAATTTGCTGAAAAGTAGGAGAGTTTTGACTATGGCAGCAAGTGACTGTGAGGACGTGCTTTTATCAAAACTCAGAACACTGCACAAACATGCTGTTCTTCACATCAGACCAAGCTGCACTTGCTAAACTTCCAAGACATAAAATAAATGCTCTTCTACATACTCGGATGTTTTCAAAACACATGCTTGTAAAAGAAAAAGCCAGCCCATGCCATGTTTGCTAACACTGGTACCAATTAGTTCAATGTACTGAGAGCACAGACATAGGAATGAATGTGAAGAGTTTATATTGAGAGCAATACAGTGATGAGAACGAGCTATTTTCTGACAGGCCTGGAAGGCAAGGAGTGGAGGAGAGTTAAAGAGGCACCCAGCAGTCTCTTCCCAAACCAGCCCCAAAGCCTGGCCCCGTCATCATTTGTGCTTCTTAACCAACAGCCCTAAGGAGGAAGCTACAAGACACCAAGAACTTCAGTAATGCCTGGAGGCAAAGTGAGAAAACTAAAAAATTCAATATTCTGTGCCTTTAATGCTTCACTAAATTTGCCATGCAAAGACCAGTATTTCTAATATTCCCATGTAAGGATTGCAGGGCCAGCAACTTATGATTTACCAGCTCTGTCCTTCCAGCTGGGCCACAAGAACATCCCAGATGTTTCTCTCCAATATATTTGCTCTGTTCACAACTCTTTTCCTAGGAAGCTTTTTAGTTATTTGACACATTCCTACCTGATCTGTTTGCCTTCCCGGACATCGTACAAAGAAAAAAAGACGTCTGTGTCCTCTCCAATGGTGTTGTAGGTGAAGCTCTTCAGGCTGAGGAAGAAGTGATGAGGCACTGGCATCCGACAGGCTTCCCCGTGCCGCTGACGGATCGTATCCACCTGATGCAAACCAGGGAAAACCATTGGCAGTTCTTCACAAATAAAGGACGCGTGACCAACTGGATCATTTTAACTGAGAGGCTGCCTCTCCTCTCTCCATCAAGTAAAAGCTTAATCTCAAATATATTCTGCCTCAGAGATAGGTGTTAGATTAAGTTTTCTTCCTCTATTTTTAGCACTTCTAATTTGAATAGATTGATGAAACTGTGATAACCAGGGAGATACAAAACAAATGGTTTATGCATTGGAAATCTGATTTTATTGAGTAAACCAAGTCAATCCTATTTCTCAAATTTTGCCTTGATTCTGGTACTGAAAATGAATTATAAGGCAGTACTGGGGTGGTTCCTGATGATTTCCATTTAAAGCAGATGGACTTCAAAGCATTTTTAATAACATTTGTTACGTTATTTCTTTTCAGCAGCTGCAATTCATTTATAGAGGTCATTTATGTGGCCAGTAGGACAAGGGCAGTGACTGTCCCCCTGTCCTGGGCACTGGTAAGGCCACACCTTCAATCCTGGGGTTTGGGCCCCTCACTCCAAGGAAGACACTGAGGTGATAGAGCTCATCCAGAAAAGGGAATGGAGCTGGGAAAGGGTCTGGAGCACGAGTCAGGTGAGGAGCAGCTGAGGGAGCAGGGGGGACTCAGCGTGGAGAAAAGGAGGCTCAGGGGGGACTTTATTGCCCTGTGCAACTCCCTGAAAGGAGGTTGTAGCCAGGTGGGGGTTGGTCTCTTAAGGAACAAGCAACAGGACAAGAGAAAATGGTCTCAAGTTGTGCTAGGGAGGTTTAGATTGAATATTAGGGAAAAATTCTGCACTGAAAGGGTTGTCAAGCACTGGAATAGGCTGTTCAGGGAAGTGGTGGAGTCATCATCCTTGGAGGGATTTAAAAGACGTGTAAATGTAGTGCTCAGGGACAGTTTAGTGCTGGGCTTGGCAGTGCTGCGGGAATATTCAGACTTAATCTTAAAGGCGTTTTTCACTCAAAAACAATCCAGGACTTAGAACCAGGCTTAACAGGCCAGTTTGCCCTGCAGGTATTAAAAAACCTAATACGGGTTGATAACATGAGAAACCAATCAAGCCAAATATTAGAAAGGTTTACATTTTGACTCAACATATCAAGACCTATTTACAGCAGTGAACACTGGGGTGGCCAAAGAAAAAAGAGTGTAAGTAAATGTATGCTTTCAGTTTTTACAACCCTTTACATCCACTCATGCTGATCTTAATAAACAGGATTCATGAATACCCTAAGTTCACTATGCTCATCTCCCTGAAAGCACAGACAGGTACATTCTAACCAAGAAAATCTTAAATTTTAAGACTTACAATTCAGATTTGTACTGGTTTAAAAGGAATTTTGTTCTGGATTTTAAATTAAATCCAAGGAAATCCTCATTCTTTAAAGACAAGGTACCTGTGGAAGCACAGATCTCTGTAAAGATCAAAGCCAGACTCCATGACCAGGACTGGATTATATTAGTACAGAAAGGATGTGTGAAACAGAAGCCACTAAGCCATGTGTCAGCAGGTAGAGAGAAGAGTCACACGGGCAGAGTGAGGCTTTTGATCTACACGAGTTGATCTTTTAAGACCAACAGTTATGAGCTCAGGAAAAGAGACCTAAATGGAATTTGAAGAAGGACCTTAGTGACTTAAATACTTGGGAATCTTCTGAGGAAGTGTTCTATGGGTGAGGACTTACCCAGTAATCTCCATCACACCTTTACCTACATTACCAGAAACTTAAAGACAACAAAAAATTCAGATGTGGATGGTATTTACCTGTGATGTGCTCTGCTGGACACTGTGTCTACTTGACAAATGCTGTGGAGATACAAAATAGTAAAATTTAAATCTTTTTGAAAGTAAGAAATATTTACATTATATTTATGTAGCATTAGAACAGTAATTCTAAAATACAACTTTCAAAATGATTACCAACTTTTCACGGCCTTTTTTTCTCAGTGTATCTTTACTCACAAGACCACTTGCTTTCCTAAAGGCTTTTCTTAGTTAAGCTGTTTCTTTACCTAACTACTTGAATTTACAGGCGGTATTTACCTTAGCTTTTAAAGTAAATGGCTGTCACAAGTTAGACAGAATTTCAAAAAGAAATGCTACTATAGCGTTGGAAAATTTCATTATTCTGTATAATCTCTGTCTTCTCTTGCTAAACGGGAAGATACCACTAATCCTCATCTCCCAGTATACTGTCTGTGAGAAGGTGCATTTGTAAAAAACACAGGCATCTAGAAAGAAAGATGGATTTTAGACGTTGTTTAAACTTTTTGCTCTAATAAGAAAATGAAATCCTGAAAAATGGTTAAAGACTCTTCTACAATTTCAGCTGCCCAACACCTGTAAAGAAGCATCAGTGTAAAGAGCTACATGTCTAAAAACTCAGAGGATGATGCTGTATTTAAAGCCTTTTATGCTAGAAGGAGATGTTATAATCAGAAAATGGACTGCAAGACTCACTGAAGCCATTTAATCTCCAAAGGGAGATTTAAACACTAATCTAAATTGAAAACGTTTCAGAGAGCTTTAAAAAACCATCATTAATGATTCTGCCATGCCTTTCCCTGCATATCATCTTAATATTAGCATTTTAAACTGAAATATTAACGTTGGCAGTACCACACATTATTAAATACTTTCTTCATTCACCCCACCTCTCTCTTTCTATTACAAACCCAACATATTCTGACCAAACATTTACACTCTGTACCAGAATTAGCAGATCTGTTGACAAACATGAAGCTTCAAAGGAGGTGAAAGTAAAAGACTGTCCACAAAATGTATGTGGCAACATTCTTCTCAAACTATGACACCATCTTTCACACAGAACACAAATAAGATTTTTTTACCACAAAAGGAGAGAGACTCTTCATAATGACAATAAAGCAAGGAGATATCAGGGTACTGACGGAGCTGGCAGAAGTGCTCACCTTGCCCCTTCCAATCCCTCACCAGCAGTCCCAGTTAACTGGGGAGGTCCCTGCTGAGCCAGTAGTGGGCCCAGCTGGCCAAGGACCTCTCTATATCTGACACTGGTGATGCCACATCTCAAATCCTGTGTTCAGTTTTGGGCCCCTCACTACTGGGTTGGCTATTAGGGAAAATTTTGTCACCCAAAGCATTGTCAAGCACTGGAACAAGGCTGCCCAGGGCAGTAGTGGAGTCCCCAACCCCGGAGGGATTTTAAAAACATGTAGCTGTGCCACTTGGGGACGTGGGGTCTTGGCAGTGCTGGGGGAATTGTCGAGCTCAATGATCTTAAAGGTCTCCTCCAACCTAAATAATTCTAAATGGCATATTTTGTCATCTGTTTACATTCACAGTTATAAAAATACCCTCCTTCACACTCTCAGTAGAAAAATAATGATCTCCAGCTCCATTGTTTGTCTAAATGTTGCATCATCTTCTGAACGTTAAAAGCCTTTAAGTTGGCTGTGTTGCCTATTTAATCTTTTTGTCACCTGCAACCACTCAGAATCAGCTGGCAGAGAAAAGACCATTTATTTAAGCTACTCACGGTGTCCTGACTCCTTTTGATGAAATTAATCTCTGAATCCAAGTAAGACAGTGAGAGAGACACTCAAGCAACACAAATACGAGAGGTGGTCTGAAGAGATTCCTCAGCAAACACTGCTGCTTACAGAGTGTGCACTGAGGTAAACCTATAACAATAAGTGGTAAAAACCTCAGGTTTTAAATTTTTCCACAATCAGAAGATAAGATTTGACTGATTCTCTGCTTTTGTGCTTCAGGACCACGTTATAACAATACAATCACTGACTGAGTTAATTTTACGTGCCCTTGCCTCTGGCCAGGCAACGTGCCCAGAGGGTACGTGCCTTTTTTGGGTACTTGGATGGGAGGGTGACTGAAAATAGCCAACATGGATTTATCAGGGGTACATTATGCTGGATCAAGTGATTTCCCTGAGGTAAAATAACCAAATCAGTAGAAGAGGGAAGATTAGTGGCTGTTGTTTCTCCTCTGCTCAGCAAGGCCCTCAGCACAGTCTCCCATAGCATTCCTGTACCCAAGCTGTAAAGTTACACCTGCATGGGTAGACTAAACTATTTTGTCAAAAAACCCTACAAACAGCAGGATTTTCAGGCTCCAAAGGTAGTGGTTAATGGTGTAGATTCTTTAGGGGTCTGTCCTGAGACCTATGCGGCCTCAAATTCCCAGATGATCCCAAATTGGGGGCAGCAGACTGGCAGGGTCCTAGCAAAGCAAGCCAAACATAAGTCAGGGGAGCACTCTGGCAGCAAGGATATTTAACAATTTACTGTTTCTGTTATCAGGAATTGAGCCAGTAGACCGAGAATAACATTTATTCCTTTTTCCTCAGCACTCAGTAAACTACAGCTGAAACACTGCATTCAGCAAAGGACAGTGAAGCAGCACAAGGAGTTTGAGGAAGATGGAGGGAATGCAGCATTTTGAGTCTGGAGAAGAGAAGGTTTGTAGGTGACCTGTGGCAGCCTTCCTGGAACCATGAAGTTCCCAGCACAAAGAGGCAGCCAGGCTCTCCACAGAGCTGCACAGCAGCTTGGCCAAAACACCATGGTCATCAGCTACAACAGAGGATATCCCAATGATCCAACAAGGAAAAATACAACCCCATCAGGGCAGCCAAGCATTAGAACAGGGATCCAATCCTTTTCCTTGAAGAATTTCAACATCCAACTGGACAAAGCTCTGAGCAGCCTGGTCTGAATTCAGTATTGACCTTGCACTGAGAGCAGGAAGTTTGCCTAGACCTCGCTGAGGCCCCTTCCAACCTGAAAAGCCTTCTAAGGTGATATAAAAATAGGACTGTTAAGAAATTATCCATCTTCCTTCTAAAAAAAAAAAAAATCAGTTTTACCTTTATTTTTCCCAAAAGACAGTAGTCTGTAAAGGTTGTATAAACTTTAACAGATACGATGTTCAGTATATCTGTCCTCATCAAAGTGTTTTGTGATGCTTAAACTGATTCCTTGCTATTGAAATCTAGGCCCATTGATTCTTTTCTTATCCATCATTAGGATGAAAAGATTAATTAATTCAGCTTGTGATTCCATTATAACCTCAAATCTCTGCTACAAAACCACCTACGCTTGTAGTGTCCCAATCTGTACTTCAGAGGCGACAACTGACTGCAGGAGTTAGAAGCTTACATTTATGATTCTCCCTGCCATTCTACACTTCTCACATAATTTCTTCAGTTTCTCCGTATTATTTGGAATTCTGATCCTTCCCTCCACTGAAAGAATCAGAAATACCATTTCCATTTTGTATATTTAGTAAGCAGACTTCCTATTTCAGCATCTAGTCCTTAATTAAACTTGAAGCACTACAAAATGGAGGATGACCCCAAGAAATTCAGCTAATTCATCCTTCCTCCTATTTAATCAAATTATTGACAACCATTCTCCTTTTTTTTTTGAGCATGGGTTTTCTAATTAGCTCTGTGTTTACTTTACAGTAATTTCATCTAGAACTAATGACCTTTGGAGAATTTAAATTAAAACAAACATTTAAAACCTTTATCAAAATCTAAATATGGCATCAGCTGCTTCTCCTCTATCCACTAGACACAGCTGTGTTCTGGAAATACATTGAAACTTTTAAAAATTGCTTAATCTGGACAAGTTCACACTCACTATTACTCACGTCCTTGCTGCAAGTAATTCTTATTTTCTTTTATTATTATTATTTTCCAGCATTTTTTAAAGGGAGAGAACAATTACTAGCTCCTCCTCCATCACCTGTTTTTAAGGTGTGAAGTTTTCTTGCCTTTTGCTGGTAACCTTACCCATCTTCCCAATGATCATCACTAACATGTCTGATGTGGCTTCTCTAGAGATCCCAACTGGAATGTACACAGTTCTAAATCCCCTGGAACTGAAAAGTTCTTGATAAAGTTAACACCTTACCAGAGTTTAGTGGGGCAAGAAGGACATTAAATGCCAGGTTATTTTCTTGCATCATGTGCCAATTGGTTTTCCCCAGAATAAAAACCTTCCTTTAGCTTCCCAGTACTACCAGGTTACTTATGTAAGACTGTTCCTTGATACAAATGACCACATTTGCTTGTTATATTTGAATTTGTGCATTGCTTAATGTTCCTATTTACCCATTTATGCTATTCTATTATACTTCTCTATAAAATTCTGTTCTTGTAAACTTGCTCTTGGTAATCTCAATTTCCCTTTCACTCGAATGCCTGGAGGAAATGAAGGATTCTTAATTTATCCAACTTGGCCTGTTAGTGAGCATCTTGTGGTTTTGTTCTTAATTTACTGACAGAGCTATCAATTCTCTTTACCTCCTTTTTCCCATCAAACCTCTTTCTCCTGATATCTTATCTACCAATATCAGTTTTCAGTGTTGTTCTTCCTCATTCCTTTCCTAGCAATGCCTAGTAAGTGAATCCCATCATTCCCAAGTCAGTCTTAAACTGCTTTCTGCCTTCATATTCTCATCTGACTTCTTACTGGGGTTTAGAACCCAACGTACACAAACCTCCCAATCTGCTTTGTTTAACAAAGAACAACCAAGAAAATCACAACAAAGATTTCATGATCTTCCTGTCCAGATTGTGTCCAGTTGTTTTCCTTATCCAGTAGAGTTTTGGGTAACTGAATTCTTACTTTCTTGACTATTCCTTCTTACCATCCACATTTACCTTTAAAATAAAGAATAAGCAGTTATGAGGTGATGGCAGCATTAACCTGAAACTATTTATTTAGGAACTCTATTTTTTTTTTATTAGGAACTCTGGTGAGCTCGTGGCATTTCTCTCACATAGCTGGAAGAAAAGCCTAAGCTGCAGCAGCTACACAGCCAACAGCTGTGCCTTTCATGCACCTCCTGAACTTGTCCTGAAGACACATACCCACTGCAATAACTTTATAGAAAAGCTAAACTTAATTAATCACTAGCTTTGAACATTTCTGATTCGTGAAATGACTTCAGACATTTGTCACTTGTAACCCCTTCCACTAAAATGTGCCATCCAAGTGTTCCTGACATTCTGCAGGACTTTGTGTTCCTAAATGACAACTTCAATCCAGTGGCAACTCCAGCACCGAGCTCTGTGGCAGAATCCTGAGAACATATTTTCCCACCATTCAAAAGTAATATGTATTTTTAAAAAGCGTTCTGTCATATTGGTTAAAGTCACAAACATTGTCACAGGGAAAGGGCAATTTGCTTTCTTCAGGAGCAAAGCAACAGTTCCTGACAAATGCTGTGCATCCTGCAGCCACTGGCATTTAGCTTCAGAATGAGTAACGTGGAGAAGCAGGATGTGCAAGGCCTCAGAGCACAACAGTTCTGCCAAAGAGATGAATACAGCATCACCCAGCAGTCACAAATACACTTAGCAATGAAACATGAGAGCTAAAAGAGAGGCTCAAATTCAACAACTTACAATTCATCAAGAAGAGCAGTGCTAAATCTAATGACTGAGTAAAAAACGCTTGAATCTGTTGTCACAGAGAAAAGTCTGATGTGTTACCTCACCCATTGCTCTACTAAATGAGTGTTTCCTATGTTACATTTAACATCCTACAATCCTGAAAATACAAGAAAGTAATTTGGCTCTCACAACTATTCCTGCAAGATCATTTTACAATGTAAAACCCACTGTTCATTTGAGAATCCATTAAGTATTTCATCACATGTAAGGAGGATTCTCTCCCTGGATTTTTGTTAAATAATAAAAACAATCCAAACCACATTAAAACTATCCCTAAAACAACCTAAGTCACCAACATACCCTTCCTTCATTTTTTACCGAATTTAAGTTAAAAAAATAACAAGTTTTCAGCTGCTTTGGTTCCTGAAATTGCCTCCTGACTGTGAAGAGATGTGATTAGACAGCACTGTCCTCTTGCATCTACAGACTCCAGCAGCAGTGAAGTGTGAAGTGAGTAACGGTGGTGTCCTGAGCCCTGCCCAGAACAGAGCAGCACAGACACAGTCACAGGACTAAGGGATGACATAATCAGGCTGTTCTGGCAATAAATATTGCCTATTTGCAGTACTCCAAGTATTCAGAGTAAAAAAATGTGCAGAATAAACCTCAGAGTAAAAAACCAATCCTTAGTTAGCAACTAATCTCACACTCTGAGTCTTCACTGATTGAATTTAGTACCGAGTTATTTCCATGCTATGCTGAAGGAAAACTCTGCTGTACTGGCACCAAACTCTCCTCAGACCATGGCAAATTAGCAGAGAACTCTAAAAATTAGCACTATAGACTGGTGTACTTTTATATTTCTTATGCAATACTTCTTATTTCTTTCCATGAAATCCACTGTTACATGGTGCAAATAATCCAGACCAGCACCAGCTCCCAGCCTGTTCACAAAACATGGCTTTGGTTTAAGGAAAAGTTACATCTTGCACACCAAAACCCATCACCAAGCCATGGACCTCTCTGCCCCAAATCTTAAATAGCTGGAAGTCAAAATTGTTTTAAAATAGGAAATTAAAAGCTCCCTAGAAGTGAATGACGCTGTAACAACATTATGTAGAGAGCATTCTGTTTTCTTTGGAAGATATTAAGTGAAGAAGTTGTATAAAATAATTGCTGAGGTTTTTTTATTTGTGTTGAGGCTTTTTTTAGATAAAACAGCCTCTGAGGAAGTGTTTTCATTCACTTCCTTGAATTTTACATGCTGCTTACATGCTGAGCATTACATGCTGTTTCTCCCTCTCCAGTTACATCACAACACAACCAAAATTATCTGTATTAGTCCTACTTACAGAGAATCCAAACACAGTTAAGTTGTAACGTGCATCAGTGACTTCACAGTTCATTAATGGCACAATTCACATTTCCAAAATAACTTCAACTTCATTATGTACAAACAGGACAGCACAAGTGACTAACAGTGACAGAATTTGGAGCTCACTCCAGTGAAGGAATTATACTACTTCACCTGAAAATCCAAATATTTTTATTCAAATGCACCCCATGTTTTCTAAGGAGCACTGACATACAACAGGGATGGTCTTAATATTCAAGGGTTAGTTTTGCTTAAATTAACTTATGCACTGGTCTCCTTCCTCTCTGCCCTTTTTTTGTGAGCTCAAAACGTCTTTGTAACAGGGCAAAGATGTTTATTATCTATGCAACCACTAAACCCAGACTTTCACTTAGGTATTCTTCATCTGCAGATCTGCTCAAAGAATCAAGTAAGGGCCCTCATGGACTTTCTGGGCTCAGAGAACCTCCCAACAGTTAACACCATGTTACTTTGTAAATTGAACTTAAAATGTATCAAAGCACGCCACTGCTTAGGGTACTCAGGTTACCAGAGACACTGGTCTGGAGGTCAGGCTGCAAATGAAGAAGACATTTAGCTTACACCAGCATTTTAAACAAGAAAACATGCAAGAGTAAAGAATAAAACCATTTTCCCTTCTTTCCCTCCCACAGTGAAAACACAGAGGATTCTCCCACAGAATTTCTTACCATTTTATAAAGGTCTGAAACACTGATCTGATCTGAATCCACAACCTCAAAGTCCTTCCGAGGAACTAAGTCAAGGCCCAAATGTCTGGAAGAGAAGGAAGGAGCAGTGTCAGTGTGGTACATGGATGTTCACTACCACCTCCTGCATGTGCCTCCTCCAGGGCAGGGACACAGAAATACTCAACTATTCCAGTCTGACTGCAATTGTTAACCACTAACACATAACCTTTCTAAAGAAAATTTAATGCAAATATCAAAAAATTCCTCTACCAACTTGTTACTTTTTGTTCCCTGACTTCAGTGGAGCTCTGGGGATTAATGCAGGGGAAGCTTTTGGCCAGTATGCTGGTGCAGTACCCAAAACAAGTGAATTTTGTACATGGAAGTGTAGCAGGTAAATAAAGTTCATACTCCGGTTTCTGCTGCAGTATTTGAGTAAGATCCTTCACTACATAATGAAAAAGTTCCATTAATAGCCCTGTTCAAATGTGCCAACAGACCTCGAGCTTGGGAAGCTGCTTTGATATTCCTGGTGTTCATAAAACTTCACCCCCAACTTTATTACTGTGTAAACAGGATTTTTTTTTAATAATAAACAATAACTATAATCTTAATCTGTATTTGTAACACACACAAAATATTTAAATTATTCTGAACAGAATTAATATTTTGGTTCAAATCAAATACATAAACTGATAAAAAAAGAATACCATTGCAAAGATGACTAGTTAAGGAATTCAGCTGTAAAGAAGGAAGTGCAGGTCACAGTTTCACATAAGTAGCAGACAGAATAAGATTTTCTTCATCCAGACAAATAAATGAAAACTGTTAATGATTAATTAATAACTGTAGACTGCAGAACAAGACAACCTTAAAGGTGACAAACCCCAAGTTTTGCTCCATAGATCTTCAGTTTCCGAGGCACAAAGAGTTCTGAGCATTGCAATAAGAAGCTACACCAAACATGCATTAGGAGTAAATTTGAAAAAAATTTGGAAAAAAACCAACACATGAATTAACCTTTTTCCTGCTTCTGCCTTATGTAACTTTGATACTTCACTTATAGACATTTTATATTGAAATTCTTGATAGTCTTAAAGAAAAAAAAAAAACAACTTCAGAACAGGTGCCCTCACGAACTACCTTGGCTCTCCTTCTGTCATGAACTATAAAAGAAAAGCAAAAGTCAATTTAATTTTGTAATCAGAGAGGGAAACATTCTGCACAGACTGGTTCCTGATGGCAAATGAAAAATTTTATTGAGAAAAACCTCTCTGGCACTGCAGAGTAATTGTGTGGAGCAATAACAGAAGGCTCCAGGCAATCCAGTGTCTCTTTCTGAGCAATTGGCTTAAAACAACAGCCAGGGAGAACCAGCAGTTTGGAGGAAGCTCAGCTACCTTTGCTCACCACGATGCTTTTAAACGTTACCCAGAAGTTTCCAAACTCCGTAATTCTTTCTCAAAACTTTGCCTAATCAGGTTTTCCTTCTTTATTTATATCCCTAAACCATCGTATCTCAAAAATATAGCTCAGCCCTGTTCACTTGCCCTGGCAGCAGTGTATGGTCACTGAAACACCCTACTGACAAACTGGAATTTCCACATTCTCAGTTCTTTGCTAAAATCAATTCTATTTTCAAGGGAAAAAAAGGAACAGCTTTCCTTCTTCAATGCAGCTCCATATCAAACACCAAATTCTAAGTTCTAGTGCTACACTGTGAAAGTGATGGTTTCACACTTTGTTTTGATTAAACCTATGAAACACAAGTTACCTGTGGCCCAGGACCAGTACCTGAAAACTGCAGCTGCACAGATGAAAGTAACTATTTACCAAATGAAAAAGATCAAAATAAGGACACACTAGGTAATCCACACCTGCAGCTGCCAGTTGAGCCTACTTATCACAGAAAGTCAAAAAATATAATACCAAAAAATGGTAAAATCAGTAAGAGATCACTGCAAAGATTTTTGGTTTTTTTAAATGTTAATGCTCATCAAATTTATTCACAGAAACTTTCCTGAATGTGGGTATCTAAACAACCTCCAAAGTGCCCTGTCATTCATATGTGTGCACACTCCCACCCCCAAAGTACATTGATAAAGGGATTTCCCCTCAGCACACATATGTGAACCAAGTATTCCCCACTAACACTATCAAAGCCACTTGTGTGTGCACTGCAGTTCCAGGGCAGTCACGGAGCTCTATTAAAGTTCCCCAGGAAAACCTGGCCAAGCCAATCCCAGCCTGACGAGGTTCTGTTTGCATCATTTCAGCTCTCAGGAGAGCTGGGGTGAAGCAGTGCCTGCACTCATTACTCAGAACGTGACAAACGTATTATCTTCTGCTTAATAATGTCCAACACAACTGCAGCAGCATCCCTGTGAAACTTATCTAATACCCTATTTTTAGTTAAATCCCTTAACACCGTGGATTTTCAGCCCAGAAGATTCTCATTCTCTAATACTATGTTAATCCTGCACAACACTTGCTCCCAGCAAATAAGGGTGTCTTGGCTGGAGCACAAACATGCACCCATTTACTGTGCAGGTGGAAGTTCAGGTTTGTACATTCCATTTGTAGCAATTATTTTTTTGCCTGGGAAGGACTGACAACATAATGCTTGAGATGGCAATGACAGTCAGTGGCCCACTTTCCCTCTCTATTATCAGACACTGGGGGAATAGAAGAGCCCCAGCTGCCAGGCAGTATTTCTCCAAAACAGAGCATGCATAAAAATTACATAATGTGCTGGTTTGTTTATTTGACAGTTCCTGTCTCCTGTCTCTCACAATACTTTCTTTTACAAGCAAATTCGTGTGCTCTTTTATTCTGCCTTCACACTGAACTGCCCTTCAAAATTACTTCCCAAGTATACCTACAAAATATCACCAAGCCTATCAATTACCTCTTGATTGCATCTGTTTGGGATACCTCCAGCTGGCATTCAGACATTCTTCCTCTTCTACATAAAGCCCTTCTTTGGGGGAAAACAATTTTAAAAATCCACCACCTAAAATCTCTAGATAATTTCCTCTCAAGTAATATGAAATCCAGCCAATTGACAAAAATACAGGGCTTTTTAATACTGAAAGGGATGAACACACAACTCAAGGTTACCTGGGCTTCTAGAAAAAAACAGCCTGGGGTTTTTTTGGGTAATTTTGAAGAATAGTCCTGATTTCTACTATGTTCATATATTTACAATACAAACACCACAGCATTTAGAATTTGTAAAACCACAAGTCAGGACAACTCTTCCCAGAAGAGCCTTGCAGAAATATGTCATTTTACTTAAAAAAAAAAAAAAAAAAAATCTTTCAGATGCAAACTTAATCTTGAAGAACAGATTGGGAGAGCTCATCACATCTCTGGAGGGTGCAAGATCTCATCCCCTTTGCTCCAAAAACATCCACTTTACCACAACCTTTTCAGCTTTAATTTTGCAGCCACCAATTTTTCTTGTATTCCTTTTCTCAGTATATCAAAGCCTCATTCAATATCATTTGTATTTCTCTTACACAAATAAAGATGGTGAAGGGAAAGAAAATGATCCTAGCAGTGATTCACAAAAACTATGTACAGACTTTAAAATAGACTTTGATGGAAATACAATACAGAAATCCATGGAAAATTAAATACATGAAAAAAACATGTTTGTCAAAATGAGACTCTGCTAATACAACCCAATACTTTTCTTTGACAGAATTAAGTTATTTTAAGTTATATAAAAAACTGCAGGGGCTGCAATCGATAAAGAAATTAGTAAAGTACTGATGTAATGCTACAAAGGAAATTATTTCTTAAAATGAAGATGATGAGATGAAGGTAAATAATCTTAGTTAGGAACTGATAGAAGGGAATTCTAGCAAATACTTTTGAGCATGGCAGTATCAGGCTACAGAGGTTATTCAGGTTTTCCTCAAAGACTGACATTCAGCAAAGTTCTTTACACTTTTAATCCCAACTCAATCATTACTCCAAGCCTATTCAGGAGAGGGAAAGATGCTGTATATTCAGACAGAAATGGCAGCTGCTCTTCCCACAACCTTCTCAAAAGCATTTCTTTATGGTTAAGTTGGTCTCTCCCATTGATCTTCTTTGATGCAATGACAACTACTGCAATAAAACTGCCTTTAATTCTCAAAACAGGTATCATCTGTACTTTTAATTCTGATCTCCAGATGCATTTAACTAACTTTAAGCCAATTGTTGCAACACTACCAAAAAGTAATTCTTATTCCTTTTATGACAAGAAAATATGACAAGAGGGTAAATCACTCCAAGCCCCAAAATAATCTAAGAGTGAGAGCACTGAAATTCAGGGCTTTTTGAGATTTAAGAGTGTGCTGACTTCACTGGATCACACAATTCCCCATCACAGTTATAATGTCAGTGGTTAGTAGGTACTAACATTGCAACTGCTACTGGCTTTCCAACTGCAGCTGTGAGGTAGGAGAAAAACCATGACTTTAAAAGTGGGTTTCATTTTCTTTGTATGACAGTGTGAAAGATTTATTGCTAATATTTTTCCCTTTGTTTTTCTTTTTAAAAACTCGTTTGTACCTCTTGGCTACCTGTGGATCTTTCTGTGTAGAATTTACGGCAACTATTTGGAAGATTTCTTTTAATGCAATGATTTTAATAACATTTTATGGGAAAAAAAAATAACCTTTGACTAAAAAGTAATATAAGCCTACAAACTCATCTTGTTTATGGCTTTTATCTGTCAAAAATATCAAGGTATTGGTGGCTCCCCCTCCTTACTCTGTTTCTGACCCTGAACACAGGGTATCTATCCCACATTTATAGGGAAGGAAGTGTCTTCCCTGAGTATGAAAGGAAACCTGGATGCTTTCTGGTAATCTCCTGACAGGTGCTACATTAATCTGAAAGAATCAGTCCTGAAGAACAGGTGAGATGACCTCTGATTTTCAAGTTGAATTACTTTGAAGAAAGCTTCATCTGCCTTTCTGGCACACAAGGTATTGCACATACTGCTGCAATTAGCTTTTGGCACTGAAGCAGAAGCAGAGGATTCACATTTCAAATAGAAGCTCTGACAGGCAGATTCCTTCATCTGTTTTTGATGCAAAAGTCTCCACAATGAAACAGCTTTTCATCAGCAAAAAAGTTGCATTTTGGTTTCCCATTCTAAGAAATGGTAAAAGTTGAAAGACTTATCCATTCACATAGAAGCAAAAACCTAAACAAAAAATTCAAAATCAAGTATCTATTTTACTTGAAACATGATAGAAAATGAGATGAAGAACTGAAGATTCCACTTTATAACATTATTTAAATTAGATTATAAATAGCAGACTTCATCTTTATCATGTTTGTTTCCTGCTTTACAACTTTTTCCTTGTTATTTACAGACCATTGAACACTTCCAACAGCATTTCAGACTTCCATAGATCAATATTATGGCCAATTGTATCAGAATGAAACATTTTTAGAAAGCAGAAGTATTTGCAATATTCTGTATAAAACCCAGAAAGACATGCAGGAAAGAAAACAGTAGATGAGATTTTGGCTGTGCAAAAATACACAGAGAGATGCTTAAAAGTGAAAGTCTAAAACCAGCAAGATGCTCATGTGAAGGTAGCAAATTCTGATTGGGGAATACAAAAACCTCTGTAGCTGCAATATCAGCCCTGCATGTGAGCAAACCCAAGCTACCTGGGGGCAACTGGAACAAGGAACAAAGCACAAATGAATGAAAAAAAGGATGAGTCCAGGATCTTTTCTTTGGTTGGAGGAGAAAGAATGTGTAAACCAGAGAAAATGGAATTGCTACAGGAAGGGGCAATCACAGTGTTGTGTAACAAGAATGATTAGCAACAGTACAGAGGGTTAGCAGCAATAATTGTAAAATAATATTCCCACATTTTAATAGACCAAACAACAGAGCAAAACTTCTTAATATTTACAGTGAGCACACAAAATGAAACAAATAAAAGGTCGGAAAACAGTCTAAATGACTTCTTTCACAAAAAAAGGAATCTGCAGCTACTCCTCCAAGGAGTGTATGTGTCCCTTGATTTCCACCAGCTCCCACCAGGACACAAGGGATGAAGACTGAGCCACTGCCAGTGTATTCAAGGGAAAACTGTAGCAGTTTAACAAAGTGAAAAAAAATCCCTAACTGGTGGTGACAAGAAGTGTGAGTTTCATGTTTGCATAACTCCTTCCCAAAGAATACAATTCATTAATGCTCAAGGTCAGGACAACAGTAGCCTCTCAGTAAATAAGCAAGCATGTTGCACATTAGATGTGTGAGATGAGCTGTTTCCTGAAAGCCACTCAGCCTTGGAATATCTCAGATTGTGCTGCCTTGAGTAACTACAGACCTGCTCAAACTGCACGTACTCAATCTTCTCAGACATTAATAACAATGTTTTTCATTTATTTTATTTGAAAACCTCAAGTATGACAGAACAAGCAATTAGCACGATTATATTACTTGAGAAAGGGCAGTACTATGTGAATATGTGTATGAAAATCATTAGTGTTTTTAGCAGATTAACACAGGTGGTCATAAGTTTCATGATAAAACTCAGAGGGGGGATAGAAGAAAGTGGCTCTTCCAGAAATTCTGTGGAAAAGAGTGTTGTTGCAGAGATACCCTCAAAGTCCCAGACATTTAGATTTAAATACTGCATGTATCTCTGATATCATGCACCTCTTTCTCCAGGGAGTTCAATACCTGTAGTAAGAAACATAGTATTTTTTTTCTCCTAAATAAGCATCCTTAGTAGATGAATATAATCCTGAATATATTTACTGATTTCACTGATGCTTCTCCATAATTGTCATGCAATAGATTTACCTTTATAGTTTGAATTACATTCCTATTTAATGGTTTTCCATCAAAAAAGGTCTATAGCCACCTCACGGAACAACCTATTCTCTTCACTGCTGCATTGCTCTCTGCTCTCATCATCTTTTTTTCCTCACGGCACTTTTGCAGCTTCCTGTTGCTAATTTGATCCATAAACTCTGAGCAAAACCAGGCAGGCGTACTGTTCAAAAACAGTCTCTTGGTTCCCATTTACTCTACTGGGAATAAGAATGGAAAATATCTGTAATTCCGCACTGCAGAGCAAAGACTTGATGCAATCTTTGGTCTGTGTCCTTTGGAGCTTTCTTTTAACAAGAAAGACAAGAAGTGCAGCCAGGGGGCTGCTAAACCTTCATCAGGGTGTTCAGGTATGTCCCTCAAAGGGGGTTTTGAGGTAGGTGACTAAGGAACAGAATCAAACAAATATAGCTTAATGAAAAATATTGGATTTTCTCCTCAGCTGTCAACTTACAGGACTCCTCCCCACTCCCACATGCTCATTAGCACTAATCCCACTCCCAGTGGAAAAGTAGCTGCTGTTTGTCTGAGAATGTCATGTGTGTGTCATGCACAACTCACCTGCCCCATCCACATCTCAGGACACACAAGTCTGGCCAAGGGCTGGTTTTTGTCTAAAGGCAATTTATTACCATTTCTGTGTGAATGAATTGTAGTTGTCTTTGGCTTTAAAAGAACCTCTCCACAAAATCACCATGGAGCTGACCAAGGAGAGTCTAAACCTCTGAGAAGCATCACGATACAAAAAGTCTATAAACATCACAACCTCAGCTCCAGTGCCCCTGTTAACTGTGAGATTCTCTGCTTTTTGCACCAACCATTAAAACGCTTCTTCAATGGAAGAAAAATGTGTTTTAAATACCTCTGAACATATCCTCCCAGGCCTAATATTCTCTAGGTTGATACCAAGTAAGTAAAGTAACCTAATCCTTTTAAAAGTGAAGAGAGCCCTAGGAAAGGCCTACTGGTAAACAGCTCATTTCACAGCAAGAGTAAAACTCATTGTAGAAGGCAATAAACTCACTGTAAAAAGTTATACTTGATTTTCAAATAATCCCAAGTTCTCCCTGTGCACAAATGCTATTGGAAAGAAAATGTTGAGTTGGGTTTTTTGTTAATAAAAGTTACTTGTGAATAATTAGAAGAAACAGTACCCAGTACTTACTCATTGCCCCAGTCCAGCCTCACTGTGAGGTGTCTCTTGACCTCTCGCACCTGATCCTGTGTCAGGTGCCCCGAGAGCAGCTGCCTGCGGAGGTCAATGAGCTCATTCATCACATGCCGCAGTTTGTAGAAAAGATCTACCTTATGTTTCTGTAAAGGCACATTTTTGGGAGGAGGGGGGAGGAGGGAGAAAGAAAAAGCAAGAGGCAGGGAGGGAAAACAGCAGGAGAAAGAAAGAGAGGAGGAGAGAATAAGTTTGGAAAGACAAAGTGTGAGAAAAAGAGAGAGAAAGAGATTAATAAGTTACCAAATTTTCATTTAATTACCCTAGAGGAACATCAATCTAGTTTTTATGAGCTTTAAAATATTTACATCAAAAAGTAGCGTTAACTGATGCAATTCATACTAAATAACTTCTTATTCCTAAGGTTTAGGCTTAATCTGCTAACAGGCCCATTTTCTGATGGAACCTAATGCTAAATAAGAGGATTCATTAGGCACAGCAGGAATCCCTTATTCCAATCATACAGTAAATGTAAAGTTTTAGATTTAAAGTGATGGAGAGGTGAAAAAGCTTGCTTTCTGTCAGCAGCTAAGTGAATGGCTCTGAGCACTCAGCAACGAGTCACCACAACATAAAAGCATTTTTAAACTATTTGTGATATTCCAGTTACCAAAATTTAGCCAGGTATGAGGGGTGTGTGTGAAAATTCATTGTCTGGCATTCTAAAAAGGACTAAAGCAATTAATAATAAAACTCACCAGGGAAACTACTTTGAAAGCGAAAAATTACCATAGATAATATAAACCTCCCCCCCCACCACCATCAGTAAAGACAAATAAACAGAAAATCCCCCCAAAAAACTTACACAACTCACAGTGTAATCCTTTCCAGAAGAACTGGTATTACTCCATTATGGAAAAAAAAAAAATCTCCAAAACCAAACACCCCCAAACCAGACAGAAATGGAAATAACTATATGTGAATTCCCCAAAAAGGAAAGTTTGAGGCCAACAACCAAGGCCACCCGTAAGACAAGACAAGATAAGATAAGGATGTGTGTCCAAACTACTCCACTCTGTGCTGGGTCAGGATTGTGTGTCAAGGCAGTGGGCTCCTGACCACACAGTGTCCAATACTGAATAAAACAACCAAGGAGGATCCCAAGAAGGACAACAAGATCTCCTGTTGCAGCTGGATGCTGTTTTTTGAACAACTGAGCTCCATTCCCACTGCTTTGCAAAGCTTGAAATGTTTGAATCTCACTTGGGAAAACACTGAGTAGATGGACTGACACAGAGACTTCATCAGATGCCACTGCCTTGATCTGTCTCTGCTTGTACATGAGTGGGTTATAAAAAGCCCTCTAAATGAAGACACCTGCATTTACCAAGACTGCATCTGATAGAGGAACATCCACAAAGAGAAACATAAGTGTTTTCTGTTGCAACACATTATTAGAACAAGTGTTTTTCACTTGTTTACCAAAAATAGCTGAGATGAGATGAAAAAAGAACTTCCACCTACTTGAGTTTGTTTTCCTCTAAGACCACTAGATTTGCATGACTTAGGAAAACAGACATCAATGCAATCCATTTTGATAAGCATTTTTTAAATTTCTCTGAACCTGATTACACATCTGTTTTGCTGAAGCAGGTTAAGCACAGATGGCATCATCAGTTGTTCCTATCAAACAATTTTGAGATGAGAAGATGCACAATCTTTCAACTCTGCCTCAACAATGATTCAGGTCCTGCTTGAAAGAAAGAAAAACAGACACCAGACCTAACAGAACAACATAAATTTCTGGGATTGAAAATATTTATGGAAGGAAATCATGCATAGCTGATAAGTATAAAATTACTCGGTTTCGTTTGGGTTTTATTACTAAATGTGGTCACAGGTAAATCCTATATAAGCTGACAATGACAGTAGGTATAGGAAATGTCCATTTTTATAGTATTGGAAATGTCCATTTTTATATGCTGTTCATGTGAATAAAAAAAGGTTGTCACTTTTTAAAACACAAGATGAAAACAATTGAGTTTGGTAGTATCAAAAAAGCAGATTAAGTATATTTTAATAATAAAACAATTGGGAATTAAATTATCATTAGAATCAGGTCCCAAACCATCATATTCAGATTTCCCAAATAAATCTGCTAAGAGAGCCACTTTCTCACTCCTGTAATGATGGCTCAAGTTTTTCAAAGCATTCAGGTCCAGAGCTCTGTGCTGGTTAAATTACAGTATGTTCTATGGTTATGTTTAAACAGTCATTTTTTACAGAAATATCAGAAGTACTTACTTTAAATACAAATAAAGGAGAATATAGAACACAAGTGTTTCACCTGCTTTAAACTGAATGCACAAATATTGAGAGAGAGCTAAACACAGGGTGTCCTTCCAGAAAATCCAAGGTCTGTGGAAAGGAAGGGAGGAAGAGAAAGTGGAAAGCCAGCAGAGCTGTGGCTGTGATCTCAGGGAAAATGTTAGGAAGAACCATAGATGCAAGATCCATGATAGTGAAGAAAAACACTCATGAGAGAAAGGAGAGCTAGAACAGAGTTGAAAGTGGCTTAATTCCAGGCTTGCAGGCAGAAGGGAGTTTGAAGCAGTCAAAAACCAGTTTATAACATCCCTCCTCACACTACACGAGCCCAGGGACTAATGAGCTTCATTTGGGAGAGAAGGAAGGAAGGGAGGAGATGCTCACATTTTAATGACTTCTCTCTTTCAAGATTAAAAAAACCCCTCCAAACTTCAACACTAAACTAAGCTAATCAGGATTCCTACCCCTGTGTAAAGAAAACTGTAAAACAGATGACCCCAGACACCACATTTACAGAAGAAAACCCCCCTAATTTTAAGTATTTAAACTCCTCAATTTTAGTAGAAGTAGTGTCATAGACAAACCTGAAACTTTATCATCTTCTTAGTAGTTAAATAAAAGATATGCAAGTAAGTCTGATGTATAAGCATTCATTCTGTTCCACAGTAAATTTTCATACAACCTCTAACCTCTCACTTTTCAGCTGGCTTTATCACAAGCTCCCAAGCAAGGAGCACTTTATCAGTCCATCCAGAATGATCTGCTGTGTGCATTTATAAACATATTTGGCAAATCAGGAATATAAAAGTAAGTATTTTTGCAGCACTTTTATGGTAATAATTAAAATGAGGCACAGACAAAGAACCTGGATGGGCTTAATGAATTGGGACTCTCCTCACAAGCAGCACAAGTCCTCTAACACGTCTCATTGCCTCATTTTACTATCCCCAGACACAAAAACATTTGCTGTATTTCTTTGATCTGTTATAACTAACAAGTCACGCTAATCAATCTTTGGATAATCTTCAGATGTGCAGCTATGCATCAAGAAGTGGAATTCTGGCAGTAATTTTTTTTCTTATAATGACTCCATATTATCTCTGTGGAGTTCAAAAGCCAAAAGATGAGTTTGGTGTGGAGCTTCCCTGACCCAGCCCCTCTCTCACTCCCTCTCTCCAACAGGCCAGGGCAGGGGAGAAAATGACAATATTTGTGGGTTGGAATAAAGACAGGGAGCTCATTCACCAACCACCATTCCAGCAGAAGAGACCTCCCTTGGGGGAATTTATTTATTGCCAATTAAAACAGAGTTGGGTGGTGAGATACAAAGACACAAAGAACTCTTGTCCTCAACCACCCTCTTCCCAAGCCCAACGCTTTTCCCCTTTACTCCCAACTCCTCAATCCTTCACAGAATCACTTCCTCCCCACACAGGCAGGAGAATGGAGGGGTCAGTCCATGGGAGCTCCTCCCTGCTTCTCCCTCCTCCCTACACATTTCCCCTGTGCCAGGATGGGTTCTGCCCTTGTGGATCCCAGTGTGGATCCCTGCTCCATCACCAGTTCACCTCCCCCTGCTCAGCTCCAGTGTCTGTGGGGCTGTTTCTCCCCTTTCCCCCTCATCTCCCTGCCCCAGAGGCGCTGTCCCAGAGGCCCCCCCAGCTCGGCTGAGCCCTGTGGAAGCCGCTGGAATTGGCTTTTTCCCTCAGCACCATCCCCACACCCGGCACAGGAGGTCGGGGTCCCGAGCAGCCCACCTGGGCCATGAACCCCAACACATCCCAGCACAAAGCAGGCCCTGCTTCCGTGCAATTCCCTCAGGTGGCTTTGGAACACTACGGCTGCCTCTCTCATTCTTCCCTAAATAAATGCCACGTAATATGAAAATATATAACAGACTGGTATATTACAGAGGATGACCTATTTATAGTCATTTTGTTACCATGACTTCATTTACTGCCACTGTAAAGTCAGGATTTTGCCTCTCTCAAGAGCAGTCCCTTAAGACATTTCCTATAAAACTGCCTTAGGCTGTAATGGGGGAGAAGGGTACAAAAAATTATTTTCTTTATAAAAGCAAGTGAGTAGCTTTTCCCAGGTTCCTTGTTATGAATTTTGGTGTCTACATTAGATATTAAAGCCTGCAAGCAACATCAGCACATGAAAGGAAATAAAGCTAGAAACACAAAAATCCTGCCTTTCTTCTCAGTTTTGTCCGGATTTTTTTAATTAGGCAAATTACTTTATATTAAAACTCTGTTGGAATTTAAAGATTTGTGCAATATTTATAGTTTAGTCTTACTCAAAATCTGTAATATTACCATGTAAACTTTAAACATCACCTATGAAATTAGAGAGTATTCATCAAGTGCCTGTTGATGAATAAAGGTCAGACTACAGGACAATATAAAGATGTCTCAAAAACAGGGAAAGGAATTGAAAAGTAAAAAATTTTTGTGGGAGACGTGGATGGTACAGAGGTGTCTTGACTGGCACCCACAGAAAAAGCAATTTGAGAACACAATTGATACTTGTACATATTCATCAGTTCTCCATATGTGCCTAGACAGCTGGTCCTCTTGGATTACAGAACTAAAATGGACTTTAAAAACAGTTAAAAAATACAGACAACAAATAAGAGAAAATAACAACAAGCAAGAATAAAGTTAATAAATTAAAACTTCTCCTAAGTAAAACTACAAAGTCCATTTATCAAGGGTTGAGGTACCATCCTGGGGTTTTCACAAGAGGTTGGGTTTAAGCTCACCCCTCTCTGACAGGGCACCATTGAACACTCAGAGAGTCACTGGATCATAGAAATGTTAAGGTTGGAAAAGACCTCTAAGATCATCACGTCCAATAAACAACATTAGTCTTTCAAAGCAAGTAACAGACTGAGAAAGGCATCTCAGTTTAGCTTTATTTTCATTCTTCTATCCTGAAAGTCTCTATTTATTAGTTCTCAATTTATTCATAAGGATGCATTATTGTGAATTGTATTTTTTTTGTCTTATGAATATTCATAGCTTTTAGCTTCAAACAGAAATTATTTACTCCAATAAAAATCTATTTAAATTGATTCTCTACTGTATTCACAGAGGGCATTTCAATTTACAGTGTGTAATAAAGCACAGTAAATCAGAGTGACAGAAAAAATAAGTTCTTCAGACTTTTGCCATTGAAAAATGAGTAAAATAGCTTAAAATAGTGACATGTGACAAGGGAAGAACTTAAGCAGTAAAAAGAATGATGTAACATCAATAAAGAAAGCAAAAGCAGAGAAAAAAACAACAAAACAAAGCCTGTACAAGATAAGCAGAGATGTTGCTACAAGCTTTTCCTTTATATTAGATTAAATAACACGCCTGAATTACCATATATCATACTCCTGTAGTACAGTCATTTTTTTCTAGATATACTATGTCCTTACGCTTCTTCCAAAGAGCTCAGAAGCTGAAAGATACATTGAATTTACATCAATAACTTCACAAAAAGGTTCCTTGAACTCTTGGCAGCAAACCAAGAAGAAACCAACAATTCTAGCTTACCCCGAGCTGCAAAATAAAACTAAATTCTCAAAAGAATGAAGCCTGTGATATGAAGCCCTAAATCACAGAGAAGCTCATTGGATACAGGCACCTCAAACTAGCAGTGTACATTCAAACTTCTCACCCCTCCTTATTCCCCCCATTTCTCCTAAATGTATTAGAAATTTCATTTGTGCAGTGCTTGTGCTGACCTCCCCCTCTCCTGAGGAGCATTTAATATGCTTTACCAGAAACCTTGTGCAGCAAAGCAACAACTGGATTGCCTCCAAAATAATTTCAGAACTCCATTGGATTGGATAGCACATTTTAAAAAAAATTAAATGCATTCAAATTCTTTCCGATAAACAGAAAACAACAATTGTTTGTTCTGCTCCAAAACCAAAATGGTGTCTTTCAATCGAAGCTATCTGCCAACACATCCAAAAACCTGGTGATACCTTCTATTTGCTGCAAACCAAACAAATACCCCACAGCCTTTCAGAGCTTTAAACCCCACACAGGGGGGAACCCAGGGAGCACTGCAGCGATAGCAGCACTTAAGGTACAACAGGACAGAGGAGGACGAGTCCTGACAATGTTAGCAAAGCTCTTTTGCGTTGAAAAAGGGTCTTCTCTTTCCTCGGATCTCCTATGAAGGACAGGGGTAATATTTAAACCTGCTGGCACAACACTCTCTATTTGACAAATCAACCCATCTCAGTTCAGAGCTCTCCACAGAATATTATGAAGAAAAATGTTTTTACAAAGGATTAGTCCCAATCTATTGCTCTTCTTCAAGAAGAGAAGTTTTCTCCTATTTGTTTCTATCACCTCACAGAACTTAACTGTTTAACTCACACTAATGTGCAATTCAGAGCCTATTTTACTTATAGTAACTCAGTATGATACAAACAAATTCTCCACTCTGAACATCAGTTATGCCACACATGTAAATAGCTCTGAGTACAAGTTATTACACTCCCTGGCAGTCAAGATGTGCATCTTGACTCTCATATCTCTTCCTTATTTACAGCTTCAGATGCCTGAGTTGTCTAATACAGCAACTTGGGACAAGTACAAGATGACAACATTTAACAGTTACAGAAACAAGTTAAAACAAATCTGAGACAATTCTGGTGTCTGACCTCCTGTTATCAGTATTCATATTCTGTTGCTACACTTGGGCACCATCATCATCAAGAAATGCAGCTTGGCTAGCATGAGACAGCTGTTCTGGGGCTGAATTAGTGTTGTTTAGCTTTTTTGGTCAACAGAAAAAATAGGATGCAAAGAGGGGAGATTGGTCTTTTCCAGGAAAAATTATAAGGGGCTCTGTGGTGGGATAATTACTGTGAGAAGAGGAAAAACTTGGTTCAAGAAATACCCTAAAGTAGCCCTCTGTCTCGAGCCCATCCCTATCCTGGCTGCAACTGCTGACAGCTGAGAGCTGGAGAAAAACCAACCTAATGAGATTGTGGCACAGCCTGCAGCTTACCACTGCTTTGTTGAGATTGAATTGAGTTCCTAAATCTTTAGGAGCAACAGCAATTTTAACCTCATTTCCTAACACCATCATAAACTTTTAACAAAGCTTAAAGAAATGGAATTGAAGGGGATAAACTTAGAGGTTTAATTCTTCATTTCTATAATACCGCAAAACAAGTGACATTAACACCCCTTTTCAATCCGTATTACATTTATTGAAGTCAGTTCCAAATCCTTTGGATATTAAATGTACTTTTTTGTTTTTATGTTGTAAGAACATCTTGTTCTAGACATTCTTAAATGTAAGAATGTACAATTTAGGATAAATTTCCATTCTGAGGAAAAAGAGATATGCACATGAGGCTTTTGCTATTTAATTAAGGATGATTCCCCTGAGTTTTGAATGCCTCCATCATGACACAGACATGTTAGGACACAATATGAAGGCAATACATTTTGCTCTATCATATTTCTTCAGAAGTATTATTAACAAGACCAGAGAAGTTAGCCCTCTGAAAGACAATACACCAAGGAAAGAGCCCAAGAACATAAAAGAGGCTTCTTTCTCCCACTGTAATCTTTTTGCAGGTTGTGATCCTGCTTTTTGTCCTGCTCCCTCCCCTCAGGATCCTGAGCTCTCCCATTTCAAGGCCATTGCTGCTAAGGATGCCTTTGACCCTCACATCCCCAGCCTGCCCTCCCCTGTTTGTAAATACGAGGTCCCAGCAGTGAAGGAGCTTTAATAAGCAGAACTAGAATGGGTACCAAATGTTCCCTGCTCACATCATCACCTTCCATTTTTCTCGTAGACTTGGGTCCCCTATTTACATTAAAACCACAGCCATAATGGCCCTTTCCTTTCCCAAATACATTTGCTGAATCATGTGGGATCTTCCAGAGGGAGAACTGAAGGTCTTGAAAAACAGCAAGTGTATTTCTTCTCCCCTCAGAAGTTCTGGTCCCACAAAGATTGGAATATTGGTAAATCTGGCTGGAAGAGGAGAATTTCCTACCTCCTGCCAGAACCTCTGTCCCAGCTGTCTGAAATGACCCCTGCTGGAAGCACTGGGAGTGCCAGCAGACCTTGCTTATCCTGATGGACTGGAAAAGGGAAAGCTGTGTGCCTTCACCTGAGAAAGATCTAAACCCAGAGACTTGAGGAAGATGCTGCATTCGATACTAACTGGTGCTATTTACCTGTGAGACAAGCAACAAATGAAAACATTCCGCTCTAGAAGAAACTGAAGCAGTATTGGATAAGGGTGGAAGCCTCTATATTTCATTCTTTCAGAAGACTTTTTACTATCATTTAAATGCAAAAGAAATGAAGGCATTCAGAAGAAAGCTTCATACCCATAACTAAATGGTTACATTCTTTTGCAAATACAACGTATCCCTCCACAAAAATCAGTATTTTAAGGTTATTATCTGCATGACAGAGAATTATATTACCTTTCACATCAGTTTTAAAGTAGAGTTAAACGCATCTGTTTACACTTTGAATGAACATGATATATTTATTGAAGTGATATTAATAAATAATTAACATTCATATTAATTGATAATAGTCATGCTAAGTTAGAACTTGCACGATAAATATCTTTGAAGAAATTCAAACTGATTACAGTATATTACAAGTTCTGTCAGATAAATAGTTTCCCCTTGGCAGTGCCTTACTGTGACAAATTCTCAAGCTGAAAAATACTTTCTCCCTAAAGCACTTCCATTGCATTTAAATCAAACATCTGCTCTTCCAATGCTATTTACATTCTTAACAGGGAACTTCACATCCAGTGGGGTTCAAGGATATAACCTGATACTTTCACCCTTTTGCCAGCTCCTCTCACACAGTGTCCCACAGGACACAAAATTAATATTCTCCTTCACACATTGGAGGGCTGTAGAAGGAGTATTACTGCTTTGGAACTGACAAACACAGCAGTTTTTTAGAGGAAAAATCTCAAAAGAACTCCCAGAGTCTGTAGGACTGGGTCAGTACGAGTCATCTCGAACATCTCTAACAATTCTTTGTCTCTGTCAGGATCCCTGCAGGTCATGCAACACAAGTTCATTATGTTAGAGAAGATTTTGCCAAAAGCCACTTTAAAGCAGCATTAGGGGCACTTAAAACACTAAGAAAGAAAACCACAAGCAAAACACACACCATTATTCCCACAAAATATAGAACACAGACCATTATTTGCAAACCGGTTTGATTAGCGCATTTTGTAATTAATGATCCTGGGCACGGTGCCACCATTTGTCCTCCAACACTTCTGTGAATCCCTAAAGAAAATTACTGACTGCATTTCAGTGGTTTTCCAACTAAACTGTCTCATGGAAATTCAAAACATTTCAACTATGCTTCTCATAGACAGGTCCCAGTAATTTTCAGTCCTCTTAAAGAGACAATTTCAGCTTCAAAGGAACAGTTCTAAGTAAAAAAGTTGATGGGTTTGCAAAATCCAACACCACTCACTGCCCAGCAGAGGAAAATCCTTTACAAAAGAAACAGTAGCACATTTACCCAGCAATTTAAATAGAGATTGATCCATTCCTACTACTCCACACAGATGTTTAGCACAACTCAAATCCTTCCTGGAAGCCCTAATTTGTCTATATAAAATAGATATATAAACCAATAATTTGGCAGGGTTCAGAAAACAACACAACTATTTCCTACGATTAAGAGCAAGACGCAGTGAAATTACGCACACCTTACTTGTAAGCTCAGGATTTTTTGGAAGGGAAGCTGATCACCCAAATTATCTTCTAACTTTAAAAAAATCTACATATTTCAAAATCTTCTGTTTCTGTTGTGCATTATAATGCAGTTATTTCTGTTCAAACACCAGACACAAAACATAAAATTGTAAGGATACGAAAATCAGAATTCTCTTACACATGAGGATTTTCTCATTACTGAAGTAATGATTCTTTATGGCTCTTTGAGCTATTTCAGTATATGCAAACTCCTGTTGATTTATCAACAGTTTTAACAGTAGTGCTCAATGGTGGCTCAGACACATTTTATGCCTCCCACCATTATTAAAAAAAAAAAAAAAGGAAAATAAATGCAGGAGCCACAGCTCTTGTTTGTGCAAACCCCCTCTGATGCTCCTACTTCGGAGCATGACAGGAGGAGAAATGAAGTGCAGAATAAAGGAATACACACACTTGAACCAGCAGCTGTTACCAGTGACTAAATAACTGTCCTCTCCCTTGCTCAAGTCTTGATTTTAGTGTTTATAAATGATGAACAAAAAGTTTTTAAAGAAGAAGATCCAAAGCATATCAGTTGTGGCAATGACCAGCAGCATCTGCCTGGAGCATCGATCTCAGAGGGGTCACAGACACAAAACTCGTGAGAGCAGGAATTGGGATATTTGGGAACCCAGTCCAGACATTTCTGAACCTTGCAGGCTGTGGTGGCTGTGCTCAGGTGCAGAGATCCCGAAGTTTTAGGGATGATGGCTCCAGAGAACAAGTAACAAATGGAATTGCACTGTATGTTTGACTCAGATACTCCGTGACAAGACAGTTTGGGTTTCAGAACAGCCAGAAACACTGTTAGGAAGAGCCAGATCCATCAAAGTAAGATTTATATAAACAAGTACTTTCTTCTGCAGCTCCACACATGGCCTCAGGAAAAATACTGGGAATATAATAACTGATTGAAATGCAAGCTAAGCTACTTCACCTCATGAAAGAACGTGTGAAGCTGAGGAGCTGCAAACTCTGGCACTGAGCTGATAGCCATCCCATAATACAGCAGGAGTGAAAACAAATTACAATTTAGCAGTTAAACAAAAAAGCACAAAAAGGAAAAGCAGAATGCGGCAAATAGGACATAAATTATAAATAAAGTCTGTTTTTAAATATTTGCTTTCACTCGTTCTGTAAAATATTCAAGTTTTTGGTAAATAAAAAACTAAAATAGCACAAAGATGAGAGGCAGAATTACAAATAAAAAGCTAAGAGAAAATACGTAAAACTCCCAGGATAAAGAATTAATTCCAACCTCTTCATTTTAAAAGTGTTTGTTCTACGTATGTGACAAAAACAGTGCAAATATTTGTGAAGGGACCTGTGGCTGGCAGCTGTTAAAACCGCAGATTTTAAACAAAGATCCCAATAACACCAGAACAAAACCATGTTTTTCAACTCTGGGCATCTCATTATTCTAAAAAAACAATATCAAAGCATTCCTGTTAGTGCGGAAGTACAGGTAGTTCCTGAGCTTTATTCCATCTATTTTAAATAGGGTCACCTTCGGAGGTGGAAGTTGAGTGTTTTCACCGGGGCTTAGGATACTCCACAGACAAAAGCCAAATGGAAAGAAGAAAAATATCACTGCACAGGGACAATAGTTAAAAGCTCCAGTTAATAAATGACAGCCAAGTGGTGTCAGCAGCATTATGTGCTGCCCAGCACATCTGGCAGAGCTGTGCCCTCCAGGACACAGCCGATTCCCAACTGCTAAACCTGTCTGAAAGGCAAAGGAACCGGCTCCTGACTCACCCTGACACCTTTACCAGGCAACTGAACCATTTCTGGTGATCTCCCACTCAAAGATATCCAAAATATCTGCTGTTCCCTGCAGTGTTTGAAACGTAAGAAAGCAAAAAAAAAAAAAAAAGGTATTGAATGTCAATCTTTTCCTCAGTTTCTATATAAATAGCCAAAAAGCATGTCCTCACCAAGGAGATCAGTCATCAAAAACCACAAAGAATGTGTTTAAAGGGGTACAAGAATTAGCACATCATCTCAAAGGCATCACTAGACAAAGACTCCTAAAAAACCATTAGACTTTTGCATACAATTCTCTTGCCTGAAAGAATATAAAACACATCAGTGCAGCACATCCACTACCTCATAGCATATTTTTTTGTATTTTAGTAATGCTGTTTTTCCACACAGCTGGTCCTGACTAAACAGATTTAAAGATTCATCCATTCCAAGACTATAAAGGATTATTGTGATTATCTAGTCTGACTTCCTGCAGGGTACATGCCATAGAAACCTGCTCACAGATTGCTGCGACATACTTCCTCTAGGATAACGGGGCAACAAATCATTTAAAATACAATCCAGTCTTGTTTTAAAGATATCAGTAATAAAGAAACAACTGCTTTCCTTGATTAATTTATTGCTAATCACCCTAATTATTAAGAAGTGCCTTCAATTCTATTCCAAATTTGCACGGCTTTGCTTTGTAAATACTGGGCTTTGCCCTATTTTTTTTTTTTCTTCGACAGAACTGACAGACTGTTGACAGATTACCTCAATTATCAATCATCTACCTGCAATCCTCCTCCACATACCCATTTATAAGTCACAATAGTCACATTTATAAGTCACTCCTCATTCAACTTCTGCAGTTTGTCTGAGCAAATGTGCAAAGTAATCTCTTCGCTCTGTCAGGCTTCTGCTGGAACATTATTCTCACTTTTATTTATTTAATTATCTCTCTATCTTTATCTATTATACATCAAGAAGATGTGGATAAACAGGTAATTCTTTCAACCAATAATGAGAATATCCATAAAACACAGTATGTTTTAAAGGTTGGGTTTGAGGTTTTAGTCTAGAAATGACAATTACGAAAATAATCTAAATCAAAAACTTGTAGGAAAGACAAATGGAATGAGCTCTTAGCCTTGTTCATCCAAATAGGGTAAGGAATAACAAGCAGGAGGAAAGACTGAGCACAGGCTTCAGAAAAAAACTATAACACATATGGGCCAAAAAGTACTGAATTTTTGAGAGGTTGCAAAATATCCACTGCTGCAGATATATTTTTTTAAAGCAGGCAACACCAGCACATGTTGAAAATGCCATAGCTGGACATTAACTTGCTGTAAAGGACTCAGATGGATTAGATAACCTAGAGAGCCACTCCAGGTTCCCTCTCCTAGGACTCCTTGCCATCGTGGATCACCTCAGAATCTTTCTGGCTGTTCCCCATCTATTCTGAAGAGGACACTGCAGAATCAGTAGCAGCTGCCCAGCAACCACCTCATTAATTTATACGGAGAATTTTTCAATTCTTCTCCCCCTCTGCCCCTCCAGATGCCCCCCTGTCTAGAAAGGCAAGGCTTCTTATCCTCTTAGCTGTCAAAAGCAAGCAAGAGGCTGATGTTGGATTGGTTTGCCATAATAATATTTCATCATGTTAAGTGTCACTGCACCTCAGGACACAAACACCATCTGTGGGCCCTTTCTATATTTGGATGTATTGGAGTCGGTGCTGTTTAAATGAGCCAAGTATCTGACAGAAACCACACAATTTCTGAACTAATCGTTGTTTAACTTGCTATTTCTGCATCATCAGCAGTTTCTATGTGACTGCACTGATTTTTTCTGATTCCTGTTAATAAGACTAGTGAATAACAGACTAGAACACATCTCTGCAGATCCTATTACAAGCAGCAGCACTGAATAAAAATTCTCCATTTTCAACTGCTTTGTTATCAATTCATCTGGTTTTAAACCACTTAGTAAGTGCTACATTTAATTCTACACTGTTAATTCCTTTACTTGTAGTGTCAAGGGAGGGTTAATTAATAGCATCAGATACTGGAAATTCCAACTAGATAAAAGGAAAATGTTTTTCCCTTGTGGGTGGTCAAAACCTAGAACAGATTTTTTCCAAGAGATATTGTGGGTTCCTCACAAATATTCAAAACTCAACTGGACAAGATCCTCAACAACCTGCTCTAATAGGGTCTGCTTTGAGGAGGTTGTACTGGAGAGCCCCAGAAGTTCCTTCCAATCTGTCCAGTTCTGTGATTCTGTGCATGTAAAAATGAAGACACAGCAGTAAAATTCCCTGTGAGCCAGGAGAATATTCTTCATCTAATTCTATCTGATTTTTAAAGCTGAAACTCCATGATGGAGACAACAAGCACAGCAATAATCAAGTTCCACACTAGAAGAGCCTGCAGTTACAAAAATAATAACTCTGCCATTACATTATTACCAATAATAGAAAAACTCTTTTACTTGGTAATCACTCAGTTATGATATTGAAACATAACACTGTGGCAGCACAGCCCATTTAATCCACCAGAAACTCCTGTCTGAACTGCCTTCTGCTTCACAGTATGGATGAAGTTGCACTGCAATCCTTCCTATGGCAGGAGCTATAAAATCGTATTTCTTCCCTCCACACAGCCACTTATATTCAAGAAAATTAATTTTTTTGCTAGACTGAGTTCAAACTGGTAAAGAGGTTCAACATAATAGGGCAGAGGGGTAGAAGAAATCAGGAAATGAAAGGTGATGGCTTAGATTATTCAATCCATCAGAAGGTCCTGGCCAAGCCAACTTGAGGACCTCTAGCGAAAGATGATCCATAAGGCACATCTCTCATTTCCTCCAATAAAATGGAGGAGCTCCATTAGAAAATGGTGCCATTCATTGCACAATAATGTTCTCAAAAAAGCAGCTGAGATAGTACCAGTGTTTGCATTGGAAAGTGTAAATGTATAAATGTTAAACACAAAGTATAAATGTTTCAGCTTATTGTCCATGTGTAAGAGAATTCTGGCTTTTTTTTGGCAAAGCCTGTCAGTTACCTAGATATGCATTTCCCAGATCTACTGACAAAAAAATCCCCTTGGAAAATAGTAGTGGAATGTGTTAGAGGTGTTAAAAAATTATATCTTAAAACAGGGTATGGCTTTCCTAGGATAAATAAAACTGACAACTAGAAAAGATTTATTTTAGATTGCTTCACACAAGAGAATTCTTTTTAAAAAAGGAAAGTACACAATGTCTGTCTTTCCTCTTTCTGCAACTATTTTAACACCACCATTCTGTTCTTCATCTAACACAGCAATGCAGTGGCTTCGAGAGAAATATCAAATCCTAATTATGTTCCTTACAGAATACTGTGCTGTTAACAGAATAACTGTTAAGCAGAAGCCTTGCATTTAGCTGTGCTTCTAATGTAGATTTACATGATGACAGCACCAGTATCACAGTGAGAGCTGACAAGCCTGGCAATTATTGTCAGATCCAAGACAGAAAACTCACCAGCTACTTCAGAGTATGACACCAAAATCCAACAACAAGCCTAAGTGGCTCATTAAAATCATCCTCCTGACTCTAAACTTGTCAGTGATGCTGTAAGTTCCCCAAAAACAAACTGCCATTCTGTTTCTGTTCTGTGACACAAAGACCAGACAAAAACTGGCAGAAAACTTGTTTGGTTTGTATCTTCTTAGCACTCAATTGGTCACAATATTTTCCTCTTTTGAAAGGCAACTGGATATCCCCATTTCCCCTATCCCTTCTGCCTCTTCGAGCAATAAACTGCAACATCTCTTCACATCACTCCTTGTCAGCTAAATGAACTGTCCAGACAATTTTTTAATTGCAGGAAAAATTAAGTCAACACTTACTCTGTTGTCCTCTTTTCTGACAGTTAAAGTAACAGCTAAACAACAACTACTGAGTTATTTAGGAAAGCAAGAAGTACCCAACAAAATTCAGGAAATAGATGAAAACATACTAAAGTTTCATCAAAATAAAGACTGGGATTGACTGGGAAGTGCCTGACAGGGAACCAGGGAAAGGGAGATGAAAAGTTAATGAGAAGCTCAGATTGGGAGCCTGGAAAAAAATGAGATAAGAAGGGGCAGATGATGGGAACGAGTCCGATGGAAGAAATGGGGTAGCTGAGCTCAATGTATAAAAGTACAAATCAAAGTTTCCCAGTATTTAGGGCGGGGTTTTTGTCTGTTGAACATCTGAGGCCACTGAAGAATTGCTCTGAATTCTGACAGACTCGGGGCTGGTCCTCAGAGCACAGTGCTGAGCCAGCCTGAACCAAGCTGCCACCCCGCACAGGGCTTTGAGAGCTCCACAAAGGTGACAGGGTTTGATGTCTTCCTAAAAAGCACATCTTAGGTAATAGGCACCTCCCTAATTCAAACTGACAGGCTATTTTCTTTTTTTTAAATTATATTTTGGAAATATAAAGACACACTACATCTCTCTAAGGAGGCAGCAGGTTCCAAAGCTTCCAAGAACTAAAGTTTTCATCACCACATACCTTTAAATCAAATTAAAATACTAATAATACCTACATACAATAAAGTTGGTTTTTACAAAAAACCCCAAACCCACACAGTGAGTAAAATCTTATTTTCCTCTTCCCTCTCCTCCATTCTAACAACTCTTCCATAATTAACATTTTTATTTACAGTAATTTCATTAACTCTATGATGAAAACCTGCCACACACCTGTTTCTTTACAGCTTCCTTTTCATTAGTGAGCACACAGTTAGAAAGATTAAAAAGAAACCTTTGCTGCTGCTCTTTCCCTGTTTACCCAGAAAATAGAATAACTTTCTTTTAGTATTATGAGCCATTATGCTATGCTACCTTTTAGAAGTTCATTAAATCCCATCTAAGCAGGTTTCCAAGCACGTCCCTCTAATGAGAAAATAACAAATCCATTTGACAGTTACCAATAAAGGCACTTACCAGCACTAGGCACTCACTGGGCAGAATCTCACCTGCAGAGAAACTGCAGTGGAAGGTAACTGGCCACAAGTACTTCAAATCAAACTTGATCTATTCAGGTCAAAACAAAAATTCTGATACCAAAAATGTTACTACTTTATTCCTTAAACGTGGTAACTCTGTGCTTCCCTGTGCACTCTGCACAGCCTGCCAGGTCACATATAGGAGACTATTAATTATTATCTCAAGTTCTGAGACTATTGAGAAAAAACACAGAGAAAGGCACAGATGGATTCCCGAAATAAAATTACTGCCTTCAAACCTTTATGGGCCGGCCCTAAAAAATTATTAAGTGCTGTCAGTAATAGATGTGGAAATGTAACAACACAAGGATCACTTCTAGGACTTTAACACCTGTTTATGCACCTATACACAATAAAGTGAGCTTAAGCTTTGATTCCCAAAAGAAACTTGGAAGAATTATTCTTAAATTAAAGAAACACTTTCAGTAATACACCATCATAAACCTGCATCTTTGATAAGCCTCATTGGGAGGGCACTGAGCACCAGATCAAACTGAAGGGAAGCTCAGACTCCCGGCCAGTTGCCCAGTGACCCCCCCCCGGGGCCACGCGGCTGCTCCGTGCCCACCCCACTGCTGCTTCCTGAGGGGTGGGGTGGGAATGTCACAGGGTAGGAAGGGACAGCAGGGGACAAACTGTCTCTCTCAGCAGCAGTGCCACCTTACAGCAGTGTGGAGAGTCCAGAGAGGTGCTAAATAAGTGTCCCTTTGCTTGTGACAGGATGCAGGCTCAGCTCCATTCCTGAATGCCTCTTGCACAGACTACAGAACAGGCATTCACAAACCCCTCATCAACTCTAAGGATGTATCAGAAAGAATAAACTGAAATCTGCTCCATCAACCACAATTTAATTTAGATCAAACAGCCAATGCTTGAACAGCAAAGAACATAAAAGACACCACTGTTTGCCCTGCTTTGTAAAGGGCTTTGAACTCAGACTTCTGTTGCTTTACTGAAACAAACACACACTTCAGACAACGAACTCAGGGCTCAGCATCTTCCAGATTTATGAGAAGCTCTTTCAGCTCAGGGAGATTGCAAAACTCCCACCCAGCTCAGAAAAACATGGTGAAAAGAAAGAATTAATATAGTTATATTAGCCCTAGGAAGCCCTGTGCAAAGTCACACGAGCACACAATCTTAACTGCTGTGGGTAAGACTTTGACCAAAGAATAGACCTTAAATACCATTTTCATAAGCAATTAAATTCCTTTGGACCCAAAGCTATTATTTCCCCCTCATCCCTACAGTAGACGGGGAGGTTCCTGGGTTTCATGAGTCTCTGTAGCTGCCTGTGCAACACCCCAAAGCCCCTCCCAGCCACAGCCCTGGGAGATGCAGGGTTTGGCTGGGCAGTGCTTGGGCACCTTCAGCCCTCACCGTGCCCTTGGCAGCAGCAGGAGTTGGTGTTGCAGCAACACAAACTACAGAGCACATCCACAGGAAGCCACTGATACCAAGAGCTACACGTAGATTACCAGAGAACAATAGAATCCCATACATGATTTATGTTTTCCATTATTTCAGTGACAGCTTTTTCTGTAATATGTACTGGATCTCATCTAAACCCTCCGGATCCTGATCTATTAGTGGCAGTGAGCACTGGCAGTAAAAAGAAATGAGTATTTTTTAATAAACCGTTGGGGTGCCCTAAATATTTTTATCTTCTGGAGTTAATTCCTCATATCATCTGATACAACTTTTTTTCCCCTCAAAGGCAGTATGTTATTTTCAGGGATAAGCATACAATCAGAGAGTATCTTTCTCACTAAACAGTACAGTGATAGCAGTGACAGCAACTAAAGACTTTGAAATCAAACTTGGCAATCAGTATTCTTTTTATATTTAATCAACTTTTATGACTGAACACAATGCTGTATCTCTGACCAACCAGCAAGCACAAGGCTCTACTCTAAATTAAAAATGAAACAAAACCACCATGAAATTTACAGGAAGATGAACACAAAAAAAAGTGAGAAGTTCGGTTCCACAGAACTCTCACAGAAACCCCTCCCAATTTCTTTATTTTTCTTTCTTTGTATTCCTTCTATTTTAAGCAATGTGTAAAATATAGCATAACTTCTGTTAAACAATAAAACTTTAGGAAACAGACAGAAGAATTTCTGATAGGAAAACACATTTCTCCAAAGGCCATTAATCACTATTAGCTTAAAAATAAGATATAACAACAACCATTTAAGAAATTACGTGAGCAGTTTCCAATGATACAATTTATATTAATTTTCCCCTTTTTCATTCCAGCAGTCACAAAAAAACCGTGTTATGAGAAACCTGTTCAAAGAGAAAGTCAAGAACTCAAGAAAATGTGGATAAACAACAACTGAAATTAGCCTTGCCTCCTCTGTCTGTGCTTTACAGTAGGTTTTGATTGCACGACCACAACCAGAACCTCTCCTTATTTTGACTGATCCAGGGACAGCCATTCAGATTTTCATTACCATTTGTGGCTCAATGTACAGTTCTTAGGGCTTAGTTCACCAAAAATCATTCAAACCTTACCATAAACGGAGAAATTTCCCATTCCTAATATTTCTGGTGTAACACTGAGCATCCAAGTGCTTCAAAACTACAATATTTTTACAAAAACATGTGCAAGACTAGAGATGTATTCCCTTGGTTTTACAGAGAGATTGAAGTGCAAAGTTGTGCACTAATTCTGTGTGGCTAAGTCATGATATCTCTACATTATATCAGCAGGGAAGCTGGAAGGCCACATCCTTGTCTGAGGGAGCACTGCAATTTCTTTTTTGGAGGAGTGCCTCTCCCTCTTTCTGGAAGTCCCACTCAGAGTTCACTGGAGAGCACTGGGACATGCAAGGAATGGGGTTTACAGCCTCATTACCATAAGGTGACCACAAACCTAAGGGTCTTATCAGAACCCTTGGGGATAAAGTAGATGGACTGGGAACACTGACATTTCCCTGGTTCTTGGATGTTTGCCTTTGCCACCCTGTTTGTACCTCTAGAACAGTTTTAATTTACCAATTATCCCTACATTATATCCAGTCATGTGGCTGGAAGTTGAAATAAGAAACAAGAAACAGGTCTTTAACAATCTTAAATACTTTCATTTCACCTTAATACCTCATTTAAAATTAGGTGTCTATCCATTTGCCAGGTTTACTACTGAGTTTTTAAATTAAGATGCATTTTTATTCCTGTTTGTTTATGAACCATTGCCTCCTTTCCAGCCAAATGCAACAATGTAGAGTAATCAGATTTGGCAGCCCAAGTGCTGGCTGTCTACTGCTGCAGCCACAGTGTTTGCTCTCTGTCACTCCAGTCACAAGGATTTAGTCACTTGTGCTACAGTGATTTTTCTACCCCTCCCACTTGTGAAACTTCCTGCTACCCACTCCTCTTGAAAACACATATAATTTTGTTACATACATATGTTACAATAATTATTTATAATTATTGCATGGTAGTTAACTTTTTTGCTCTCTCTGTCTTAAGGACAGAAACAACAGAAATTGACATAAATCAGGATAAGACTGAAGGACACTTCTTGATACCACACGGATCACAGTGCCATCCAGGCTGCCAAAAGGACAGATGTTCTTTGCTTTTCTACTGAAAACCAATTTCTGTCTTCTATGAATTTAAATCCAAACTGTCTTTTTAGTTCCAATAAATACCCACTAGGGATGATCAGTCTTTTCCCTTGTAAGCTCTATCCATGCACAGCACCTTGTTCACTCACTCCAAAAAGCCACATTGCCAGTATCCCCTCGCTCTTTTCCCCTCCTCTTAATTTTCTGTTCTTTAAAAACCAAACCAACCCAAACTGCTGTGTTTTCTCAAAACACATCTTTCAAATACTAAACTCAAACCACGCTACCACTCGCCTCTATTTCAAATGCAATTTTGTAATATCACCATACTTGGACCAGCTCAGGTGAATCTCTCCAGCACAAACGAAGAAACTCTCAAATTCCTGTTCAATTTTTTGATTAAAACCTTCTTCCCTTGACTTGATGTAATTCAGTGTTCCGTGTATTCACAGTGCAAAAGAAACTGTTTGAAATCATCTGCAGGTCAGCCACCGGTTGCCCCTGCGTAAATTCTGTTTCCTTGTTGGTTTTTCCCAGCTGGTCTTAAACCAGCATTCAATAAAACCAAATTCCCATGTTTTAATACCACACAAGCACTTTCCATGTGTACTGTAACACTGCAGCATGCACACTGGATACTGTTCTAAGAGGCAAGAGCTCTTTGTTAACTACAAACCAGATAATATGTGAAAAATTTAATCTCAAAAACCCCCTCCAAATCCCCACACAATTTGCTATGAATGTCAGTATCAGTAATACAACTACTCTGTTTTATTTACCAAAATAAAAGAGCATATTATAACCTCTCATATCAATGACTAAATAACACTTCCCTACAAAGCAAGAGATTATAAAATTCTCTGCATGTCATTTGTCACAGTAGGACTTGCAAAGGACACCAGAAGGTGACTTACATTTAATTCTGTCTTTACTTTTAAAATCTACTAAAATCTATCCATCTCCATGGTAACTCAAAACATATATTCCTCCCACACAGTTTGATTGATAGTTTGCAGTTTTTGTTTTATAGTCAACCTTTTGTTTGTTTGAAAATACGTAAAAAGTGTCTCGTTGATCCTAATAATCTTAAATGATACCATAAATCTGTATGTGGCAGTAAATGAAAGGTACTGCATATATGGCTCCTTGTTACACTGTTGTTTAAACCCAATAAACTGCTATAAAATCCTGTTGTCTTCAAAGCAAAGTGAATTTCAAATCAATTATAGTAATTTTTCAGATTTTAATGGCATAAGACTTGCTTAAAAAAATAATCTTACTTTACTTTTCTAAATACTTACACCTAGTGTACCTTTTCATCACTATGAGAGACTGACTACATAAAATTTCTTAAAATTAAGGAAGGAAAGAATAATAATTATGGGAACCTGTTATAACCTTAAAATATTAAGCACTTGAACTGAACTTCAGCAAGTTAGTGCTAAGGGGAGTAGTACTAAAATAGATTGCATTTTATAGCAGGAACCTAATAAATATTAAGTGTAATTTCTACATGAGTCCTGCTCTTCCGAGGAAGAAATGTAGAGAGAGGTCGTGACATCCACTAAAGACCTCCAAGAAACCACAGCTAATGAATTGGTGTAAATTCAAGTCTCGATTTGACAAAGCATGAGAAGGGCTTCTACTCAACTTTCCAACACACCTAAGCAGTGTAAAAGTCTCTGTTTTTAACTACAAAACCTTCTAATTGTCTAAGATAATGAATAGATATAAATCACACTGTGCCACTTTGAGGTCTTTATTCTAGTCCCCACAATTCAAGAAAGATGGAACAGACTGGAGCAGGTCCAGGGGAGGGGCACAAAGATGATCTGGAGATCCTGCCCTGTGAGGAAAGACAAAAGCGGCTGGGTCCTTTCTCCCTGTGAATCTTGTCCCAGTACTGCAGTACCAGCACTCCCTCCCAAACAGGATGGAGGCTCTCTGTCCACAAGGAGACACAGGGAAAAGACAGGGACAGTGGGTGCAAGTTCTACCAGCACAGTTTTCATCCCAACTTAAGAAAATGCCTTACAGTAAGAACAACCATTCACTGGATTAGGGTGCCACAAACTCATGTAGATCCCTTTCTGATCCCTTTCTGGCAAAAGGTTGGGCCAGATGATATTTCAAGGTCACTTCTGACCTGGGACATTCCATGATTTATCTCCCGCTTCCCCCTCCGTGAGTAAACATATTGAATTATAAAAATATCCACCTTCAGCACACAATGCTGAAGTGTTCATCATTCTGCATTCTCCAAATCATTCTGCACACGCCCATCACAACCCAATCAAGAAAAATCTTCAAGTATTTTCTAGTAATCAAATAACAAATCTGCTAAAAGCCCCAGATTCAGTTGCTAAGCAATGAGATGATTTCTCAGTGCACTGTTCCCTCTGAGGAACTGAAGAACTAGATGCTCCTGGAAGTGGAAATATTTACTCAGTTTCCTTGATATGCTGTGCAGCATTTAACAAGATTATCAGCTGCCCCAAACTCCTATCTGAGTTCTTGGTCACTCCATGAAGACTCATCCTTCACTCCAAACATAGAATGATATAAAAATATCCATAACACTGCTGAACACTAATATCCAGAGTCCTGTCTTCTAAAGTGATTACTCTGAGTCTCTGTTAGTGTCAACTGAGGCCAGACAAGCTCTCCAGATCCTTTTAAAATGACTCTTTCACACACCTGAACAATCACCCCAAAGGAATTTTCTATTTGCAGGTAACCTTGAAAACGACATGAAAATGAGGAAGAGGAGAGAGGGCCATGTATACAAGCAATACTGTTTCTGTACATCTGTCTTGGTACAAATACCTCATCTTTCCAGGAGTTCGCCTGCACAGAATTTAAGAGTGTATTTAATACGCTCAGCCTCAGCTTGAAGAAATTCTGTTCCTTGAAGGGAGACCTTTTGATGCAGACCTCAGATGCAGCACATCCATTTAGGTCATGTCACATTTTTTTCTGTCTACATATTACAGAAAATCCACCAGCAGTTCCATGTTTTATCAGATTTGCAGCAAAGCACATCTCACTGAATAAAAATGTCTCATAGAACACTCCCCATAAGAGTAAACTACCTTAGTGATTCAGTGAATGGCATTTTTCAAGATGAGTTTTAACTAGTGCTTCAATTTTAAGGACACCCAAAACCGCCCAAATCACATAGCTGCAATTGCACCAAGTCCTGCTACCCACTCTTTTCCTTAATAGGATCCCTCAGGAAATTTAAAAGGAGCCAATGGGAAACTGGTTTCACACTAAGCTGGCAAAAATTCCATCTATTCCCAACACCATTAGGTCTTACTCCTGAAACCAGACAAGAAGTCACCCCACACATCCCCCGCTCCCCTTCGCATAAAAGTAGCAAATTAACATTATTGATCTGACCAAATTCTAAATTGGGCAATTATGTTTGGTCTCTCCACAGTCATCTGCTCTCTCAACAGAAATAGTCCTCACATCACATCTTAGACTCTGAGGAATTTTTTTTTACAGTTAAAATAGCTACTGTGCACCAACAGTGAGTTTCAGTGATCTCCTTAGCTGACTTAACAACTCACAGGAGTCTTGTTTGACCTAATTAACAAAAGCTTACAGAGAACTTGCAGATCCTTTATTTAGAAGTAGTATAAAAATAACAAATCTTATCAACACATACAGGGTAAGAGAGAAAGTTAACAACCTTACTGGTATCATTTTGCTGTCTCAACAGAAGTCAGCACACTGGTGTGGGCAACTACCAAAGAGCTGCACACACCCATTTCACTGAAACAAATGCAATTGTGCAGCTTTATCCACCTCTGTGCCTAAACAAGTCTCCCCAAGGTTTGTTCTTGCATTTCTGCTCTCTCTTCCTTGTCCCTTTGGAGTAGGCACAAGAACAGGTTCAGCTGCTTATAGTGGTACACTAATAATCTCACTTTTCCTTTCTCCTCCACTCCAAATTAAGTACAGGATTGGAGAAGGGAATCACTGGCATCTTCTGCTATAGCCTTTGCAATACTGGGAAACAAGAAATAAAAACTTTCTTCTATATTTTTTAGGCTTCCACAAAAGGACATAGTTATTGTGCCCAAATGAATCTAAAGAACAACAGAGAGTATTAGAAGCAGGCAAAACAACTCCACAAGACACTGGGTCTGTGCACCTACTGACAGTACTCAAACACAGTGTGTGTAAACACACCCTCTCAAACACACACACATCTGGCCAGCTGTGGTTATCAGTAACCCTACCCACACTATCAGCAACTCCACTGGCTACATAGTACAGATTTTAAACACTGAGATCCACAATCACACTGTGAACTCCCTCCTAATGGTTTTTACAGTGACAGTGAAAGTAGGAAAAGCCAGACCAAATAGATCAAATAAAACAGTGGCTTTTTTTGCCAGAAAGTAGCTACAAAATCTCATTGTTTCAGTGCTCATCTCAGAAGCCTGGATACAGGATACAGACAGATCAGAAGGCAAAGAACTGCTTTCCATTTTCCAGTGTCATGACACTGCCTTGTCTGCACACAGATTACATATTCAAATAGGGGAATATGTGCTCTTTTCACAGAATCACAGAAGGGTTTGGGTTGGAAGGGACCTTAAAGATCATCCAGTTCTACCCCCTGCAATGGGCAGGGACATCTTCCCCTATCCCAGGTCGCTCCAAGCCCCCTCCAACCCGGCCCTGGACACCTCCAGAAATGGGGCAGCCACAGCTTCTCTGGGCACCCTGTGCCAGGACCTCACCACCCTCACAGTAAAATTCTTCTTCCTTGTATCTAGTGTGAATCTCCTCTCTTTTCATTTAAAACCATTACTCCTTGTCCTATCACTACGGGCTCTGCTAAAAAGTCAGTCCCTAGAACCACAGAAGTCATATCATCTTTACTCCTTTATTAAATAATAAGTATTTAAGTTCTATTCCTGATTACTCAATTATTTTTAAAAAAGAGTATTTTTAAGTAGGCATAGAATTTTAATAAGGTTACCATTATTGCTAAAAAACCCACCCAATATAAATAACAGATTCTGATAGCTCCCATCCCAGTACTATTTGTATTGCTTTCCAACTGGAGAAAAACCTCTGACATTTTAAAAAAACTTGCTGTTTTGTCAGCATTTAAAGAGTTATGTGATCAGAATCCAACTACTCAGAGCATAATTTGTTATCACAGTAAAGCAAAGAACACATCATACATCTTTCTATTTCAAATTCATTTCAGGCACAGCCCTTTCTCTGTGAACTCATTACGGACAAATGTCTTTTTCTCCTCAGACTAACACTTGGCTTTCACCTTGATAGCAAAAATTACAAGAATATCACTGCCCTGTGTAATGCAATGATCTCAGGCTAATCTTTCTAATATATATTTCTCAGATATCTAAACTAAAATTGCTGCACAACTCCTGTAACTCGAACCCATTCAAGCTTCCCCACGCACAGTTTATTCCCAGTACTAGCACGGACCCTCTGTGGTCAGAAGGAAACGAGGAAGATTCCCAGTATTTTACACAAACTAATTTTCTACAACTGTCTCAAAGCTGTGCTTTACTTCACCCTTCTATTTCTCACTGTTCTCCTCCTCCCTCCAATTTTCTGTCAGCAGAGCTTCCTTATCTTAGAACAACATAACATCCCTCTCCAGGCAGTGGTTTAATCACTGCAGGCTTCCTGGGTATTACATCCCAGCTCCTATTGTTTAAGTGAGAGACAAATATAAACCTTATAATGTACCTCAACAATACTACCAAGGTAATTGCTGGGAATTTTTAATTGAAACAAACTTGGTCTTTCAAACCATAATCCAGGTAGGGAGTACACCAAAAAGCATGAGATGAACATTTAAGCCTATTTAGAGATGTTCAGAGAGGCTGCCGACGTTGTTTGGCAGCCCCACTGACCAGCAAAGGGCCCTTTGCAGGCACTGACCTACTCAGAGTCTGTGCAACAACCAGCACTTGAATTTCCCCTACAGTAAGAAACTTTTCTACAAAGCTGACTAGGCACAGCAGCATGATAAATAACATTAATTACATTTCTCAGACGATTCTTATTACAGTTTGGGAATAATAAAAATTTCTGCTGGTGCTGATCTGACAACAAGCAAGGATTTCCATTTAGTCTTTCAATAGATTTTAAGATATGTCCTTACATAGCTTCCAGCCCAAACACCAAGGATAAAATCCTCATCCCAGCTCTGCCACAGGCACCTCGGTGCATTTCCTCAGGCTTCCAAGGTACAGCCCACAGATGGGACAAATGTCTGTTACCCACTTAACAGTGGTGTAAATTTTCTTCTGCCAGAAAGGCTGTGGTGCTGTATCAGTGGCCTGGAGATAAGAAATCACTAAAGGTGCTCAAACATCGGCAGCTTGGCCCAGGGAAGCTGGGGAGTCTCCACTCAGAAGGAACTCAAAACCTGGCTGGTGCAGTCCTGTCAGCCTGGTCTTGCTAACCCTGCTTGAGAAGGCAGTTGATGATCTCAAGAAGTCCCTTCCGATCTAAACAATTCCGTGATCATTTCTATATTAGAAGTATTATTTTTTTTTTAATTTTTGGGAAAAAATCTCCACAACACAAAACAATGTATCTTCTACTCAGAAGGTCTGCCAGTTTCTTATTGTCATGGAGCAGATGACTCCTTCCAAAGTTCTATGAGAACAGTGAATTCTTTCCCCTGTTATTTAAGAATACAATAATGTTTTGTGCAATGTGATAAGAAATATAATGAGATACAATAGAAAGCAGTCCCAGAAAGAAAAATCACTAAATGAAAGTTTATAGCTAGAGCTTTTTCTCTCCTTCCCCTCAAGGAATTGGTGTTAACAATAAAAAAGAAATACTTCAGTAAAAAGGAAGTTTAACTCATTTGTAGGTAAAATGATTCCCCTTTTTCCAATTTAATACCATTGCCAATATTACTGTTGTCATCTTCAGCTGACACTGGGGAGAGGGGGAGGAAAAAAAAATCTTACAGGAAGAAAACAGGAAAGATCACTTTATTCCCATACACCAGAGAGGTAAGTGTGTGCAATGGAAAAAGGAGAAGTACTAGGTGTAAAGAGTGGTATAAAACACAGTATATACCATATTCCCTGCCACTCCTCCATTAGATCAGATGCTCCTTTCCAAGAAAATGCCTCCAGGGACATCTAACCCCATAGAAGAACTGGGACCAGCAGAAGTAAAACTAATTTCATAGGAGTTGATTGCTTGAAGGAAGTACAGAACATAGCTGGTTATGCTGGAGATGCATTGGATCTTTCCTGGGTTTGTTTCCTAGATATGTAACTGTTGTCACTGCAGGTTTAAATGAGGAAACAAAGCTGCTGCAGCTCTATGTAGAGGTATTTCTCTAAACGAAGGAGAGAAACGAAATGCAGGCTTAGACCAGCTACAGTTCTTGATCCTAATCCTACAGTTAAGGCTTGCAATTACTAAGCTAAAAAAGAGAAAATAAAACCCATGAAAAAATATCTTCAAATGTTCAAGTTTTTTATCTGCTGTGTCATGGGCTTTGGCTATTAAAATGTAAGACAAGAGGAGGGATGAAAGCAGAAGTAGGAGACATTATGTGGCAGCAACTGAAAATTATATAAAAAGGATGTGTATAGAACTCCATACGCTTACCCTAGTGTTTAATTTATAGAGGAACAATTGGACAAAACCTCCCATAGTTTGAGTTCTCATTTCAGATTCTAGATACTAAAACAAATACTTACACACTGTGCTGAGTAATTCTTCGAAGTCTTTGATGGGACTTACTGAAGTCTTATATTATATTACTTCTTACATATTTAATAGCACTTTAAAATTGTTGCCTTTTTTTACACCTATGAAGCTTTCAGATCTGAAGGCAGAATTTCAGAACTGCTGAGGTTCCCAAAGTAGCCCATGTGGCTCTCACATGATCTGTGATTCCACAGTTAGGGAACCCCCATGAAATACAAGGAATCCAGCTATTCTGATATTGATTCTGATGGGTTTCAAATGGACAAAGGCAGGCAACATTTCTCCCAGGGTATCTGAGATGTGCAAGGAGAGGAGCACTGCTCTTACCACATACAGCTGTTTCCAGAGCACGGCCCATTCCTGCAGTGTAGCTGTGACTTCAGTCACCACAGAATCTTCAAGAGGAACAACTGTTTCATATTGCCTAGAGAAAAAGAGGGGAAAAAATTAGGAAATGTACCCTGGAAAAGACAGAAAAAGAAATGTGAGAGCACAGTAATTTGTAAAATTCTAGAACTTGAATTTGTTCAACATAAAGAGAATATCTTAAGAGGACCATTTTGTCTGTTGTAAGGCTGAAGCCACTCCAGAGTCATAGCAACTGTTCCTGCATTACATTCCACAAGATTAAGCTTATGTGAAGCATTTCCTTGTTACTTGTTCAAAATATGTAACTGCATTCTAATCAAGGTCAATGAAAAGTTTTCATTACTACAGCATGTTAAATAAACTTGCCTGTAGAGTGGGGTCCTTCGCAATTTGGGTCCCTTCCCTAAGCCAGTCCAACCCTTTTTTCCCCTCCAATGATTTTAGCCAATATCAAAACTACCCAAAATACCTGCTACCAACTAACCTGTCCTATCCAGAAGGCTTTTTCAACATTGCAGGTGAAATCTGAGGGATCTATCCTCTAATCATAAGAATAAAACTTGTTCCTTTGTGGTAAAGATTTTCCAAAACCATTAAAGGAGAATCACAATTGTGGTTTGGGTTGAAGGAACTTCAATGCTCATCTCATTCCACCCCCAGCCATGGGCAGGAACACCTTCCACTACACCAGGTTGCTCCAAACCCCATCCAACCTGGCCTTGGGCACTCCCAGGGATGGGGCAGCCATCACCCCCCTGGGCAAACTGTGCCAAGGTTTCACTACCCACAGCATATAACAGATCTTCCTTAAATCTAAACCCATCACCCCTTGTCTGATTCCTACAGACCCTGCCAAAAGGTCTGTCCCCATCATCTCACAAGACTCCTTTAGATACTGAAAGGCCACAACCAGCTCTGTCCAGAGTTTTCTCTCCTCTCCAAGATGAATAACCCCACCTCTCCCAGCCTGCGCTCACATGGGGGGTGCTCCAGCCCTGGGGACAGTCCCTGTATGTCTCTGGGGATGTCTGGGGAGGGCAGGGGGCAGGTGGCTGTGTGGTGTTCAGCTGCCTGCCAGGTTAAACACATGCACTGTTATTTCACAAGTTCTTATAATGGCATTTGGAATATATTCTGAAATAAAGAATTTTTAAACAAAACATGAAATAACCATGACCCTCTGGTTCAGAACTGCATTATGTTCTATTGTATCAATTGGTATATGAGACTTTGATACTTTTAAACAGTGTATCAGCTTTCCTAATAAGTACCTGAACTGGTTGCCCTTCACAAACTCTAAACTAACATTGAGTACTAATTAACTACACATCACAGGCAGCTGGTCCTTCCCCTAAGGAGAACACATATTAGGAGTGGTTATCCTGTGCAATAGATATAATTTTATTACACCCCAAAATTATGAACCATCAGTATTACAGCTGCCCTTACAACCTTTACTGAGGCCCTTTGGGAGCAAACACAGAATTCGAGACTATCAGAAGTCACCTGTTTTTTCTGCAGGTACTTCACTAAGTGCCATTTAATACATTTTATCTTCCACATTTAATTTGTTGCCTCAGGTCACTGTCTGAAACGCTGCACTTATAAATCTCCCCACAGCAGCCTTTATCTAGAATATGCAAGTAAAAGCAGCAGTGAAAACAAGAGATAATGATTTCAGGAGTCTCAGTCAATCTCACAGGAAACTTTGCAGGTTCCAGATCCCCCACTCAGTAACTTCTCTGCCATGACATTGCCACCAGTGTTGTTATTCACAGGAACTGAAATAAACCCACTGCCAGCAACAGATGAGCTACAAACAAAGAGAAGGGCAGTAGTTTTCAGCAGTGCACTTCAGTCACTCTTTGGGTGAGGTGGGAAGGGCTGGATCCTTTTGAAAAGGTTCAAGGTAACACAGCTACCTGTCAGCTATGACTCCGAAAATCTGCAGATAAATGAGATGGGCTGCCTACTGACTGCTGCCTCCATAGCAAACAGGAAAATACAAGATTTTGCCAGTGAGAGAACAAGCAGAAACGGAAGAATATAAGTAGAGTTCTTTAAATGCATGTGTTTCAGATGATACCTTTAAAGTTACAATTTTATGAGCCAAAGCAAACAAGAGTAACCATCAGACCTGATTTTTGGTAGATTAAAAACAAACGAACAACCCCCCCAAACACTGTAGAATTACATTTAATTTTCAAACCCTCATACACAAAAAACGATACAGAAATGTTTTAGTTCATTGTGAGTTTCAACAATTATTTCTTTGTTTCCCTTCTAGATAAGAAGCACTGTAGCTTCTTAGAAAGGAAAAATACTCACCCTCTGTTACTGACAATTGCCTTTTTCAAGTGAATATAATTTGCAGGAAAAATCCCCTGCAAAAGAAAAAAATTCTGTACGTTAGAAAAATACATTTGCAATTTTTAGCATTGGTAACCTAAGCCACAATAAATAACTGCCAATATATCTATTAAAAACCCCCCAAACAGCCATTGTGCCAAAGCTGCCGGCCCAAACTCAACATTCCAACTAGTAACAATTGACTGGTTTAGTCTGTCTTAGACCAGGACACCACACTGGACCAAACCTCCACCTGGGAAGATCAGAAATTGGCTCTTTTGCAGTTTGCAGCACAGCACCAGCAGCTCCCAGAGCAGGCCTGTGTTGGGATGCTGCATTAGGGGTCACACAAACAGAGGTTTAAAATGACAAATTAAACAAAAACTAAAAGCCCACCAGCAAATTTGCATTGAGCCCCCATGTCCATACATAGGACAGAAGCATTCTATTACTTGCATACCCTGGAGTTATCAGTTTTCCTCCCTCTTTCCAAGGAAAAGCTGTTCAAACCCACTTGGGATACCTCTGGTTATTTGCCTTTTGCTGTTCCCATGGGGGCTGAACTCTGACCTTGCCTGTGCCAGTGTGCTCTTGTGTGTTGAGACATGGGGAAAAGAGGTAATTTAATCCAACCTTCTCCCAGTGTCCCACCTTCTCTGTGAAGCACACAGCCCCAAATCCTCACAGCAAAGTCTGGCAGTGTGTAAGAACAGCAACCTGCACTTCAGTGGGAAATACAGGAGCAGCACTGGAAATCTTTGGATTAAAAACCAGCTGGCAGCCTCTGACAAAAATGTCAGCAACCAACTGTGGGATTTCAATTTTTAGAGCTTTAAAACCATACAATTTAGGAAGAAAAATTTTCGGGGGGGGGAGGGGGGTTGAGTTGAAAGGAGTAGTAAAGAGGGTTCTAAATGCTAAGGAAAATTCCTTCTTGTTCATAGGCAAGACTGAAATTATAGAAGGAAAAGAGCTGAATCTAAGAGGAATCGCTTAATCAGGAAAATTTATAAAAGTGCTTGCTTTCAGGCACATGAAAATCCAGAAAAGGAAGAAATGCTACTTCAGTTTCTTGTTTGGTTCACTTCCAGTTAATGCAGCTTATTTCTGGTATCTAAGAAACCAGGGAAAGTTTGAAGGGCGCTCCTATAAAAACTGAACATATTCACAAGCAGAGGTACCAACACACACAGTGACTGCAGACATTTCACTAAAAGAGTATTATAGTCATGACAATGTAATACAGGTAATATTATATTCCATAATACAGGTAAACATGAGGAATCTGGTAGTCTTCTCTCTTTAAATACAAGCAATATCTAAACCCACAGATAATGAAGTGAAGCTCATATAGAAGCACCTATTGGCATGTTTGGATACCAACATTTACAAACACTTAGATGCACTCACAAAAAACAATCATACCAGAACAGCCGAAAAAGTTCTCCAAGAGCAAAAATGACGGGAAAAAATGGAAAATGACCAAATACAATCGTTAAACTGTAAAAATCTGACTCTCCCCCAAAAAACAACTTACAGAATCATTTTTCAACAGACCTTTTTCCAAGTTGTCTTAGATTAATAATTTAACTTATTAAATGTGTTCTTAAAAATGCTGCATTAAAGCAATGCAATATCACCCACCTATGCTTTTCTTAGGGGAGTAGGGTGGAGAGGATCAAAGTGGATGAGATTAATAAATGTTGAAAAAATTACATGTTACATGTCAGGGAGGTTTTTGATCCTTTGAGTGATTAATGAGTATCACTCAATTTAAAAAGAAATCCAATCCTCCCACAGAAAAATGTAAGAAGGAAAATGAAAAGTTTACTGGGTTGCAACAGCAAAATAGATTTAATCTCCCATTAAATTAACAAATGTATTCATGCTTACCTTGACACTGGGCTTCTTAATGGAAACCCCTCTGTACCAACCTGAAACCAGATAAAACACATTATAATTATTTGTGGCACTGCTGTCTTTACACAGAAGCAAACTGACTACAGCTATGCAGTTACCGAGATCATCTCAAAAACCAGCTTTGCCTCACATAGATCAAATTTTTAAAAGAGCTTTGGTTAGGGTTTTTAAAAAATTATTTTTCTTTTTCTCTGCAATGATGACAAACACTGGACAACCTGGAATGCTCTTGTTTCTTCCCACTAGGAACAAAAGCAGTTTAGTTGGCTCCTGCGTTAACAATCATTAGTGGCAAAGATTCATTCAGCACTCAGGGAAGAGTCTGCATGAGCCCTTCTCTTCCAGGCTGGCACATGAGTCTTGTTGCAGTGTTTATCTTGGCAGAATCTCCAGACTTCAGAAACCTGTAAAAGCCATTATCATACATTTCTAATGTGCTTTAAACAAGCAGAAATTCTTTGCATGTGTCTGGTCTTACGTATGTCTGAGTAGAGAAAGCCTTTAGGATCTAATTTACAAACCCCATTAATATTCTTGTATCCCCCATCAGGAAACAGCTCCAGACAGGACAACAAATGAGGAGTAAAACACAAAGCTGCTAAAGCTGCAAGTTAACCAGAAGAACCCAGTTCCTGCTGCTTCCCACAGGTGACAGAGATGAAAGTGCAGGATTCAGCCAGGAATAAAGGGGCTGAAAACCTCATCCAGCTGAAGAGCGGAAAAGCAGCACACTCTGGAGCTGGGCCTGAAACAGCCCCAGGAGCACAGGGAGATGGTGGGTTCTGGGGAGGGGGCCTGGCCATCCCCAGCCATCCCAAATTCCTGGGCAAACTTGGCCAGGCCCAGCTAAAACCCAAGTTCAGCCTTCAAGTGTCATTAGCAACTGCAGCCAGTGTCAGACAGACACCTGCCAAAAGCCAACACTTCCACATCAGCTAAATCCACTTCCCATAAAAAGTCCTCTCATTTTCCCAGCAACTTCCTACTTACTGTATTTTTACATCCCTTATTTAAAATTACACTGGCAAAACCTGCCAGTAATTGGCTATGGAGAATAGAGAAGTACAGAACAAAGTAACTGAGTATTTTGTCTGTCTCAGAAAAAGGACTTCAGATTTGGCTGAATTATGACAAGAGTCTCATTGGGAGGATCAGATGTGGGGAAGAAGGCCTTGAATTTGTTTTAAAGACAGCCTGATAAGTCTTGAATTTTTATTTTGTTTCAAAAAGGGAATCTGAGTCAATATGAAATAAAATAACTGATTTATTCAGGACAATTGCAAACCTTAGTACAGAAAAAATTAAAATCCACCTTCTTCATTACAGAAATTCCTCATGAAGATAGGACATAGCACAAAGATTTGTTTTCCCATGAAATCATTGATTATATTAAAAAAAAAAATTGTTGTTCTGAATTCATTTTAGTTGACCAAACTTCAGGGTAATCATATTAATATAAACATATATGCACAAACAACACATACAGACCCTTAAAATGAGTGTTTTCCAGAACTCCACACAACTGTGCCCACACCTGCTTTTGAGCAACAGATGCTGCATATTTTTAAGGTCACAGAAAAAAATAAATGCATTTATCCTATGATTCACTGTTACTAATATTAAATACAGTCTGTACCTCAGAAATAACCAGACATTTAAGCTCTAAGACAAACAGAATGACAAACTTCTTGGTAAACGGGGAAAAAAGTGGTTTTATCCAAGATTGTGAAGAGACATGTAAAAGAACAAAACCCACTAAAGGGGATGACCATTAATAATTTAGATCTGCAGGGCAGCAAATAAAACACATTTCCAAAAAACTACCTAATTTCTGAGGTTTTTGTTCTTCATTCCAAAACAAATTTTCAAAGCTTACAAGCTCTGTGTTTACAGAGTTGTGAAAAACAGGCAAGGAAGGACCCTGAGAAATCACCCAGCTCATCCAAGCCATGTCTCTAAATCTCTCCTCATATTTAGTCCAGTTTAAACAGTGTCCAACCATTTATTATCAGGGCTGAATAACACTGCACTCTTTGTCTGTGGAAAATTATCCATACATCCGTAAAACCTAGATTCCAAGGTATTTCTGCACCAAATTCCAAGGAAACTCTATTTCTGCTACTCCACGCAGACCAGTTTGAAAGCAGTGGTCCTGCATAGGCACCTTTCCAGAAGAAACTTCTTCCACAGATCAACACTGGCCAGTAAAACTGCATGTAACGTGAAGTTTTGGTATAATACTTGGAAATCCAGCATATTTATGTCAAGTGGAGATGGCAAATCCCCACTGGACAACCTGTTTCAGTGGCTCAGACAAAATACACACACTTGATAACCTTTCTTTGATGCTATTTGAATTACTGATGTTTTTGCTTTGGACATTATGGAAAACATTTTGTTGATATTCCTCTTGTAGTTTCCTTCATATATTTGAGAAGTGGTTACATTTCCCTTTAATCTTAAAAATCGTGCTCTCCAGATGTCAGTTTTTCTTTTATTTTTTCTTTTTTAATGTGGTATAATTTTTTTAAAGTCACCCCTCTCTATTTTGAGTTTCCTCCAACTCCATGCAAGGAAGAGACAGTCGAAGAGCTCAGCAGAACCTGAAAGCCCTACACTGTAAAATTCAAGTTGTAAAATGTACAACTCATTCTGTATGGCAAAGTAAAAGCTAGGAGAAAAGGTACAATGCTTTTTTTTAAAAGGCACAGTTAGAAAATTGCATCTGCATTATATTATTCCCTAAAATGAACTAAACCTGCATTCTGGAATTAGTCTTAAAACACATTAATATTGATGTAATCATTTATCTTAAAGAGCATTTGTTTTGGAGGATTTAATGATAATAGTCATCAAATCCAGGCAGGTGCTTCAGCTAATTGTGATCCCAACCAGCACTCCCTGGGTTAGACACAACACTGACCAACATGTTTAGGTGTCACTGCACTGCAAATAATAACTGTTAATATTTCAGAGTTATGGCATGCATTTAGTGGCACATGGTCTTTAGAGGATACTGACTTCACAGAAATGGTGAAGATGTGATTTAAAATCAAGAAGTGGAAAAACACAGCTACGAAATGACAGGAATTTTTTGAATAAATTAATGTGAAACACTGATCATGCCTGAAATGAAGTTGGGAGGGGACATAGATGGGATGGCTGACCTGAATCAGCCAAAGGGATATTCCATACCATACACATCATTTGCTGTAAGGAAACCAAAAATTAGTCTATCAGAAATTCCATTCTAAAACTACCTGTGAAAATCCACAGCAGGGGAAACTTGATGCCACATTAGAGAATCTGCAAACTGCTGGATAAAGACTGAAAACCCATCTTTCCAAAAGTGTGTCACACTCAGGGGTCTCAGCAATAGTGCAGCCCTAGTTAAATTGCAAAAGCAGCTCTGGGGCAGTCCTGCATATCTCAATCTCTTCATTTCAGGGACTAGAAGAGCTACCAATGATTTTTTGATCTTTACTTGAAAGTGTCTTGAACAAAACAGGATATGCTTTCTAAAAGCCATTCTCATAACCTTTTTCAGATTTCCACTTAATCCACAAGAGGTCTGTGACACGGAAAAAGCTTGCCCCTTTAGAGGACTCAGTAACAGAAAAGCAAAAAGGTCCTAATTGAAAGATATTGATCTATTTTTCAGAAAAATAAAGCTCAAGTATCAGTGTCAAATAAAGAATCATGAGCCGCAGACTGAAGGAAAAAATAAATTCTGCATATAATTTCTTGACAAACAAAATCCTGAAAATAAATTACATAAGTATTTATGGTAAATCCTACAGCTAAAGTTTGCTCTTAAATGAAGTACTGCCAGTAGAATCTACTACAGGAACTTGAGTATTCTTTGTCCTACAAAAATAAATGTACTTGGCAGTAATGTGAGTAACCCTCAAACCCGGAGCAAAGCTTTTACATATACAAGCCAATAAACAATTGCTTTTACCTCGTAATCTGCATGTGAACTGCTGTGCAGAGCTAAAGGCACCCAAAGTGAGCCGGGAGAGGGACAGGAGCAGCGCTCAGCAAAAGCTTCCTGACGTCCGGAGCGCTCTGTCCTGAGCTCGCTGCTCTGCGCGTGCCAGGCAGGAGGAGCGGCAGATGAATCCCCGGCCCAGCCTGCCTGCACCACGTCAGGGAGCAGCCTTGGGCCAGCAGAGCCACAGGAATATGCTGATAATGCTGCCAGGCATGCCATGACAAAAGGCAAAGAGAGAGGGGATGTGTTGTATGGTGGCATTAGCCAGAGAGCTGTCAAGAAGCCACTGCTGTGCTCTGAAAGATGACTTTCAATAACTGGGCAGGATCCGCTGCAGCAGAGGTGTGGGTCCAAGAGGCTTCACTTCCATGGGCACATTCCACAAAAGGCAAGGAGGGAAAAAGAGGACAAAAAGGGGGGGAAAAGCAAACAGGAAAAGGGATATCTCACTGGAGACATCTTCCTCAGGCCAAACACAAATTACGGGGGGGAGTCATTTTGGCCCAGGCAGCCACAGGACACCTCCAGACTCAGACGGGAGGAAACCTGCAGGGCTCCCACAGCACTGACAGCCACTGAGTAGGATTCCTCCCTCATCTGTATGGCACAGCTTGGAAGCATGGCAAAGGCAGGCTTCAAGCACGTTCAATTCATCAAGAATTTCAAAAAACCCTAATTGCAAGTTATATCTGCTGCTTAAGTGTCCCAAATACCAGAAACACTTGTTTTGACCATGCCATCACTGCTGGAATAACAGAGGGAAACTTTAAATATATTTTCTGCATGGTCTAAGAACACAATTATTAATGTACACATATGAAAACCATGTAGATAAATACTTGTGGAGATAGCAGAATTTGCATGGGTAAGAATATTCTTTTAACTGGTGCTTCAGGCATCAGCCGGTGTTTCCATTCTTCAGTGAATATACAAAATTCTCAAGGTAATTACAAGTTATAGCATTTTTAATCTAAAGAAAATTGGCCTCTAGCAATAAAAACAAATGGACAAAACAGACATTTTAAATTTACTCTGAATGCCACTAGCTACTGACAGCCACTGCCCGTGGCAGGGCAAGAGCCACGTGACTTGAAAAACAGGGTGTTCTTTAGAATGCACAGTCCAAATGTGTATTTCAAACCAGGAGCGTGCTCATGCTTTGCCACTCGACAAAAGAAAACTCCATCTTTCAGCATTTCCGAGTGCCACACTAATGCCAAACCCTCCAGCTCCTCAAGGCATGGCAGGCAGAGCTGAGAACTCCACTTGGCGTTTCAGTGCTCCCTCGGTGCCAAGATCATAAGTGGAAGGGCTCAGAGAGGGGAACAGAGAGGGGGGAAAGCTGTGAATGACAAGCACAGGTCCAACTGGTGCCTTGATGAACATTTCTAACCTTTGAGTGAGAACAGTCAAGGATCTAGGAACCTTTTGTGCAAGCAGTAACTACAAAAGCACTCTGGTAACACCTCATGCTTTGCAGATGGTGTGTGTTCGATGGAAACACGGGTGGAGCCTTTGGTAGCTGCAGAGGAAAGGCAGCTACCAAATCCATGGGTTTGATTTACTGGGATAGTGGGCAGTGGGAGGCCTTTGTCAGACTTAGGGTTAAAAACCAGTGATTTGGATATTTGTGAGGAACAGAAATTCGTGGAAATCCAAAAATTCCAATTTCAAGCATGTGAACAAGATCCAAATTAACAAAGACAACTGTATTTCATTTAAAAAATGCATAGACAACCACAATATTCTTTAATATATTATCATTTGGTATTTATATTTATTAACCTTAGAGACAAATGCGTGTATGTGTGTGCATGCACCTACATTTGTTTCTTTACTCTGCAAATATCTATAAAACTTAGCTGCAGTGATATCCAAAATCTTGAAATAGGAAATTCCCTCCTCTTTCATTCAATTGCTCTAAAAGCAGGGACTGCTTCTTACACCAGTCACTATAGAAGAGCACTTTCTCTTTTGTAATACAGCTATTCAGTCAGTTATTATGATTAAAAATAAGCACATTCAGAAGTATAGCTACTCTTCGAATCTTTGTCAGCCTTGAATTCTCCAGCAAGTCTCTGAAATCATAGTTCACATTACTAAAAGTTTATGTGAAGCTTTTCAACCCAGAGAGCAAAATCCCTGCTGCAGACAATTATGCATAAACTATTCAAGAAGTGAAGCTGAAACAGCGATGGATCTTCTGTGACTCTCACAGCAGTGACCCTTATTTTTTGTGGGTTAACATTATTTTATCCAGTCTGTCTGCACAAAAGAATCTCCAGCAAATAATGCAGAAGTAGAGGATCCTGTTAAACAACCACTTATACAAGAATGCTTAAAAAGCAACTGCTTTTCCCCCCCTCTTTTAAGAACCTACTTTGCACATTGAGTGTGCTTTTTTGCATAATTCACACATGCAAGAGCTGCAGCACAGACCATCTGAATATTCAGATGAGTTTCATAGTGTGGAGTTCCAGATGTTATTATCAAAATTAATATATCTTTTTATACACGAAGTCTGTGGTAAAGGCACATCAACCAAAATGACAGGATAGAGGGCTTAAAAAACAAAACCAAAAACTTCTGGACAAACCTTCTTCCATCCAGGAAAAACCTGTCTGAGGGCCTCCTTTCACAGCAATTTGAAGACTGGCATGAATTGCCTTTGGAGAATCATCCTCAAAACTACCAGCGAAGGAAATATTCAAAGCCCAATTATTATAACACTGTAAAGACAAGTTGGATCATCCCTTTGCTTTTCCATAAGTAACCTGTTCCTTGGAGATCGTGCTTTTATTTCCCAGTTTTGAAAATTTCCCAGAAATGGTTGGAAAATACCATGACTGCTTTCAACAACATACAGTGTTTAATTACCGTAGAGTTATCCCATCCTAAGCAAAGGGATACTTTTTTCCTGAGCTTGCACCACATTCTAATTCACAAGACCTGGTAGAATAACTACAATCAGCCCTCAGTGTGTGAGCATAGCTTAGCCCATCACACCACTTGTGGTTTTTAAAAAAGCACGGGATTGTTTACAGCAAGCTTCTTTGTGGGTAATTTTCCCCACTGCATTGCAAAGCTCTCATTCAACAGAAAATTTTTACAAATGTAGGTGAAAAAGCTACTACGTTACTAGAAAAATTAGCATAGAAAAGGTGATGTTTTTGTGACGAGTTAAGTCAGTGGGAAAACAAACACCTGAGCACAAGAAAAAGCATCAAGAGCAAAAGACAGTTCTAAGCACGAGAGGCAAAGCAGAGTCTGCTGACAAGCATGCAGAAAGTCTGGGGAGCAACGTTAACACTGGAGATGAAAAATGACTTGAAACTGAACAAATGAAAAAACCACATCTACAACTTTGTGGAATGTTAATTTGGAATTCAAATTTGTGGATCTGGGTTTTGCATTTGTTTAACACTTCAGGATTAAGGTTACATTATTCCACCTCAGACTACAGTGAAACATGTTCTCATACTGTATCTTGTCAACCTACTTCTCACCAGACATGTTTTACAACACTTGCTTGAACATTAGGATAAGAATAATTCTCCTTTTACATATAACTTCAATCACACTCTTCATGTGAATAAAGCAGAGCATTAGGACATTCGATTTATTCACACACAGACATCTCCAGCCACATAAGAACTATAAAATTTACAATGGCATTTTGCTTTAGGTACAAAAACACACATCAAGATAAATGCAAAACAATCTCCCCTAAACCCATATCCTTTGCATTTTTTCTAACACTGCTTATCTATGTCATAATTAATATTTTCCACCTGTTCAGATGTTTCTGAGTAATAAAACTGATACACTTAATAGAAATGCATAACCGTAACACTGAGAAAACACAGTAAAAAAAAAGATACTGATTATCTACTTTACATGATGAAATTTCAGTGTAAGACCCAGTTACAATACAACAATCAGGTCAGGGTTCAAGATTTTCTGGACAGATGGTTAACTTCAAACACACTGACCCCCTATCAGACTGGATTAGTGCCAAGAGCACTCAGCCTTTCCTATGGAAAGTGGGTCAGAGTAGGTTTTATTCAAGGGCTTTGATTTGATGCATCATGATTTCCAAAGAACTTATTAAAATATGCTAGATTAAGATATTTGTATATTCTTACATAGAAAATGGGGTTCCTTCTTGGACATCACACTTACCTTCACATTTCTCCAGGATCTGGACAGTTTCACCTAGTTCCAGGACCAAGCCTTGCGGAACAGTTCCTCGGAAGCTGCATATCACTAGAGGGTGGGGAAAAAGAGAGAGAGACACATGAGGCTTGGATCTTTGTGTGAATTTTCTTCTAAGCATAGCCCTTTAGCTCACTCCCTGCATAAAAATAGCTCTTACATAGCTGCCCAGAAAACCTGTCAGCCAACTTTTCCTGATCAGATATCTTTATTCCGGCCCTTATCAGAAATTAAGCTCAACAACAACATAAAAGCTGAGCTTTTTAAGAGGTTTTTAAATTAAGCAAGGCTTGTAATCACTTTAATCAGCAACCTCTGATTCATATTGCATACAAAGATTTCCTTGTCTCACAATTCTTACTCTACCCCACAACCCATCAATGGAACAGGCTGCCCAAACTGCAGAGATTACAACAGGAACTCAACTCCAGGAATCACTTTTCTCCAAGTTGAAACTATTTCAAATACCATCTGTGCAACTAATATACTGCAAAAATCCTATATATTATATTTAAGCGGACATATGAAAGAATACATAAGAATCTGTACACTTTTCATAAGCACTAACATGATACATATCTTGCTTTTCCAGGTATCTTTAGCTTTCATTAACCAGGGAAAATAAGAACCCATCTTAATAGTTCAACATTAATATAATAAATAAAAATACTAAATTAAATTCGATTTTAAAAATAAATTTTAAAAATACCACAGTGTATAATGATCTGTTCTTCAGCTATATTTATCAAAACACAACAGGGATGCAGACATGGGTAGTTCTCTCAAACACAACATGTCAGAACAAAGGGTGAATTGCAGGTAAGGTCCACCCTGCCCCCAGTCCCAGCATTTATAAACTCCCCAGGCACAGATTTAATGCAATCACTCCAGTACCTTGTTCCAGGTAAACACACACTCAGGAGAGCCCTACATACCCCGGAGCACTGCAAGTGGAATTCCATGAATTGAAATAGTGACCTCCAGTGGGCACCATCCTTTTCTCCAATTTAAGAGAACGCTCCCCTTGGAATGCAAACACTCCAGCTGTGTCAAGATGTTCCCATGTGATAGAGGAGCATTTCACAGAATATTCTGAGTTGGAAGGGACCCACCAGGATCATCGAGTCCAACTCAAGTGATTCCATACAGGGATCAAACCCATGACCCTGGAGTTATCAACACCATGCTCCAACTGAGTTAATCTCCTCCCTAAATACCTTTCCATGTCAAAACCACGAGTCCCTTATGACTGCACACTAAGCAGACAGGCTGAAGTCAAGGGGAAGAACGCCACAGAATCCAAGACTCCCACCTGCACCATGTACCATGAGGTAGGTCTTTGAACCTTGAATTTCTAAGAAATAATGAGAAAATCATAGACAAAACTTCCACCAAAACAAAACTGCATTTTAACCCTATACACAGACTTCATAATGGGCAAGGGCAAGAAAGAACAAACTACACACACCAGGCAAACACCCACATACATGAGGGCAATACAAGAAAGAGTGAAAAAAAATCCAAAGGGAACCAAACAGCATCAAATGTTTGCACTTTCACTGTGAGACTCAATGCAGGGTTTAATCACAAGAGTTAAGAACTCAGAATTTCATCAACAAACCTAAACTGCTCTCTCAGCTCTTATGGCCCAGCAGAAGTCACCGTCAGTTAAATGAGGCTTTAAATTCTTGTTTACATCAGAAGCAGGAGAAACACAACAACTGGCTCCAGACTGGAATAATGCAGACAGCATAATCCAACAAAAACTAAGCTCATCAGCATTCCGGATTCATCCTTCACCCATGAAGAAATCATAAATATGGATTTCAACCAAAGAAAAACTACTCAAAGCCTCTCCCAAAGTGCAGGAACACTGACAACTGAAATGATGAACTGGCAAGACATAATCAAACCTCCAGTGGCTTTTCCTTTTTTTTTTTGGCCCTTCACTATTTTAAATAGATGGATCTATTTTAAATGTTTTCTTTTTTCTAATTGGCAATTTTACCAGAACAAGAAAATACCCGTTGATCTGCAAAATACTGCAAAATCCTGTATTAAAATGTGACTTTTTAGTTCAAACCAACAAAACCACTAAAAAATTCATGTATGTCTCAAAAAAGGGGAATTTCAAACACCTTGGATAAAAAGCTACCTTTGAAAACATCAGAAAACAAAAAGGAGAAGTGTTACAGTAATAAGATACTCATTTATGAGAGTAATTTTAGATACATTATTAATTTAAAAAATTAATATAGGCATGATAATATTAAGAGCCAGTTTCCAGACTGTTTTCATGTTTTCTGAACATGCCATGGATATCACGACAGAGACACCAGTCATGGGACATGTGGGTGTTAGTGATTGTAGACAATAAAAAAGAAATAATGGAGAGAAAAACAACTCGATTGGTCTTACTCAGCCAAGCCCAACAAAAAACAGCTACTCTGAAATACATTATTGCATGCTAATACTGCATTAGATGCTCTGAATTAGCAAACAGCAGCTGACTTCCTATGACAATTGTTTACTATATTAAAACTACAGAATCAAGGATGCAGCTAGGAAGGAAATTACCAGTTCTTTGGCCATCACATACCTGCTTATTATGTAATAACACAGGTGAGTTTGCAATAAAAGCTAAAGGAAAGGCACCAGGAAAAGACAGTATTGGGGTTTTTTTCAGTTAATGATAGAATAATTTTTAAAAATATGGTCAGGAATGGTGACTTTAATAAATTTAGTTTTACAGGAAGTAATTCTAATAGATCTGTTCATTTACAGATGCAAACTGTCCATTTTAAAAAGGATTCTACAGGTCACAAAGAACATCTGATACAAGGACTCTACAATATGTAATCAGCTCTAGAATTCAGAGCACCCTATTAATAAGAGAGATAAAGATCTTTTCTTAGGTCTACTTCACTCAAAAAAGAATAAATAAGCAGAAATTACAAAACAGAAATGAACTGATTCCATCAGCTCTAGATACAATCTTGATGATCACACTCAATTAGAAAATTAGTTCTCATACAAAAGTAACACCCCCTTCATTGTCAATACAACAGTATGGAATCTAATTCCTTTTGTAATCATCAATAAATTATGTGAGTCTCTTCTGTTTGACAATTTTTATAATCAATTCATAGGATTGGTGAATAGCAATATAGATTTTATCAAAATAGTGGAAGCCAAATCTCAAGAGTAAATGATTTTCCAGCCACACTAAATTGAAGTCAGGAAAAATTAAACAATCCAAAAAAATTGACCCAATAGACCGAACTGTCTTGCTAAACTGTGTAACAAGAACAAAATTTAGCATTTCTGAAACAAAATGACTGGTAAAAATAACTCCTGATTATGACAGAACCACAGAAATTTAAGGCTAATATTTTATAGTCTGATTTATTATTCCAAAGGTTACTTCCAAAAACTTATGGATGTTACTTGTTCATTAAGCTAAAAATGCATTATGCAACCTTATTTATAAAGTGCCTTTTAGGTACTCAGTTCTTCTTAGCAGCATTATTTGAAAAATATGATCACAAATATAAATGAGAAATAGAGTAATTCAAGTATTCTGAAGAAAATAATTTACAGAGAGGACTCTGACAACTGATTTCTGTCCTTTCCACAGGGAATTTTTTTACCCTACATGATCACCTACAAACTGTCCATCAGTTTGTAAGTCTCCATCATTTCTTACAAGATTCATGTCCTCAGTCACCAGAATACACAAGTAACACATCATCAAAACAGGCATAAAGCAAAGCTTTTACCCACCAGTTAACAGATCTGACTGATCTCTCCTAGACTCCAGGACACACTGCTGAAATATTTAACATCCATTTTCAGATATGAAGCCCCTTGCCATCATTCAGCTCTATAAGGAGGTTGTAGTTCCCCTCACAAAGTCATTTCAGCCAGCAGCTAAAGCCAACATTTTGCCAAAGAGGAAAGCTTTGAAAAAGCTCCACGTGCCATGTGATTCAGGAATTATCTCCACGACAGAAGTCCCTTATCTGTGGTACTTAAACTTGACCACAGTGCAAGAAATCCTTCGCTCTTCAATTCCCTCTGGAATTTACCAATAAGAAAGGCTTGTGTGAAAAAACCAATTCACACAGGCTGTGACTCTCATGCTGTACCAGAAAATACGAAGGAATTGTGGGGTACAACATAGAAGAACAGATGGCATTGGAATAACAGTTTCAAAAGTCAAAGATCCAGGGGAGGACAGATTTTTCCTTGCCCATGGATAAGGCCTGACACAGTATAACATAAGCAGCTGCATTCCAAGTCACCAGCAGTAAGAGAAACTGCATCAAAAGATAAATAGGACATGTAAAGCCAATGCATCTTTACACAGCTTTGATTCCCCCTGCTCCTAAAGCAGCTCCTTGCTATGTGAACAAAGAAGATCCAATTGATACAATTCAAGAGGTTTTACAAACTGTGTTCTCAAACAGCCCCTGTCAATAGCTCTTGAAGAAACCGCACTTGGCTGTGATAAAGTGGGAAGGTGTTTGCACAGTTAAGTAATCAGCAAAGTGATGTGAAATAAAAGAGCCATTTCCCTTAGTGAGGACAGATTGACCAGCAAGCTCTGAAGGGATCTCTGCTGGAGTCTTTTCTGTTTCAACTATTCCTAAATGACCCAAAAAAGCTCATCATTTAGAGAAGCCACAAAGTTTATGAGGCCACTCAGGCTATTCAGAGTAATAAAGAGTTACAGATGGACCCAAGCACCACAAGCAGAACTGGCAGATGAGCAGTGTTTAGTTCACCTGCGTGGTGTTCCATGAGGGATGAACAATCCTCACCTCACATGCAAAATCATCATCTCTTCCCTTGCTAGTGCCACACTGAGTGGAACCCTGGAATGTCAGAGTTCTTACCATAAACTCAGTGCTCAGCCACTGTCAGGGATCACCCCACATTACACACAATATTGTCCTGGGGAAAAAGGGAAGACACCATTACCCACAGCACTGCATAGAACTCCCAATGAACCCCATGCGCCAGTTTTCCCCTTTGTCAAGAGCTAATCCTTTGCCAAAAAGGATTGAACAGCATAAGAAAAGGTAGAAAGAAGTGAGGGAGGACATGGCAAGGACTGAATAAGGGCTTTTATATGATTGATTATTAACCAAGATGGGACTCCTGTACCAGGAAGGCTGACAGTGTGGAGAGGGGATAACTGACAGAAGGTGCACAGGGAACTATTGCTATTCACCCTTTCCAGTTCAAGAAGCAGAGCAATGTCCAATGAAGCAGCAGAGTTCAGGACTTTATTAAAGTACTTATCCACACAGTGCATAAACTACGAAACTCCTCACGAGATTCTGTGGGTGACAGAAATTGAATAATCACTCAAGTTCCATAGCCAACAGGACAAATGAATGGATGTGTCCCACCCTCGGCTCTGCAAGGCCCTGTCCCAGGAAGCTCTGGAGCCTGGGGAAAGCTCCACCTCTGACTGCAGCCACCCGCTGGGGGCATGGCCAGGGCAGGACACCGGGACACGGGATGGGACGGGGCTGGAATGCTGCAAAATCCCTCACCCGTTATCAAGGAGTCACGGCCTGAGCTTCTGCTGTCCTGTGCTATTGACTGATCAGGACCTCATGTGAATACCAGCATGGCAAAAAGGAGAACACAACTCACAGAGAAATGCTGAATCAGATTTCATCTGTGTCATTGTTACTTTCTGCTGCCAAGCACAGAGGTGGTTTCATTTTTGCTGTGAGAGAATTTTAAATAATTTTAAATGTATCTTCCTCTTATAATTCTTTCCAATTCAGGTTCCTGTATCCCAAGTTCCCCACCCAGTCTCACCTGGGCTGCAGTGCAGTCACAGATTGTTTTTCTCCTCAAATGGATGTCAATGCCCTGATAACCACAGTAATAGAAATGTGTCACATTTATCACATGAACAGTGGGAAAACCTAGGACAACAACAGGGAAACGGCAGAGAACTACCAGCCCAATACATCCAGCTGCTCATTCCCTTAAAATATCTTTTTTTTCTTAACATTTACACAAAGTTATCCAGTGAACTGACAGGGGTATATGCCTTTTCATGTACTTTCTTATTTTTTAACCTATTTCTACACATTTCAGTGAAGCCTACAAAAATATTTTGATCTTGCATAATGTTCTATTTACACTACATCATGTCAGTTCAGCTCATGAGTAATTTGTTTATTTTCATAAGGGAACAGAGCCCTTTCCCTCCCCACTGTCCAAGATGTACCAATGCAAATCAGAAGAATTTATTTAAATAAGGGCTGAGAAACAAAAACAGTTCAAGAACTTTCCATGTTTACATTGTTTCTTCCTCCTCCTCCAAATTTAAACCACGTGTCTCTTTATCATTAAATTGGGGTTTCAAAAATTATTTATTTCTCAGGTTTTCACATCCACAATAGAAATCATTGCTACTGGAACAGATCCAATGCTAAACCACATTTTGATTTTTCTTTATCATAAGATGTTGGTGAGGCCATGATTTAATGGATTCTGTGGGTTAATTTGGGGGGAAAAATTGTAATTTTGTGAATTTTCAACATATCTCCATTTACAAAAGATAGATCTTCTTGGACTTCGTGACAGTTTTTTCCAGTTCTCAACTCATTGTTAATATTATTATCGGTCTCATTAAAATTCTGGTAGCTTGCAATATTTTTAGATGACACTTGCAGAACAAGTGTTTCAGGTTAAAGTATGTAATTTAATTTTTATAAAAGCTCTGTACTACACTCAGCTTGCAGTTATTCAGGTTATGCACTGACCACCCTCCAGTACGTCTTCAACTAAACCCATTTCAGGACGAGTGGCAGGGAGAACACACAGGAGAGGCACAGCTGCAGCTGTGTTGCTCCATACCCAAAATACCTTGACAAGGTATAATCACACCGAGCAGACACTGAATTGCGTTCTGTGCTACAAACGTCAAAGTTCTCAAGTTCTCTGATGGTGTAATTTATGCTTTATAACACATAACCATGTTTTAAACTCACACCTCTATCACACCAGCTAAGAATCTGGAGTATGTGTTTACTTAGGGTAAACACAAACGCTGAAATTTCACAGTCCTTATACAGCATTTTGTACTCAACTACTACTCATTATCACCAGTTAACACAGAACACAAGTCAATCCCTGAGCTTAAGATTGATTTGGATTGATTACTATTAAAGAGTGAATTAAATATTAGATCAATATTAAATGATCTGACTAATATTTAAGAAAATCATGTAATTACTCCAAACTGATAAACTGATATTATGATGAGCATGTATCTTTCCTTAAAATAATTTTTCATATTAATCCAGCTATTAAAAGTGTCTAGTATGACACAATACATGCTAGTTTTAAGAGCTGAATAAGATAAACTTTATTTTCTTCCCTGTAATACCCAGATGATAATAAAGGCTCTATGTAACCCAAGAGTCACCAGGTGAGACCAAAGATGGCTCTAAATCCAATACCTTTTCCCTAACAGAGGCTAAAACAAGGAGAGAAAGGAAGGGTTTTACAACAGGGCAACGACATGGCTTCCCTCAACCTGAGACATCTGTGAACTGGGTCTTTCTAAATGAAAGTTTTTATTTGTATCGATTTTATATATCTATTTAGTAGCATTTTCTATACATTTTCTTCTATGGAGCCACCCAAATGTTGTGGAACCACATCAACTTTTAACAGCCACATCAGCCCAGAACTCCACACGTGACTCTTCCATCACACAGAAAAGGGACATTCACTTGTTCAGCTCCTGTGTCACCAACATTTCCAGGAATTGCATTAAACGAGCAAACAAACAATTTTTTTTCTTCCACTCTACAGTATTTCTGTTTTGAGAATTTTCTAAACTACCTTTGCTTAATAATGTATTTTCCAAGAAGGGCAGATGTGGATTCCTTGCATTTGGGGACGGCAGAGGGAACAGTGTCCCAGCCAGGGCAGGATGACTGGGCAGGAAAAGCAGCACTGATACAAATTATCCCACAGAGGACAAGAGAGAGGCGAGATTCAGCTTTACCTTTTTGTGAGGCAACTGTGTTGCACAATCACGCCTACGGGCAGCACTGAATTAATACTTCCCAAACCTCCCTGCACCTTCCAGTCTGAGCCTCTCTCAGAACCACAAACGTTTTCCCAGCAAAAAGGAGTAGTTCTCAAAACCAGAAAATTGTGGGTTTAATAATTTAAAAGACCAAGATGTAGTTTATGATTGAAAAAACCCTTCACATTTTTATAACAAAATTAAAGGCCAATATGATTAATTTTTTCTTTTGTGGAACTGCTTGATTAAACCTGGCAGCATCATAGATTGCACAGTTAGAGTCTGATAATATCTGACAAGGGAGCAGAACCACGAGGAAATGAAAAGAAAAATATTTCCATTTTATTCTACAAATACCTACAATAATGTTTTCACCTTCACAATACACCAACCAAGTATTTAAATGATTAATTGTGGGTGAGGGTTTCAATTATTTGCCAGAAATGAATCTGAGAGTTGCAGATTTATTTGCAAGTCCAGGCCTCATTCAGCAAGTATGTTCACAAAGAATACAGCAAACAGACCCTAGGTCCAGCATTTCCAAAACATTCTGGTGTCTGAGCAAGACGACAACATGAATAATTTAGGTATGGAAGAGAGGATATATCCAATTACACCTTAATAACCCAAATAAAACACGAAGTTTTTGCAGAAGAGGCATTTCTTGCAGAGTGTACTGGTACACACAACACAGAACAGGGCTCTAATCCGATTGGAATTGCCAGGCACTAATGTAATACAAACACACACACACAAAAAAAAGATTATCAAAAGCTGATTAAAAGCCATCCAAACATTACAATCGAAGAGTAGGGATTAAACAAAAGACACGATTTAGAAGAGGGCTAAAAATTTTTTGACCTTATTAATGGTCTTTATGAACTTTTACGCCAAATCTTGATGAAGAAAAATATACTTCAGAATTGAAGGCAAGGCGTTACACTTTGGGTTCTGTTCATTGCCAAAATTACAGTACAATTAAGTGAAGGTATTTCAGGCTGCTTGGGGAGCAGTGGCAGTTGCTAGGCAGCATCTGCTCCTGTCAGAGATGCTTCTTTCTTTGTGCAGTACAGAACCTCAGCCAGGAATACTGCCACCAATGGATTATTCCAAGGCAGCTTACTGCCATCACATGGCATCTGCAAAGTGCTCACCCGCTGCCTAGCAACACCGCCTCTTTCTACTGAGTCATACCAGCACCAGGAAAATATTCCTGCAAAAAAAGAAACAGATGCCTGAGAAGAAAGGTGATCATTCAGTAGCAGAGCAAAGGATTGCGAGCATCCTTCCCCTGCCCTCCAAGATAAAAATAGAGATTGGGCTCAAAAATCACAAGCTGTTTAAAATAGTTTTGCACATCCTGGTGGCAGGAGGTGGGAGAGAAGAAACGGACCAGAAGCCCACTGTGTTGTCCACTGCCTTAGCTGTGTTAAGGAACCGGTCTTGAGCTTCCAGCTTTGCAAGGATCTATCCTGTTACTTCATCCTCTTCCTGTAAATCTATTCCATCCATTCAAGTCCCTCACCCGTACATCATTCCCTCTATGCAGGAAGCAAATGCAGCAGGTTTTTTCTCTCTTTTAAACAGAGGCAAAAGCTATTTCAGTTTCTGAAACCTTCTCCCTCTTTCCAATACCCAACTGCAAAGAGGAGAACACTGACCACACTCTGCCCAGAGAGGTGAGGAGCTGTTCTGCACTGCTGTGTTCCACAGGCTGTAAACCTGAGCCTGTTGAACACTTTACTGTTCAACGCCAGGAAGCAAAGTAAGAAACCAGTCAAGTTTCATCTCTCCTGGAGGGTGGAGATTGCACCACCTCTCCAGGCACCCTGCTCCAGGGCTTTCCCACATGCACTGTGGGAATCACTGTCCCTGACTGGAATTTGCCCCCACGACTCCTTTCACCCTGCAACTCTGAGAAGTGCCTGGCTCTGTCTTCTCTGTAACTCCCTAGAAAGCAGCCATCCATGAGCCAACCCTTCCCTATGTTCCTCTAACCAGGTTGTACCAGCCTGGATCCCACAGATCCTCCTCCGTCTTTGTGTTCCCACCTCCTCAGCTCACCCCTTGTACTGTGGGATGCAGCCCCTGAGAGACTAAAGGAGGAAAAGATCGTTTTCATCACCACCCTGGTGCCCAGGAACACAGCCTGGGACGTGGCTGCCTACAGGAGAACACCATTGGCTCATGTTCACGCATGCAAAACCTCAGGGATCATCCCACAGTACCTTCCATCCTGTCCCATTTCACACAAACTACAGTGTGAGACTTTCAGACCTCCTGTCTACCTGTTAAATAAGTTCTTAACACATTAAAGCCACCTTGGCATTTATGGTCAGTTTGAAAGTTTCCAATGAGCAGCAGGAAGAGAAGAACAGAGCAGATTTATACAAGTCTATTTATCAGCACACAGTTCCTGCATTTTAGCTGAAAACTCTATTTTAGCCTATACTGGCTGCCACACAAGAACTTTTTGTGCTGAAGACAGCTATGAAACCTATCAATCCACCCATAAGAACTTTGACTTTTTTGGTTTGCTACTAAAATACAAAAAAGAAAAAAAGTATTTGACTGACAAAATAGACGATGCTTTCTTTTCATGATTTTTAACTCTTCCAATCTTGACTGAAGCAAACATGCATTATTTACTGCTATCAACATCACCTGAGACACTAGGGAAATCCTCCTTTTCTCTTTTTTGCATCCTCCACACAGGTTTATTTCATTATTATTATTATTTATTTCTTTTCTTTTTTTAATTAAGCTTTCTTTTTCCTCCTGTTAAAAGGAGAATGTGGTCTTGTGCCAGATATACAGTCATTCCAGAACTGTATATCTGGAGAAGAAAAAACCAAAACCAAACCAAACCAAACAAACCCAACAAGATTAGCAGTTGCAGTTTGGGGCCTTGCTGTGATGAAGAAAGAGAGAGAAGCCTATTTTCTACCTTCTCTGCCCCAGAGTCAAAAGAGAAGCTGTTTCTGCAAGACCAGTTCTTGAAATGCAATCTTCATTGGCATAAACCCCCTGGACCACAGAGATCACCAAACACTTATCAGTCAAAAAAGACAAAGAAAACCCCCCCCAGCAGAGGGACTTTGGTCCTAATTCCGCTCGGATCAGCGAACTGGGAAGGGCTGAGGTGGAGCAGCGGGTGGAAGGGTGGAAGGGTGGAAGGGTGGAAGGGTGGAAGGGTGGAAGGGTGGAAGGGTGGAAGGGTGGAAGGGTGGGGAGCTCCCCCAGCGGGCACGGGCTGTTCCCAGTGGATGCTCTGCACACACAGCAGGGCCAAGCACAGCAGCCACAGGGCCTTTCCAAGCCCCAGGACAGCTCTTCCCACTCTCACAAGTCCCTGCTGGAGGAATGGCCTCGCAGTATCACCTTTAAACAGAGGCACAGGCATGGAGAGGATTCCCCTCATCTCTCATCACGCCAGGCCAGGCCCACAGGTAGTGTCCAGCTCCATTTTGTACAGCAATAGCAGATGTCAGGGCAAGATTATTTCACAAAAATGTTGATCCTGCTCTAACAGGTCCAGCAGAACTACACTGTTGTCCCTTTGGTTTATCAAAATTCAAGTCACCAATCATTTGAATCATGAGCATTTAGACAGAAACAAAACACAAAGATGCACCAAAGTTCACACTACAGTTTTCAGTAACCTTTTTTCCTGGTACCTCATATATTTTTGGATTATTTGTCCCACTCTGGCTGACACTTTCTCACCTGAGCCTACACTCTCTGTCGATGTAACACAGCCACACGTACACAAAACAGTGCCTAGGTGAAGTGGGCAGCTTTCTGTAGACACTTCCACTGGCATTTTTCTCCATAAAGGAAGAGATGGGTGAAACAGAAACACCTCCTCCTATCCCCCCATCCAGACTCAGTTACTGGAAACAGACATTGCTCCACACAGGGAGTATCCAGCACTGGCTGAGATATTCTCCTATGAAAGGCTCTCTGCTCCCTTCACCACTTGTTTGGGCAGCCCACCCAGCACCCACCTCAGAAAGGCAAAGGCCCATGTGCACCGACACCCAAACAAACCTCTCAAAAGTCATCTATTGCTGGCAACTGCCTTCTGCTTAACAGTTCTGGGTTTCTCTGATATGGATACAAGGCTTCCTTTATCAGGTTCAGAAGACTAAAAGGACAGGTACACATAAACACCTCATTCATAAACCCTTTGAGAGGGAAAAAGGCCCTGCTGCTCAAAAACACAGCCACAAGAGGTTTCCAGAACAGTACAGCATCTGCCAAAGCACTCTGTGCTACACTCTGGCACCTTGGGTAGCCCAGGGACACATTCAACAGAAAGAAAATAAAATAATTCACCACTCCATCAACTGCCTACTGCCAATACTGAAAGCATTTAGTGCCTAAGCTTCCTTGCATTGAAATAAAAATAAAGGTTTGTCTAGATGTTTCAGAGAATACCAGCTTACCTCTGAAAGCACAAAGACTTGCTTTTAATCACCAAGAGTTAGCTGGCACCACTTGTCATAAGCTTTTCTTAAGGCTTAATATCCAGAAAGACTCAAGAAAAGAAAAAGTAGTTAAAAGCTGAAGAGGGATGGAGGGAAGTCTTATCCTTGGAATAAGTAATCACCTCACAACTGTACTGGAAAGCACTCAGTCTGCTCAAAGCTTCAGTTCCCTGCCTTCCTAATATACTCCCTAAATTTGGACTAAGGACTTATTGTTTGAACAAACACTAAAACATGTCTAAGAGGAAGTAATTACTGGCCAAAAAACTTTATAGAGATGCTTTCAGGATCTCAGAAGACATCATAAAGTTCATTTTGACAAGGAAAAACTTGCACAGGCGGTTGATTTTAACATCAGTCACATGAGTGAGATATTTTGTGTCTGCCTTGAGGTTCAGTGAGCAGACACATTTTGAAACAGAACAAAGTGAGAAAGGTAGTGATATTAAGGTTGATTCATAACTTAAAAACAATCAGTGGAAAGACCACTGTCAATCACAACTGGGTTTGGACCAAGATCCCACTGCATGCTTCCTTTGGCCTCTTCCTCAGTGCATAGCACAGCCGAAAGAACACAACAAACTTAATAACCACACAAATTTAAAAAAAAAATTCTCTGGAGCAGGAGGAAGAAGTTGCATCAGGCTCTTCAAGAGCTAAACAACCTTCCACGGACTTCCCGTTCTTTGGTGAGTGTTTTCAGACCCACCTCTGAAAACTGCTCCCATTTCTCACGAGAACAAATCTATGGAACACATATGGCCACCAATAACACCAGTTGTTGGTCCCATCATGCAGTTACAGCTCTTCTGCATTAGAACCATTTCTAAATAACTGTTTAATGTGTTAATCAGAAAAGCTTGTCTATCTACATATCACTGTGCATATGAACACAGAAAACTTCCTCATTCCCAATTACCCCCCTTTTGTGGGTTTTGAAATGCCAGCAAATACACGGTAGAGAATTTTATAATTACAAGTTCTGGTAATAGTTCTTACACGTTTCCCTGATGTCATTGGAGTCTAACTTGTTAAGGGCAGAATTGCTGCAAAAAAGGCTTTGCAAGGGTAGTGAGACTCAAGTCCAGCTGAGCTGTGCCATTGACTGTACCCTAACAAAGTTGCTTTCAGAGGATTAATAAAAAGTCACCCTTCCCACACAAAACTGCAAAGCACAACCTGCACCATCACCCCATACTCACACACCAACTTCCTATCCCTTAAACGGTTCAAATGAGAAATTACTTTAAATTTCCACACTAATTTCAGTCTGAACAATCTCCCTTCCTGTCCTACAAGCTTGACAATGAATTTCAACCCAAAGCACACAAGTAAGAAACACCTTATAGAACTTGATTAACCTTTTTTTTTTCAGCAGGTCAGAAGCTTTTTATCTGCGCTACTATGCAAAGAAATGCCAGTTTTAACTTCTTTTTTCCTCACCCAGTCCTATTTCCATTAAATATGCAGGAAAAGTTATCCAAGACTGCCAACTCACATCATAAAATGTCTCTTGTTACTGGATGCATTGTTAGGTGAGGACAGAAAGCCTGAACACCAAAATATTTCCACCCTTAGAAAATCATTCTAAAAACAAAATCCCTTCTGCACTGGGGATAAGGTCGGGGAGGAACTGCTTTTGCTCCCACCCTATTGGCAGTGGCTGAAGTTCTGCAGGTCTTAACTGAATACCTAATACAGCACAACAACAAATAAGTGGAGAAAATTGCTCTAAACCCCATCAAATCATCTAAAGTTAAACCCCATATTGCACTGCTATCACTTCTTGCTCCAGGATCACACCCACATTCCCATACAAACCATGCAATGAACTGCTAAACATACACATCTCACTCCTTGCCTTGGTGAGCAATTTGCTTCTCAACTCCATTCCTCCTGTATTTAGAAAGTTTTGGCTAATTTCTACTGCAGATGCATTTGTGGACAACTGGTATTTAGACAATCTCAAAGCAGTGATTCCTTACAGGTTAATTGTCATCCAGCTCTGCAAACCAGCTCTTCACAAGTGCTGGTGTCACCACAAGGTCTTTGGCTTAGTCTTTTCTAGAACAGACAAGCCAAAATATATTAATCTCTTGCCACAAAACAGTACATTTAACCTCCAAGTTCTATCAGCACCAGCAGAATTCCAGATTTACTCTAGACTGGAACTGAAGTTGCCCATCACATTCAATGACACTTTAGTAAACTCTCCTCGCTATACTGATAGTATCCCATCGGATGCATCTTGGGAGCTGCTCTTTTCCAGAGACATTTCAAGGTGTGATTCATTTCCCATCCAGTTAAATAACACATATACATTTCCTTTATGATCCCTGACTGACAAATTCTTTTGCTCATTCTTAAGGCCTATAGGGAAAAAAAGAAGGCCCTTAGGAGCAAATACTGAATGGAAATGACTCCAATCCCTGGATCATCCCGTTTTCCTGACTAATGACCCAGTCCCCACGTACCAGCAGCACTTCCCAAAGCAGTGCAGCACAGAAGGTTTCAAAGTGCATCCCTCAACGTAGCTTTGGTTCCAAGACAGATCACTGAAGAATATCCTTAGTCACCTCCCTCCTGCTGCCAGACAATTACATTTCCTGGCACTGGGGCACAGGAGAGAAAATGAAATATAACCTATGTCCCTAACACAGCACCTGATGCAAGGATTGATATTGCTTGCCAGATTAATAGTGGACATTTTCCTAATTTGGGAGAGGGACTTTTCTCTACCTCTATGAAACTTTTCATTTTTAAACCCGTAACAAACCACTCCAGTGACCCAGTGAAACCCCAGTGCCACTCACTGCCCCCTTCAGCAGCTGCCTCCTGCGTGAACAGGTAAGGCAGGGTCTTACACCAAGAGCCTTGGGGAGGGAAGGAAGACTTTTCTAAGTTCTTCAGTCCTGTTTTTCCAAGCATAAATATGAACTGGAAGTGTGCAAGCCAAGGTTTAGTGACAGGGGCAAAAAAAAGAAAATCAAGATACTGATCAAAAAGCTGCAGTACAAAACTGTAACTAGGACATTGTGATGTTTCATCCCTTCTTAGTAAGAACAAGGGAAAGTTTAGTTGTATGCATTTGTGCTTACAGATTTATTCTTCATTGTCACCAACTAAGCAGTGAAAATAAAGATTAAAAAAGCTTTCTTAAATAAAACAACAGATTTTAACACTAATTCTTTGAATAAACTAAGAACAGATGTTGTTGATGTGGGCAGGTTCTCCTTCTCCTCTGTGACTTAATACATACATATTTAATATGGTCAGCCATACAAAGTACATCAACTACATTAAAAAAACCCCAACAAAACAACATGAAAACTTTCCTGAGAGCCACCTAAATGTGCTCCTTGCACAAAAACAAAACAGCAAAAACTGACAGCCTGATTAAATAATCAGCTCTCACACAGTTGCCAAATGTTACTTACTAAAGAGCTCTATTTAACTTTCTTTTAATACATTAATATTTAATACTTGCTTTTCAAGACTGAAGCAACTAATCATATCACTTTAATAAATATTTTCTTAGAGACAGAGACTGCTTTAAAAATACTAAAACACTGGAGGGCTAGAGAGAGAGTTATCTTCAATAATCAGTTCAGAATTCTTATTGTGTTCATAACTGGTCATCCTAAACACCTGTGGAAGAACTGTCTGCTTTGCATCAGCAAGTCTCAAGTTTTAAAAGCAGAATTAGGATTAGAGGCACTGAATATAAGTATTTCTAAATAGAGGGGAATTACTCACAACAGCTACCAGGTAGTTGCTATAGCAGCTGAGAAATAAAACCAAGGAAGAACTTCAAGGTTGTTAGGAGAGCATTTAATTTATTTAGAAATACCCTGAGCAATCTTTTAATATCTTTGCTGCAGATGCATGCAATGATTTGTATGAGAACTGGGCAATACAACGGTGCTCTACAACTGCAAGCATAGAAAACTTCTTTTAGTTGCAGATGGGCAAGCACAGAGAACTTCAGAACTGCCCAAAAGGTAACAACGTTCCCATGAGGAAATGGAACGTTCTCCTACAGCCAAGAGCCTGTGGCTGCAAAGGAATATCTGCTGAGGGGCTCCAGCAAGCACAGAAGAAATGCCTTTGTCTGATACTCCCTGGAAGCCAATGCAGAACACAAAGCCCTCCCATAGCCATGTGTTGAGGGGGAATGTGATGTCTGTCTGAAGGAACAGATTCCATGAATTATCACCTCTGAGCCAGCTATCCAGGTAAGGCAACAGAGCACAACTTACTTTCAACAAAAACAACAGCATCAGAATGAACTACTTGATATGGCACTGTCCCTTTCCTTGGTACACAAGAACAGGTATATCCAGGGCCTGGATGCCCAGACATTCCTTTCTATTCCACCAGAAACCTCTTAGTGGTATTCCAGTCACAGAAATAACTGATTTTTCTCCCACCCAGCTTACATCAACAGGGACAGAAAGTTTATTGCCTTAATCCAAAGGCAAATCTTAAAACTTTGTTTGCAAAACTTTAACAGGAGCGCAGAGAAACGCACTGTGGTTTTTTGGACAGAGACTGCTCTAACCAAACCCAAACTACTAAAGCCCAAAGGCATAAGCTCAGAACACTGACTCATGCCAAGAAGATTATTTTTGCACATATTACTTGTGGAATCAGGATAATTTACATTGCTATTTTTTCCCTTTTTTTTTCCTTTTTTTTCGCCAGTGCACCTCCCAGCAGCAAACCCTCAGGTCTACACTTTCTGCAGACTATTTGCTTCAAAATTCACAAAAATTATCCCTCCAGCCAGCAATGACAGATCTGCTTTTGAAAAACTGGTATGCCACTCCTCACTTGTAGTAACTAAACTCCAGATATAAGCAGCATTTTTCACCTATTTTTCTTCTCTGGAGGATTATCAACAAATTTCAATTACAGGAAAAGTAATTAAAGCTACTCAAGAATAAAAAAAGCTTGCCTAGAGATCACCCAAACTTGCACAACTCAGCCGCTACCTCAGCCCTGCCTACAGGTGTGCTGTCTGCAAAAGAAAAATCCCCATCCTTAGAGGAATATTCTCCAGCCCAGGGAACACTCATTGAAATAACACTTGTTTTCATTCACTGCTCTCCTTTCCACATGCCTCTTCCAGACTTGTTTACAACCTGAATGGAGATTTCCCAGCTTTTCTTTTCAAATGTCTGTGTAAAAAAAAATTAGTTCACCCATTTTCTGGGTAAAGGTAAAACAAGTATTTTCTTATTTGAGTGCACGGGCCAAACACAAACACAGCACTGAGTATCAAACCCTGCAACACAGCAAAGAAAAGCAACTACATAAACAGAAGAAAAACAACAAGATGTGAAAGATAGGTAATTATTTACTGAAGCATCTATTACAATTACAGCAGTAAGTTTGGTCCTAGGGAAACAGAGGTGGCCTTTCACCAGCAGATGAGGTATGAACAGAAGTACAGCATCAACTACATTAAAAAACCCCAACAAAACAACAACTTTGTATTCCTGGAGATTCCAGCTGGGATGTAACAGGGCTTGTTAACTTTAAATACTCCCAGTGACCAACAGAGCAACAGGATTGGAAGCAGTGACTTCCAGGTGTTAATTTTCTGCCACTTGTTCATATTACCCTACACTTACAGGTTTTCATCTGATGCTGCATTTGATTTTATTTTTTAAACAAAAGTGATTTACTTCCTCTCTCTTTCCTTCACTATGAAGATATGTGAGCTGTATTTAGCAAAATATTTGCCGCACAAGATGAAATATTAACAAGAAGTATTTCATTATTATTTTAACAGAAAGCATTTTAACAAAGAGGCATTAAGGCTTCTAATTGCTCAAGAGTTAATTGCCAAGATCCCACTTTAACAGTTCCAGTTAACAGATCATGTAGCAAATTTGTTGGTATTTTAAAAAATACTTGTACAAATCAATCATCACTACACACTGTGGAACTTAAAAATCAGTATGCACAACTGATAACTATAAATTTAATGAGGCGTTTAGGTAACTAATCAGGGCAGCAGTAGTGGTTTTTATTATTATAATACAAGTCAACAGTTTAAAAAAAATTAAATCGAAACGAGCAAAAGCGAAGTAAAAGAAATTCTGTATCTTCCATTTCATTAGATGTAACATTTCAGTTCTTATCAGGGATTTACGCGCTAAAATAACAAACCAAAGTCGCCAACGGTGATGCCTCAGATTAGAGCAAGCACGATGCCAGACGACTGTAAAATCTAATTTACCAAAACAACGAAAAATCAGCGCATTCCGCACGCCCGGAGGCCCCGGGGCCGGCGCCGNACACATCGGCTCGCTCCGCAGATGGAAACGCAGGGAAAAGGGAACCGCGCGCTTAAGTAGATTAAGGGCTCAGCGACTCGTTTTCTGATTATTTGTGCGATCCCGACCCCAGCGCGGGCCCCCGAACTCCGCTCGTCTCTCGCTTCGCCGCGGCGGCGCTCGGGGAAATAACGCGAACCGAAGCACCCGCAGCGCACATCCACCCGTGCGG
>VZRV01010292.1:819316-1005927 GCA_013398115.1 Falcunculus frontatus | reverse complement strand
CCCCGGCCCCATCCCCGGCCCCACCGCACCTGCCGGCCCCAGCGGCTCCCGGGAGGCCGGCCCGCAGTGCAGCACCCAGCCCGACCCCCGGCTGCCGCCCCGGGCTGCCCGTGGCACACCCCGGCCTCTGCCCCGAGCTCGCACGGCCGGGCTCAGCTACCCCTGGCAGCGCTGACCCCTGACACCACCAGCGCTGAGGTCAAAATTTGGCTGATACTGTGATTTAATTTTCTTGTCGTTATTATTAATCTCGAGAGCTTCTAAAGAGCTGGCAAAATTCGCAGTTTCCACAATGAACATGTACCCAAAACGGGAAACACTCTTCAGATTTCATCTCTAAGTTCAGTTTTCACTTCCTTCCATAAAAACTGAATTTGAATTCTTCACAGCAACGGAAAAGCTGAAATAAGTTATACAAAAGTTTTCCTGCAACTGAAATTTTGCTCACTGCAATATTCCGACGGACCAGTGCCCTTGTCCCAGTCAGAGCCTCCCCAAAGCTTAGGGAAGAAAACGCTTTTTATACAGCCTTTTCAGAAACCTTTGTAAACAAATTACTTGACATGAAGTTTTAGGATTGCACCGAACTTTTTAACAATATAACTTCAGATGCACCCAACACTTTTAATAGAATATCTGTTCTCTGATTATATAATAAAACAGAATGAAAGTCATCAATTTGCACTACAGAACTTGGGTTGCTGTGGAAACCTTCATTATTTATTTTTTTAACACGTGCAACTACTGTTTCCCCACCGAGCAGGGCCGGGTTTCTGTTTGGGTTTTGGTTTGGTTTTGAGATGTCGGGTTTTGTTTTCCTGTGTGGAGTGCAAACAGCAAGTGGCCAAGAACTAAGTGTGCTTGTACATTATTCATTTAGAAAAACAACTTATTCTATCCTACCTTAATTCATATTCACATTTAGGCATTTGTATTTACAATAGCTCCGTTCCTTCCCTTCCTGAGGCACTCCCACAGCATGCAGAAATAGCTTTTGAAGGGACAAAGCATGACAAAGTCATTGAGTTGCATCTGTTGGAGATAGGCTGCTCCAGGGTTTGAAAAACTGGGTTTGGTTTTCATCTCTGTATATGTCAATAATAAATACCTTTTCATCTCTATCTAGTCCTTTGGGACCAGAAAACCTCTGCAGTGAAAGGAATTGGTTAATTCTTCCAGGCTCTTTATTCCACAGTCTCAGCCCTTCAAAGATTCTTCTTGCTGCCAAGCTGACCAGTACTTAAACTGATACTTTTCTTGCTCAAGAAAATACACAGCAGACTTTTTTGCCAAACTACAACCATGTCTGAGTTGACTCTTCCTTTAAAGTAAACTCGGAATGAAGGCGAACTTGGGAAGGCAAGTGGGAACCCTCTAAGGTTAGATAAACTCTGAGGAGGACACCAAAATTGCTGGACAGAATGAGACCTGCAAGGACCCAATAGCATACAGAAAGCACTTTATTTAAAGGCCATCTGTGTGTCTTGATCACGGGCATTTGAATGCCAGCATTAACAGAGACTCTCACACTGATGGCAGATTACCTGTATTTGAAATACAACATGTAATATATTATGTTTATTCCTGACTTTTCTGCACTGCTGCTGGTGAGACCTATTTTCAGAGAGAGTCAGTAGATGGCCACATGACCCACACGACTTCAGAAAGACGAAAAGTCAATGTACTTAACTGCAGAGGCAGTGCAATGCGAGTTTGCATAAGTTAAAGTTACCAAATATATTTACACCTGTTCCTCTGATCTCTGCATTCACCCCTTTAATGAGGCTCCTATCACCTCCACAGAAATACTGATTGCTTTAGTAAACACTGTTAGCTTAAGTGTAGCAAGGAACAAACATCTCATCCTCACACAGAGGCACAGCCACAAATCTCCCAGGCACCAAGCTGGAATTCAGGATTACCCACGTGCAAAGGAGAGACCAAAGCAAACAGCGACTGCTGCACAACAACTGTTTCTGCTGTCTCTTCTCTCTCTTAACAGAGCTCACTCCTGCCAGCTTCAATACTCATACTACCGTGGAAAGCATAGAAAAAGCAGAGAAGCATTGTAGCAAGCAGAAACAAGAAATTCTCAGGGTTATATGCCCCAGGGTTTTCTTTTTTTTTTTCCTGGAGCTGTTTTTGTTTTCCCTTACAAAGTTTGCACATTGAAAAAACACCACAAAACTGGAATCCAAAGCCTACTTCTAGCTAAGGTTTTGTTAAGAAGTTTTTAAAATTGACATCAGCAATCGAACTAAATTTTAAAATCTGATGTAAATGTCAGAGCTCCTACAAGAAGAGCTTCTGTTGGTGGGTGTCATGGATCCCCAAAATTAATTATTTTCAGAGAGAAGGGGCCTCCCCTTTCAGAAGTCTTTGAGGTACTGTTCTGTCACTAAACTCCTGTGTTGCACTGTATTGAAATGAAGGCAAATACAAGCTTCAAGACCTTATTTAAATGCACAAGTCAAGTCAGCAGAAAAGCACTAATCCCTGAATAACACTGTCTAAAGTTACTTAATGTCCAGTGTGTTCAGGAGCTGTTATGTCAGAGGTATTGTGAGTTGCTTACGATTCTGTTACTGCAAACACAGTTGTCCTTATCCAAACGGAACAGGCAGCAATGTTTAACACAGTGTTAATTAAAATACATTAGAGAGTTCATCCTACATCGTCCTGCCTTGCCATAATATAGATGTGATCTGAAAGACAGCTGGCTTGGGATTGGAGAGATTTGACACAGTTTCCTTCTCTTAAATAGATCAAGGGAACTGCACAATCCTTTCAAATGCTCTGCAAGGGACAATGGAAGGTCAGAGTGCAGAAAACAGAGAGATTCTTACACCTCCCTGCAAGCAGATTTCTCTCAGTTATCCCAGCCTTAAGGTACCACAGAACGTATCACCCTCCTGCCCTCTTTTTCAGGTAAGTGCAGCCCCACACTTTACCCTTTCTCCCCATTCCCAGGCCTATAGTTGCTGGTAACTCCCAATATTACTTCAAGCCTCTGTTTCAGGAAGGTGGCCCAGGACTCCTGCTATCAGAAAAAACAATCAGGGATGAATTTCAACTACCTGTGACAGACAATTTATTTGATTAAATGCCCTCCTTTCCTTGAGGTTTTGACTTTTTATGTTTGTTTCTTTAAAGTTCATATTCTTTCCTTGTTGTTAAGATGAATTAAGCCACTGAACAACTTGACTTTCCCATTAAATTATAAATTCCTCACCTTGCAAGGATAACCAAAGAATTGCAAAGCAAATCCACTCTGTCGTCATCTGTGATAACCTCACAGGTCCTTTTGAAGCAGCAAGTGTTTCTACTTCATGCCTCAAAATAGGGATTCATGTGTCCCAAGCACTGAGCTATTCTTCCTTTGATGAAGTAGTCTTCTGAAACTTTTAAGCAGGAGGTCTCAGTTTTTGATGTACAGACCCAAATTCTATTTTTTGTCCTATTGCACAGGGCCATCTCATGGATTTCTTCCTTATGAGGGATCAAACTAGAAAATTAGGAATCTAAATGCAGCAAATGACCGATTTTCCCCCCAAGGCATCAGAGTGTTCATGCTCCACAACTTCACACACCTAAATATTGTTTAATTGGGATGATTTCTGATTAGTGCTCAGGACTGGGGAAGATGTTAAAGTCCATTATCTTAAGACTCTTCGCAAATTTTTAATTCAGAATGAGTTCCTTAGAAACAAATCTGCTCCCAGCCTTCAGCATTTCCTGGAGTGGCAGGAAAGGAAAGGAGACCTCCATACAGCAGCAGCATTTATTCCTTACAGAGTGCCTGAAGTAGGAGCTCATGACCAACAGCAACCAGCACATGTTTAACTTCACTGTGTGAGATGCAGCAAACAGAACTTTCTGGTAATCCTGGGAACATCTCAATTACAATAGTTCTGGTGTTCCATTCCAGAGTTTTTCTTTCCTGCAGAATGGAAGTCAGCACAAAATATTCCAGTACTTCCCCTATTTTTGGTGTTGTCTTCCTCAGAGCAAAGGTAATCTAAAGTCAGTGGGGGCAGAAAAAGAGGTGTTTTCACATCATTCCAGAACATTAGACATGTGGGGTTAAGCCTCACCTAATAAAACCCCACATAAAAATGTCCACTAAAACCAGTTCACACAACAGTTACAAATATACCGTTAAAAGTTACTTTCACTCTATTTGTAACTCTAAGTTTGTGAGTTGCTTGCATAGAAGGTATCTGGATTCAATCAGGAGAACAATATTGAAATTTTTTTTCAGCCCGAAAGTAGAGAACGGACTGACTAATGCTTTAATACCAATATGTCAAGTACAACTACCAAAAACTTACAGTGCAGGTGGTAATTATGTAGTCAGATGGACCTTTATATAAAAAATATCACAGATCATGCTGAACATGTTTTCCTGGTACTAAAGAAACAGAGTATTTTGCTCTTCAATTAGAAAAAAAAAAAAGGAAAAAAAATTTTAAAACTTCTTGTTCCATGAATAATTAAGAAATTGAGGGAAATACTATTGCAGCTTCATTCTCACTTATCCTTAATGGTCTCACTACAGCAAATTACCTATTAAAAGAGTGAGAAATCATAGAACGTTAATTAGCACTGTTGTGACAAATTTATACCTTTTCCTATTAATTTCTTTTAATGTTCAGGATATAAGAAACCCTATCACAAGTAATAATTAACTCCTGTCTTATTTTGTGAAATGAGAGTTCAGAAGCATTTGTGAACTCTCCTTGTGAGTATGTTTCTTCTGGTCTTTTTTTTTTTTTTTCCCCATTTGTGACCTTATGCATTTCTTATAATTTATGTATTTATGGCTGTGAAAGAGATCTCTTTCATGCTAAGAAATTTATACTATTGAAAGACAACATCAGAGAAGTGGTTTCATCACTCATGGAAATGAGCATGTTGCTATTCCAGAGGCTGATTAACTGATTTGAGCTATCACACAATCAGCCCTCAGCCAAACCTCTCCGAGGGAGGGCAGGGTTTGGTTGGCGATTTTTAAGCGCTCTCTCTGATGTTACGGCTTTGTTTCAGGGACGACAGAACCTTGGTTTGTACACAACATCTAACACACCTCCAGGGAACGGGGGCTGAGCATTCCGGAGTTCTGCGCGGTTATTTGCACGCTCTGTGCTGTGTGAGGAGTGACAGAGGTGTCCGGGCCGGCCGGGCTGAAGGGCAGGGCGGGGATCCCGTGTCCTTGCCGTGCTGTCCCTTCCCACAGCGCCGCTCTGTCCTGCGGCAGCCTCACGGCCTCTTTAACCCCCGTGGAGCCGCCCTAAGGAGCCTCCGCCGCGCCCCGCTCGGTCCGGCCCCGCCGCTCCCCGCCCGCTGTCCCTGGTGCTGGAGCCGCTGCCGGCCGGGCCCCGCTGGCCCCGGAGCTCGGAGCCTTCCCCGGCACCAGAGATCTTCCAGCCGAGCTCCCTCAGCGCTCCCGGCAGAGCACGAGGAGCCTCCTGCTCCCGCTGCTCGGCATCTTCCGGGGAGCGCCAGCCCTGCCAGCCTCGGGCACAGCGAGCTGCCTTGGCTCCGGCCGGTCCTGGGCAGGGAACGCGTTGTTACCTGGAAATAAAACCAGCATGAACATAGACAACTGGAAAAACTGGACTTTAGAGCTACGGAGACGGATCATTTGAAGTCATGCTGGACCTATCTGGGTTCATCCCATTTTTCCTTATGGGAATGCTGGAGCACACAGTGTGGTTGTGGGCACACCTCTCCAGCTCAGATAAAGATTACAGAAATACACAGTCCTGGCAAGGTGCTCAATACCCAAGGAACACTGTTTAACATTTCCTACTATTTTAGTGTCCATCCTAATCACATATTTATCTTTGAAAAGTAAACATCCTATGTGTTTATCTGTAGAATTACTTTGATTACTTTTAGTTAGATAAATTCAGTGTTGTACATATGCACAGTCAAAACAAACAGTGCATTTTTATAGTAAAATAAATAGTGTATTTTTATAGTATATAAATGTTATAAATCTTAAAAAATTTAATACTGTTAAGATGGGGACAATTGAATTGTCATTAGTTTGACAGAGAGCCAAATCAGGTTTCTAACTCCTAGTTTCACGTGCCCAGAGTGACAAGTAGTTGACAGTTAAGTGTTCATATAAGCTTCATATTCCAAAATTAATTTGAAATATATCCCTGTGAAAGGCATTACTGTATTCCTATGTTTAAGAGATATATTCTGTATGTGTTCCCAGCATGCCAAAACCACTTCAGTCTTCTATAAAGCAGACTTGAAATTTTGTCATGCATGCCTCAATACAAGGATATCCAAAGACACTCGCATATGTCACTTAGTTTAAATGGGGGGAGGAAATCTGACAGGAATTTATTTTAAGAGCTTCGACCTATGTAATGAAACCAAATCTTCTTGAGCAGAATAAAAGAAAGCAGAATATTTTGTTACCTGACACAGCAGAACAATGAGTCAATTGTAGCAATTCTGCAGACTGGCATGTCCCTGAGTAAAAAGGATGAAGTTACCGTAAATCCATCCAAATATTCACATCCAGCTCTGGGAGTGAATCAGCACAAAGTGACCAGCAGCTGATTCATCTAAATAACAAAAGCCCGAACACCTCAGTTGTCCCCACACAGAAGTAATCAATAATCACACCAATTCACTCTCCTGCCATAATATACTACAGCACAACTGGCCAAGAGCTCTTAAATACACCCAAGTGGTGTCTTCTGCTAAGAAGCAGAGGGATGATACCCACACATCTTCTCAGTGGTTTTGAATATTCCCTTTTGCTTAACGCTGTTCCTGGCACTTTGGCAATACAACAAGTACAGTTGTGAGAGTTGATCACTGTGCAAAAAGGACACGGATTCAGGTCCCCCCCCAGTCCAGGGAACACCCCCAGGTACAGCTCAGCAGTAAAGATGCTGTCTGGCTGCTGCAGACACAAGCAGCTCATCCCTGTGAGGCACCTTCCTGAAAACCAGGAAGGAATGTCCTGATGTCTTGAAGTGACTGAATCAGGTGATTGAATCACTCAGCAGGAGCACAAGCCTAAATTAGACGGGAGGTATCCCCATGGGGAAAAATTGCCATCTGAGATTGCTTTGTGTAAAGGCAAGGAATGTGTCCTTAGTCTCCTGTAAAGCTGTGCAATTAAATTGTAATTCTTTATGTTCTGTTAACATACTAAACAAATAGCAACACAAATCAACATAGCTGCCAGGAGCAGGAGTGCAGAGCTCTCCCCAAAAGCCCTCCCAGAAAAATTCCCTCTGAGGGCAGGCCACTGAAAGAGGGAAGGACACCCACACTGTAAACACTCAATGATAGGCACAAGGTCTCACATACAGGAAAAAGCCAGGAAAGAAGTTTAAAATGATCACTCAGGAACCAGCTGTGATCCAGGTACTGTTTCAGCCACAAAAAAGGAAGTTTGCAGATGTTATTAAATCCATTAATTCCTTCAAAGGGAAGGAAGGGCCTGGAGAAGAGTCTGCAAAAGCTATTTTTTACAGACACACTTTTACCTACAACATGACACAGAGTAAAGGATGGATTCAGTTAAAAATACATTTTTTTATATATGATTCATAAATTATCCATCATCAGGTGCAAGGCCACCAGGGTTTGGACTGACTATGGCCACTGCAACTGCCCTACAGAGAGTGAACAACCTTACATATTTATTTAATAGTACTAAACCCAGAAACCAATATAGAAATAACGTGCCTGGCAAGCAAAGTGCAAACATAGACTGCAAACAGAACTCTCAACTAATTGAACCTGCTCAGATTAGGAAGATAAAATTCGGACAATTTTTAATAATTCATTTTTTCTCCCTATTGGTAACTGAGAAGGTTGTCCAAGAATTTACACTCAGCACACACTGCTACAAATGTGCCACTGTTTAGAATCAGAAGAGCACAAATTCTGATGCAACTTTTACCTTCTCTATTAATACGAAATCTTTTGGCCTCTGGTGCCCCTCTCATTCCCTCCTGCTGTTCAAAATGCTGGGTTGCTCTCAGGGTGCTTGGCCATGTCAGCTTGAGCTGAAGCAGGACAGCTGCTCCCTCTCACCCTCCAGACTCAGCATGGAGTTAAGATTCCAAGCCGCTGTCTGGAGGAGCTGAGGGCAGGATTTCCAGAATCCAGGTAAGCTTCCATTAATACTAATTCCATTGCAACCTGGTAAAATCTGTTCTTCACCCACTAAAAGAAGTTCACTGTTCCCTGCGAGTTAGTTTGGAATTCATATTAATTGTTGCAGTTTTCAAAATGCTTATTCCACCACAAATAATGAAAAAATATAAGTACCTTTTATTAGATCAACTCAGGCAGCTTTGAGGGAAAAATGAACACATTTTTGGGTGCAAAAGCCACTGAAGAAATAATGTTATTAAAATCACTACCAATGCACATAAACAGGCAAAGGCTGGAATTTATTACACAAATATAACATTTTATAGTTGGAATTATGCAATACAACTTTTCCCTGAAGAGTATAAAAAATTATAACTAATAAAAAGAAAAATAAATAATATATAGCAAGATCATGTAAGTGAAATATTTTACTGTTGTGTGTGAGATAGCTGTCTGAATAGCTAATAATTAACCCGCATGTCTAATGCATCATTTAAAAGAACCTGATGAAAACATCCAAGAAAATGATAATGAAAAGTGATAAAAATAAATTACTGAAATAAAGTGCAGAAATACAGATCTACTTGTGTTATGAAACAAAGAGACAATAGAAATGTGAGCAGCATGGACAAAACAGAATTTGTCTGAGATGAAATAATTTTGGGGAATGATGAGCAAACAAATGAGTTTGCTCAAAATTTTCAAGAGCATTCTAATACTGGATTTAATGAGAAAGCTTTTCGATTTTATTGCTTCTAGAAATTGTGTCAGGATAGGAATGAACTCTCCGGACAGAGAGGGGAAAATAAATTTTCCTGTTGCTGGTAGCATTCACACTCTCATTAGGGTGAGAGCTGCCACGTTTCTTTCCAAAACATTCAGCCAGTTCTCATGGAGTGATACCACTGGGATTTTGATTTGCAACAAGGGCATTACAAGAAGAGCTGACCAAACAACCTTGGAGCAAATGCACGTAAGAAGATTCAATTTAAATTAAACAGAATGGTGAACAAACATTGGGCTCAATCTTGACTTTAGAAGAATCTTTGAGTAACTATGGTAACTGTTTACTGAAAATAATTGGACTGAAAAACTTTTGAAATTGAACATGAAGGTTTAGAATATATTTAATTTGTAAATAGATTACTATTTCTAAAATGTGAATACCAAACAAAGAGATTTCAGTAAAACTGGGCTCCAAAGGAATGACCACCTCAGAGGAGGTTAATAGTGCAAATGAAAACCCTAGAAGGGCTTTTAAAGGTATGAATTGGAGAAAGACAGGTACAACTTACAACTATAAATTGTGAAGGGAGAAAGTCAGAACTTCCAGAAATCAATCTGAACTATGTCAAGGAAAGAACAATAAAATAAAAAGATTTTTCAGACCTGATTGTTTTTTTTTTTTTTAGCAAAAAGTGGGAAAACATTACAAGGAAAATGAGACAAAGTCTAAAAGTAATGTAGCAAATAAAATCCCCTTCCTTTTCAGTTTTCTGTGGGGTGTGTGGCAGGTTCATGTGCTGGATGGCAAATTAACACCGTTTGGTGTCACATGAAAAGATTCATGGGGAGGAGGCAAAGGTTAAAGGATTCACCACAACCTAACTGGGAACAGCCACTCTATGGCTCCAAATGCTAAAATATCTCGATACCTTAATGCCCTGTTCTGAAATCAGAAATTTGTAATAATTTCACCTTCAAATTCCAGTCTTAAAATGAGACAGATTCAATACTCGCATTTAAAAGGAAGAACAAGTGATCCAAGCAACAACCAAGCTGTTGAACAATGATCAGAAGACACAGTTGCTGGTAGATCATTACCAGTCCAATGTCCAATAAAAAGATCTTGTTTTGCAGTAAAAATTCTGCCTTGTATTAGATTGCTACTGTAATAAAATAAATATTTTATTGAGAGCATTTCCCACTGGCTTTTTTTACTAAATACATCTATCACCATTTTCTTTTGGGGAGAGGAATAATTACATCTCATGTAACCATGATAAAAGCAGACAAGAAGTAGTATAACCTGCCTTTTTGCTGCTGTAACCAGACAGAGGATAGGCCCAGGAGCCAAAACATGCACCCAGAATGAGCATTAAGGAACTTGTAGGGGAGCTGACTTGTTCTTCCCAAACACAGGACATGACTGATGCAAACAATACCCTCTTATGGACACTTCTGGGGAAATTTAGCACAATACTAGCAAATAATTCTGAATCCAATAAACCGTCTTCTGATCATAGCCAAGAGCAGTTGTGAGTTTCTCTTAATATTACAAATATTATACTAGTAGTGATCCTATAAAATGAGAGTGAACTACAAGAAATCTGTACACAGTGAGGTTGCTTACAAAGACAGACAGGGTGAGCTACCTGAAACTAGGAAGTCCCATTTTTCTGTTTTATTCTAAATACATGTTCGTGGGAATTGCAGCCACTTGATTCAGAGGGCAATCAAGGCTATGTGATTCACTCGAGCAAGCTATAAAACAGTGATGGATCCTACACAGCGAACTTTGCATTCCGAAGCTGTGAGGCATCTGATAAACTCCAGGAAATTATTCCCACCAATTTAGACCTTTACAATCCACAGATGTCTAATTTCTCTAGGATTATTTGCTGAAATATTAAAAAAAAATTATATTTACAACAAATATGAATCATAGGAGGCTTCCTACTAAATGTCATCTAAATGTGTTAGCTAAAGCACTTTTGGGACAGAAGTATTGTAACACTGAAAAACATAATGGTAATTGTCATTGCTAAAATCTCATTGATGTGTGTCCTGGGCATTACTGATCTAATAAAGATTAATGCAGCACTCTGGAGATTTCACCACCAGCAGCTCAGTCCAGACAACTCGAATGAAGCAGTCAGAGCCTGATCAGCTCCGTAACTGAGCACCACAAACCTCACACTGCTCCAAGCCTCAGAGAGAGCGACACAGAGCTCAGGTGGAATCAGATGAAAAGGAAACAACTCCTTTGAACTGATTTGCATGAACCTCATCCCACCACAAAGTTTTGCATCCCTCTCATGTTGCAACATACTGTGCCAACTTCTGATATCCACTCTTCCCCATAAAGAAAACAGAAAAGGTTCAGGAAAAAGAGCCAAAAGAATATAATTTGAGATCCGAGGCACAAAAAACAAATGCCTAATACAGAGATTTAAAGAGATCAATCTCTTTAGCTCTGTCAAAGAGAAGTGAAAGGTCTGATATGATCATGTCTAGAAACACATACACAAGGAATTTTCTGATTGCTCTTCAAATCTAGCAAGGGCATTATAAAGCTCAAGGCTGATGAACTGTTCAGACTGGAATAGCTGCAGTTTGTTAATCATGGGAATAAGCCAGCACAACTTAGCAGAAGATGTAAAAGATTCCTTATTGCTTCAGCCTTTTACTCTAGGTTGGCTGTCACAGGGAGAAACATCCCTTAGCTCAGCATGAAGGGCAGTCTTGAGGTAATTCTTAGGTGAAATTTTTGGACTCATATTTTTCAAAGGAGATTACTGTTACCACTTTCTCTAGAACAAATTATTAAGTAGGTGATCTTAACAAAAATTGATTTTAATTATTGAAAATAAAAATGTATTTATATGAATATACTAGCACATACAGGTATTATTTTAAAATTACAGCACTAGAGGCTACATGTGAGGTTTTCTATCAATAAGTGTTACGTCATGAAACAGACATTTCTAAAAATTAAAAAACATTCCTGCATCCTTTTTCATAAAGAATTCCAATTGTGCATGAGTCAAAGGGGAAAAGCCTTATCACATATTGCCTGAAACAGCCTAACGATAGAAAAGATCACCACAAAACATGGCTGCTTTGGCATTTTCACAGCCAGGAAAAAAAATGGTTTAGCTGTTAGGATCCTGTCACTTCTCTTATTTTTGTAGTTCAAAACTTCCTTCAAGGCTTAATAAACCAAAAGATGCTACAGACATGACAGCTCTCACTGGGATATCAGCCGGTCTCAGTGGGCAGTACCATCTACACTTGGTATCAAAGGGAGGCCCACAGCTTTAGCTGTTCGTTAAGAAATGCAGCTGGCTGAATCTGCCCGGAGATTTGGAATGGCTCAATAAATCCCAGAAATGATGGCTTAGCAAAGAGGGTGTCAGTAAGATGGTCAATAGTGACCACCGGAATTCACAGGTACTGGCAGTTTTTAAAATACACAAATCAAATGCTATCTACTTGATATTACTTGTATTTTTTTTTGTTATCTGGCTCCCCACAAGCTTGCTCTTTTCTCTCTGACTGTCATCAGTCCCCAGTGTCCTCAAGCTTCTCTTGGCTTAGAGAAAAGGACTTCTAACACTATTAATTTCTAACAACTTTTCTAACCACGTACAGCTCTTGAATCATACAAGCCTTGAGTCAATTACCAAGTGGCTCTGACTCAGATGCTCAGAATTTTTCCAATAAGATCATGACTTTGTGCACTTTCAATACAAAAATGACTTTGTGATGCTAAAAGCAGTCATGGTATTTTGCCACCTGCACACTGGTTCCAGTCACCAAAGGGATATTCACAAACAGACCAAAGGGCTCTCTGTGGAACACATCCCATGGAAAACATGGAAAATGCTCCACTTTGAGCAGCCAGTTTTGTGTCCTCTCAGTGTTTCTCTTCTGAAACATGCCAGGTATATTTCTACTTGCTGTGCACAACATTTGGATTATGCCTTGCTTTTCTGATAATTCACTGGGTCAGCTCATGCAGTTAATGTTCTCAGGGATTTTTTTCAGATTAGGCTGAACCTGCAACAGTTTTATCATGTCAGCAGTCTCTACCAATTACTTACAGTGCTAAACATTTGCTGTAGCAAAGGCCTTGATTAAAATGCTAAAATCAAAATGCCTCATCTCAGGGATTTGGAGCACCAGGTTCACTTTTGCATGAAACTTTTCAATACATGATTCCATGAACTCAGCTGCCTGTGGAAAAGAATTGCTTGTGCTTGTCACTGTCCCAGAGTGAGAAAAGCTCGGATGAACAGGATTAAATCTGGGTAGATGAATCTTGCATTTTCTGACAGTAGTTACATGGAGCAAGGTAGCCAAGATTTGTAGGGATGCAGCAGCTTTGGGAAGTACCTGTGGTTCCAATGTACTCCATCCTTCCTCAGGGGTCTTTCCAGTCGAGTGTGAGTCTAATGATTCCTGGGAGCTGTAACTAGAGAGAGACTTCAGCTTGGGCACACACTGCAAAGTCAGACTGCAAACTGCTCGTGTGCCTCATCCATCCGTGCCCCGTACTCCGGGTCTTCAGATCCAGGGACTGATCTCAGCCAAGTCAGAGGAGCACGACTCTCCCTCGGCTCAGCTGGAACAGCTGCTGAGAGCCTCAGTTCCTGAGCACACAGCAGGAACAGTAATGGGGAAGAGGGCAGACAGTAATGAGCTGAGCTTTTTGCCTCTCTGATGCTGCTCCTCCAATGAACTTCCCAAAACTGGGGCAAGCAGGAGCCTCTCAGACCACAGCACTCCTTTCTGTTCAAGATTCACATCTCCTTCACCTCAGTGTTCCCGCACTGAGAAGTGAGACAGAAGAACACCTGCACAGCAAAACCCTTGGTGCTGAGGGCACAGACTCTGCAATGCGTGTCACTTTGGTTAAGCTCTGGTGTGGACCAGGAACTGACATTCTCCAGCTGCTTAATGGACATCCATGGGTGTTCCTGGAGTGCACATCCATGGGTGTTCCTGGAGTGCATATTCTAGTTTAGTTTTAACCAGAAGGAATTGAATCTTTGTGCTCTGAGACATCACTCAGTGATGTGAGGCAAAGTGCAGTAAATGGGAAGGAGTGAGAGATTTCTCCAAAATTGCACTGAAGGTGGATGCACTCTGTGGTAAAAACTGCATTTCAAGCTTTATAATGAATGTTATCTCATGGTAGACCCTGAGATAAAAAAAAAAAAATCAAATAAAAAGCAGAGAACACTGTTTTGGAATAAAATGTGAAGCAGCTCAAACTTTCTTAATTTCGTGTAGAGAAGTGGGCTTTGTTTGAAGGCAACTCGACAGATATTAAACAACTGACATGAACCTTCACACAGAAAGGTGCTTTTACCACAGTGAAGGGTGTGCTAGAAAAGCCTGCCTGACTCAAAGAGTGAACACGTTCCCCTGTGCTCTGGGCCAAAATCAAGAATCAGTGAAGTAGGATGAGGCTGATTCTGTATCCTCCTTAGATTGCAAAGCCACAAGGTATGGCATAGATAGAAGAAGATTCAGCTGTCCTAGGAGCAGATCTAATAATAATTGAGTAGGGCATTTATCACAGAAAACAGAATGATAAAATAGTAATTTACAATTAGTTCCAAATCAGGTTAGAGATAAAAATATCAAGCTAATTGGCTTGCCAGGCAATGCTGAGTGGGAGGATCCTCCAGGATTTCTGGAGCCTTGGTTCCCAGTGACTCTGTTGCTTGACAGAGTAAAGCTGGTTTATGTGAAAAACGTCCTTCAAGAACCTCATAGAAAGGAACAGATACAATGAAATTCCTCAAGGAAATAAATCACAGCTTTACTACTACCAGGACAATCACTCACAAGGGTAAAAAGAAGTGCAGTTTATTTAGGGATGACTGTGTTGCCAGACTAGCCAATAACAGGAGAAATTGCAGTCTGAAGTTCCTAAGAAAAGCCAATTTTCAGGGGCTGTGGTTCATCGCTTTCAATTTTACCCCTGCTGGGAAAACTGATGTTAAAAAAAATGATATCAAATTCTGAACTTGTATAATTGCATTTCAAATGACATACACAAGTACAGAGTTGACTAGCAAAATGATCTGATACTTAACCTCAACAGCTTTAAAGAAGCCTATTTTTTGTAATTTAATCTCAAAATTTGTTTGAAAGGCAATTTCTATGTTTCTCTTGCTCCAGTTCTAGCTTTGCCATTGCTGGTGATCCACACTGGCAAGACATGACCTCAACAGAGACATTCAGAAGCATTCACTTCCCTTCAGAGCTATCTAGAGCCTAGTTACAATTTCCAAAGGGACTCCTCATCCCCCAGCTTTGAAAGAACTTGAGGAAATGAACTCCTGGAATTGACTGCATGGCTCCACACCAGCAGCTACAGCCAAGTTTTCCCAAAGGCTTCACTACCCTACAGAATCCCACTAGGAGAGATGAGCACTGATGGTGCTTGCACAGCAAACAAGCTCTGCAGAAAACCTGGGCTGGGACTCCAGAAACCTGATCAGATCAGGGAGGAGTGCTCAGAACCGAGGCATAACTGTGCTGTTACCTGAGGCTGCTGTAAGAACTAATTTAATTAAATGGCAGTAACAGCGCATAAAAGAGATGTCAATCACATTTTAGGGATTATCTAAATGGGAACCTAAATAATTGTGGTTTATATTGAGATGGGAAGACAAAAATGTAAATTATACTTATTTAGGTACAATACTGAGTTAGGCCTGATTAGACAAGTTTTAGAGATAAAAAGACTTTTAAAGTGCAGCTTTAAGTAATGCCTAAATCTCATTTAAAGTCTAGGGAATTACATTAATATGGAGCTGTTTAAATATTTTGTCATTAACCTCATAATTCAGATCAGATTACCTGAAATATTTAATAAACACATTTTAAAAATACACTAAATATACAGCATATACTTCAGGTCCCTGAAGTGGATGAAGGTACCATAAGGAGTACATTTATTTGAGCCACAGGGGTTGCTGCTGCCACCCAGGAGAAAGAGACACCAGTGTGGAGCTATAATTAGAGGCAGTGTGATGGCAGAGGGACATGGGGAAAGGACAGGATGCAAGATACAGAGAGTTCTCCTGAGGTGTCAAAAAGTCTCACTATAGCTCAGGAAACAGGGCGGGAAGGGAATGATATAAAGTTTAGCTGCAGAGAACTCAAGGGATAAAACCAGATGAGATTCTACTGAGAGCTCATGACAGGAGTCCCCAGTGAGCCAGAGCAATCCATCCCTGTGTGCTTGCATTTTTGTACATGGGGAGAAGAAAAAAGATAATCTATGGTTTCACTGATGGCTGTTAACAATTCAATGTGCACAAACCCAGAGTCCAGTGACACACACAGGAGGGTTTTGAAACTTTCAGAAGAAACAGAACAAGTTTTGGAAAAAGATGTTTCAGCACCACACCTAGAGAGCACTGTTAAAATTCCACGTAACTATGAAAAAAGACTGGAACAAAGCAGTCTTATTCCATCACTATCAGTGTGGATAAGAAGCAGGACTGCAGGATTTCCCTCCTTTGTTTTCCCTTCGAAGAGCTGTGGTCAGAGGCTTCCTTGGATCGTGTGTGACCAACAGCTCCTTGGAACAGCAGCCACCATGTCATTCAAATTCTAAATGTGAGATTAACATGCTGCTGCAATAAAAAGCAAGCTAAAACATGTCATTAGTGGCCTTTCACTGATGTAATTTAATCAATTTGCAGCTTCAGAAGGAATGAATATAATCCCAGGGACATTGCCAGAAAGCCTGAGCTACGTACAGTGTTTGGAAACAAAAGGTCCATCATCTTTCCCTAGTTATGTGCTAATGCTTTGATTTCCAAGCTGAGGATTAAAACTCCCTAAATTTCCCCAGGTAACCACACTCTGCATGCTCCATGTTTATTTGCTAACACTGAGTAAAACTCACTGATAGTTTTTTCTCTAATTTGGAAACTCCTCTAAGACTGTAATCATTTTAGCCACTTTGCACTAGAATATCTCTTGGGTGACTCCAGCTCCCAGAGATGGGCTCTGCTCAGCTGCCTGAGCTCCTGGCTGTGTGCAAATGTGATGAACTGCAGGAAGAACAGCACAGCTCACAGACCTGCTTCTGAAAGGAATCATCTGCAGGCCCTGCAGGGGCAGCTGTACTGTCAAAAGGTGCGGAGAAAAGGAGCTGAGTGTCTCGTGGTGTGTGAGTTCCAGAGGGCTCAGAGAGTTCCAGACCCCAAAGTCTGTGTGTCCAGACTGGCCCAGGCACTCTCAGCTGCTCTGGTTTACAAACAGGGGCCACACAAACTCCAAAAGCTCCGTTTGCAAGAGGCAGCACAGCACTGAATCAGATGCACAGACAATGAGGAGCTTGATCCAAGAAGTTTCACAAAACTCTGTGTCTGAGCACAGCCACAGCATGTAAACAAGGACCCAAGGTCTTCAACCCTGGAAAATTTCCGAGGTATAAGCATGTTGGTTCTTTCTGTTCCTTCCTCACCCCACTGATCTGCTGAGAGAGAACAGAAGCACACCACAGTCAGCATCCTTCAATGTGCATTTGCCTGTATTCTTGATAAATAGATTTTTAAAAGTTTCACTCTGTGAATACTGGCAAAAAAAACCCCCAAATATTCAAAGAGGAAAGAGGCAAAAAGAAAATGGGAAAAATTCCCTATAAATTGTCTTCCTTGGGGTTGGACTAGATCTCCAAAAGTCCTTTCCAGCCCTAACAATTTATCCTTTAATGACTTAAGTCGTTATTCACACATCTTGATTCTCCTGTCCTGAAAGATCATTTCCATAGAGAAATATGTAAAAATATAACTGCATTTCTAAACTAGACTTCTTCAGCAAACCCATTTCTTGTTTTCCCAATGTCTCAGCACATTTCCTGCAATCCATACCCTTCACACAGCAGCAACACACACATTTTTGGTGTAAATCTGTTTAGCTCCATACAAATAATTACTAGCAGAGGATCTGGCCTAACATATTCAGTAGGTAAATTGTCTTCTACTGAACTACAGTGTCTTCAAAGCTATAATTTATCTGCACATTCTACAGAACAAGATAAGAGTCTCAGGAGACATTTTTATCAAAAAATCCCATCCCCAATCCCTCCACTCCCCCCAAAAAAAGAAAAAAAGGACATAAACATCCAAACTTCCCTTTCTGTACAGAATATTAAAAACTTGCGGAAGACTTCATGTGGCATATGGGGGATAACGTTCTGCTTTGTTGCAGAACTGAAGGGATGAAAAGGGGGACAAAAATGGAAGATGAGAATTTTAGAATTGTTAGAAAAGTACATGATTTATTTGCTCAAAAGACTGAGTATAGAAAAAAGCTTCTGGAAATCACACATGGAAAATAATTAATCCACCCTGAATAAACAGATGAAACTTCTGTCTTTCACCAGATATTCCTGAATTTTTCTCAAAGCAGTATTTCTTCTCCTGCCATTTTTGTGTACTGTGAAAACGGTTTTGAATACAAACCAGTCTGTTCATTAAGGCAATTTAAATATAGATAAAAATCTTATCGCTGGCAGTATCTCCTAAGCACAGCCACCTGCCTGCACTGAAATCTTCCTGCACACCATACCTACTATCAGTCCCAGCAATTCGTCCAGCTTCTCTTTCTTACCCAAAAATAAACCAAAAATATGAGCATCCGCCTCCTGCACTGCTGCCCCTGCCCCAAAGCCACGCTTCCTCATATCCTTGGAAGTGTCCCACTTGGAATCTGCAGCCCGTGGGTTTCTGAGGCTGCACACGTTGTCAAGAGCAACGATGAAACACAGATCAGCACGCATGGCATTCACAACCAAGTCCTGCTAGGTTACCTTGTGATGATGCATTGGAAAGTTAAAAACAGGATTATTCGACTAAAATGAGAATTTGCAGTGACAGAAACATAACATGCACTTTCCCGTTAAGGAAAAATCTGGGACTTGGATCAGCACGAGAACAGAAGGAGAAGAGGCACAGCATAGCTAAACCAAAATGGTGCCAGCAGCACGTCCTCAGACACAAACACGACTGAGGGAGATGACGACAGCTTGGTAGCCAGAACTGTGAAAGATATTACACACAACCCTCCCCTAGTAATGGGGAAAGAAGAAGTTTCAGGGTTTCTCATCCTTTTTAACAGAAAACCTTACATGCAAAATTCAGGTAGCAAAATGAAAATGATGAAGAACTGCTGTGCAGTTTGGAGTGTCACACAACTACAGCAGGCACGTGAGGAGAAATTCCTGCCACTCCTAAAACAGCTACAGGAGCTTAAAAATTTATCAAAATGTGACAAGAGGGAGAAAATACTTGAACTTGTGAATTCCTTTCAGCACTGAACTGCCTCTCCCGTGCTGTCCTGGTTTGCAGCTCCATGGTGAATGGGAGAGGCAGCAGGTTCACACCTGCCAAGGCCCATTGGATGCAGCCAGTCCCAGGTGTCAGGGCTGGCTGTGAGATCAGAGGCAGGTACAGCTCCTCTGGCTGCTGAAATAAATACAGGGACTGCATTGCAAACAACTGCAAGAATCACTGATATTTCTGCCTAACCAAAGCAAGGCACCTGGGCCTCTGCCCTAGAAATGATCTTGAAGACATAGACACAGCTCCAGGTCTGCAGCTGTTTCCAGGATTTTTTTAACTGAGAAGAACAGAAGATCTTTATGGCACTAGTCAAAGGCTTACTCTGAAACTGCTTCAAGCACTGGCACAGACACACATTTTCTAAACATATACTACTGGAGAGAAATGCTTCCATAGCACCATATGGGTTGGTATGATGTATATATATGTATTTTTTGCTATTGCCTTGTAAACTACAATAAATTAGAGCAAGCTTAATCACCTTCAGTGACAGCTCCTGCATTGAAAGCAAGTGTTAAGTTTGTCTTTAGTCAAAGAGAGGAAATTTTTTTTTTTTTAATTCTGCCCAAGGCTTGTAAATGAAATCAGAGAATGATGTTTAGGAATATGTTTGTTTGGTTAGATGAATTCAGCATTCATCAATTAATTGTTTACAGATTATATATTTCCCCCCAAGTAGACAAGAATCTTCAGATATATCTATCTTTAAGGTTTCATCACTCTTTGATACAGACCATATGGTTATATTGGGTCTAAGCCTCATTCTTGGCATATAAGAATGAAAATGTTGCAGTTCCTAAAGAAAAAAGGGAAAGCAAAAATTTAGGGGAGAGAGAAGGACAGGGTCCTACATATCTTTCAAAAGAATTACAGTTTTAGAGAAGAATTATCCACTCTAAATAATAAGTCCTTTCACTGCCAAACCTCTTTTATGTCCTAGCCTCAAGGAACAGCTTTTTATTCAAAACAAACAAATCCAAAACTCCTCTTAGCAAAGCAAACAGCCAGAAACCCAGGAGGGTTTCTTTTGTACCTCTTCCTAACCAGAAAGAGGGGAGAGGAACTGCGAGGAGACACAAAGGAACACCCCTGCTTCCAAAAGGCTGCTGAGTCATGTGACAGGCAGCCAGCCCTTCATTTTTATCTGTTTTGTCCTGTCACTTGTGAGTGCAGCAAGAACATCATATGGCACCAAGATCAATACTGCTGGTATATTTTCATCTCCCCCCAAAGCAACATATTTTGCACAGTTTTTATTTCAAGTTCGAGTGAATTACAGTTATTCCTGTAAGTTATCATCGTTCTAATGGCATGATCTGACACGGGTGCTGCAGGAGCTGGGGGATATTATGGACTATTTCACTTTGTTAGCTGAGGAAATCCATTTAGACTTTTATGCTGAGTAGTGCAATACTAACACAAGCAGACATTTAAACAGTACAAGAAAAACACCTCTGTTTTCACTTTCACAGACATTAAACAGGGTTTATTTCCTTCTAGGACTCACTGAAGATCCTGCTATAAATGTGCTAAAGCAGAAAAATACTATTCACTAAAACTATTCTGACACTTGACATCAGGAGATGCAGTTTTTAGTTAGTTATAATTTTGCCAAACTTGACTCATTTAGTCTGATCATTTTGATGCTAATATCACCTACAGGGTAATTTGTTTTCTTCCTTTGCAGACAGATGGTTTAGGTGGTTTTAACAACAAAGTCAGAGAATGGAGAATTGCTTTGCTGATATACAAAATAAGTTCAGGCAACTTTTGAAAAGCAACCAACTCAATTTCCACCAAACTTTCAGTGCTGCCATGCTGCTACTGAAATCCACATTCCAAGTCCATCCACTTCCGAATACCATCTTATCCCGAAACTCTCAGGCTGCTCTGCTTAAAAGAAGCCAATGACCACCCTGACATAATTTCAGAGAGCAGTCTCAAGAGAACTGCAGAACACCATGCAAGCCTTCAGTGGGCTCCAAAGGAATAAGTTAAAATCCTCTCCTGTTCTAGAAGAATGCAGAGACTCCAGAGCAAATATAAAGGAATGCTCTCACATGCCATTATTTGAGTAATGGCTCTTACCTGCATTAATTTTTATGCATAAAAGCTTTATATAAAACAGAAGACTGGTCACTCAGGTTAACCCAGTAGTCTTTATGCATAAAATATTACCTCCATTGCACTTTTCTGCAGTAATATTTTAATATGTTTTTGATAGGATAAATGAATTTCCCATTGGAAGAAGCCTTCTTTGTTTACTCCATATCTTAAGCAAAACCAAACAAAACAATCCTGCAGGTATTCTTTACTCTTTCTTTATGTTATTATAGTTATTACTGCATTTCCTTCACAATAAAATTCAAATCTAATCAACATCCAGCTGGGAAAGAGTAAAAAGCACGAGCTCCTCTGGAGCCTTGTCAAAGGAAGGGAGGTCCCAAGCAGCCATCCAGGGACAGGGCTGGAAGGTGCCACTGGAGGCAGGTGGAAGGTGTTCACTCACAAGAGGGACAGGGAAGTTTGCCCTGCCCAGTTGCTGACTGTGCAGAGCCAGTGCCAGGGGGCTGGAGAAAACCCCAGGGCAGACAAAGCCCTGCCCCAAGGCAGAGCAAAGGCAGATGGGGTGATGGGGTGGAGCTGCAGTGAGATCCCTCAAGGAAGACAGAACTGGCAATTAAACATCAAACCAGGCCATTTTCCCAGGCCAGCAACATTCTCAGATATGCTTACAAAAAGGGAAGAACTCCTACAAAACAGGCCTTTAGGTATTTGTATTTTAAACTCCTACAGTCAGAATTTAAGGAGAGAACAATAGTGCAGAGAGGAGCCAAAGTTTCGTTAATATTCAAAAGGATCTTTTATGTCACATCCCACCCACATAACGGCCATTAGGGATGGCAGAAGGGTTAAATAAACCTCTTTGAAACAAAGGGGAAACATCACTGCTGGAGCCTCTTGCCTGGTGCTGATCCACTTTATGCTGAAAATAGCATGTGGTAACTGGCAGGACTTGCCAGCACAGCTGAATTAGTCAGAAAATCTGTCAGGGAGGTGGGAAATCTCCAAGTCTCTTTGCGTGCTCCAGGGCTTGTTTCACTGTGGCACAATTACAAATACAGCTGTAGGATCTGCTGTGCTGCTGGCTCTGAAAACAATAGTTCAGGGTCTACTTTCTTTGTGAATTTGGCAATTAATGCTGATAGGAACTGCACATACACACTGAGGAAAGCACAGACTCAGTTTTCTCCCAGGTAAAAGAATTTTATACAGATGGCCCATGCTTAAGGATAGAGTAAGTTCTTCAGGCACATAGGTTTCAGAGTTACTAAAGCTGGCTGATTCTTTGAAGCCACTGCTCTCCTTCATTGCTCAGTAACAGTAACAAATTTGATATTGCATTACAGACAATCCATAGATGAATATATAGACAAATGTAAACCTTTATAGAATATTCACACGAAGGATGAGTAATTACAGCAGAGAAGCCCATTATGTTGCCTGAGGTCCTGTCAGTTCTCACAGAGATGACCACATCAGGCCAATCCATCATAGACAGAAATTCAAAGATCAGGGCTCAAGCCACAGTAAAAGGGATTCTGCAGATGAAAATCATGAGGTCTGATCTAAGTTGGCCCTTAGAAAGCTTTAATCACTTATGCATAGTCTCTTTGTACATAAATTATACCGCATATTCTTTCCATATCTTTTGCATAAAAAGTAAAAAGAGTTTGTGCATTGAGACCTGGTGGTTCCCAGATTTCTATTTAGCAAGAGGTCTGAGGAGACTCTTAAAAGAGAAAAAAGGAGAACACAGGAAATAACTGCAACGACAAGAATATGTGCATGGAAAAAACATGATGAGATCATTAGACAACTTTAAGAAATTAGATACTGATTAGTTCCTAATCACGGGTGGTTCTCACCACCTCTGTCAGAAGTCTGGTGGTGTAACAGTACCAGCAGTAACCACTCACATATCCTGTTCTTTGCATTTCTGGAATTAAATCTTTTCTGATTCACCCTGAGGATTTTGCTCTCTGGGAACAGACCAGATGGGCTCCAGGAGATCTCGAAGTCATGGGAATAGTTCCTAAAGCTAATGAGACTTACGAAATGCAACGGTTGTATGAAGGCAAAATGTATCTCGAATGACCAGTGAACAATTCTGGAGGCTGCAGATATTCCTTTCTTCTATCCACTGGCCATCCAGGAGAAGGAGGTGAAATACTTGAGGCACCGCTACGGCCAGGCTGAGTAGTCCAAGCTTTACTGAACCCAACTAAGCCTCCACTGCCTGACTGCAGGTAACAAAAGCAATGCTACAGAAGTTAAAGTTGCCATAACACAATCCAAATCAGCCTTTCCCATCGGGGTTACCAGTTCCTCTTCAAGAGGGTTTAATACCCAACAAATCCATGCTGAGGGACTCCTGCTTTATGCCTATCAATAACTCAATCTGTAGACTTCAGACTGAGCAGCACTTGGGGCACCTGACCTCAATGCATCTGCTTCTTATGCACCCTTCAGGTTAGACAGTGTCTTATTAAAGGAGACTAAAATATTCTAATATCAGCTTTACACTTTGCCTTCATAACTGGTGGATTAATTTGTAGATACACTCACTTGAATCATTTTGTTGTTCAGTCTAAGCTGAATCAGTTTAGCTACCGCATTTTTCATCTTTGAGCAACTTAATTTATTCTTATTCTCTTTTCAATAAAAACTGCTAAAAGCATGAAAAAATTACATTTCCTAGATTATACAATGGGCTATGAACATGTTGGCATAGACAACCTCAGATAAGAAATCTCTAAGGCACTTGGCTTTGCTTATAATGTAAAATTTATTTATATCTAAAGGGAGCTATGACCTGAATGCCACAGTCCATGTCTGTGAAAAACAGACAATGTAGAATCAGACGAGAAATAATGGAATGATGGAAATGGAGAAGGGACCTGTATAAAAACTGTAAGATGGGTTTAAAAAAAAAAAAAAAAAGACTAAAAACCTTAGAAGTGTTCTGAATGGGAAAATGCTGTGCATGAAGATGATCACTACTGGTGTTCCTCAGCTTTGCATCTGGGATAGTGTTTATTTAGTATTTTAATTAATAGTGTTGCTTCAAAAAGTAGGGGAGCACTTGTGGGAGTTCCTGGTGACTGAGGGAGGCATAGTCAGCATGTGCTGAGGCTACATTGTACACCGAAACTTTATTTGTGGAGGATCTTGTTTAAGAGAATAAAGAAGAAGGATAAAAATTTAATAATACACAGCTACTTGCAATAAAATAAAAAGGTTACTATGAGCCTTAGCCTTACCTGTGGCCAGTGACAGAGGAAAAACCCTTCTCTTTATCAGGAAATCTGAAGCTGATCCCAAGTCCTCTATGTACCACGGTCAGGACGTGGCAGTGCACAGCTGGGGAGAGAAAGGTCAGGAGGAGGCAGAGAAGTATTGACCACTGGGTAACTCAGCTCCTCCAGAACTCTGGGGTTTTATAAGGAATAATTTCCTCAGTAATGCCAGTTTGAAGGATCACTCTATCAACATGAGGAATTGAAAGCCCATCTTTTTTAAGGAGAGAAGAACAGTCACCTTGTCTAAACAAAAATGAAGAGAATTATTATTTGTTTTAAACACTTTAGAAGGACAAATACTCAGACAACTGAGGAGGAAAGGCTGAAACATCTGCATCCCAAATCAACGGCCAGAAACAGGCTGAAGTGAAATGAAAGCTGGCATAAGATTCTGTTACAGCCCTCCAAGAAGAGCTTCAGGGGCAACTCAGATTTCTGAGAGTAAGCTTAATCCACCTGCCAAAAGGATTTATACTGATATGATTGCTCATGATAGGAATGGCTTGGACTCTTGACCCAAGCAGTACCTCTGCTCTTTATTTCCTTGGAGCTTTAACAGAGAGTGGATTTCCTCAGGGCTGGCTCGGTATCACTGTGTGTTATCAGACAGAAGACAACGTGCTACTTCAAATCTGATGACACATGGCTGGAATTTCAATTATACACTGCCATTTTAGAGGGCTCTTCAACTCCTTTCAAAAGTCAGGCTGCAGTTTTTTAAAATGGATTTGAGGGAGATTCGTCAGAAGTGGAATATTTAAAATGACTGACTACTCAGAATTCTTTAATTTAAATCCCAAGATTAATTGAATACTAGTCAGTTGGTAAGCCCCACGCAGAATTTCTGGTATTCTGGTTTCCCCTTAAGCAGTGGTTAGCAAGGTTACATCCTAGCTCATTAGATTCACTAGCAGCTTTATGCAAACACAGTATTGGTCACAGTGTCTTCCAAATAGAAGACATTGAGCTGATAAACATCAATTCACCTTATCAATTCAGGTGAATATTTCAGATGGCAAACCCTCCGAGGTTCTTCAGATAAAAGCTGTGTAAAATGTGATCTGTCATAAGATTAGTACAGCTCAATTTGGGGTGCAAAGCAGGAGTTCTGTGCCACTTGCATTTTCCCCGGTGGATCAAGTCATCTTTCTGCATTTTGGTGGCAAGGATCTTACAAGGTTACAAGCCCTCAATAATTAATCAAACTAATTGAAAAGTTGACTTTTCATAGCAACTGTAAGAAAAATAAACGTCATCATCTGAAAGAAAGGAATTTACGAAAGAGAATTGCACTTGCTAAACTCTTGTTGTCATAGATGTCTATGCTTGAAGACTACCCAGAGTAAACAAACCTTTCTTCTGTACCCTCAGCAGGGAACATTAATGGGCAACAAAAACCCAAACAAAACAAAGCCATTTTATCTGCAGCTTAGGAACTTCATCAGTGGTGTATATTCACACTCATTCAGATAATAAAGCAATTTCATGGGGAGAAAAAGAAGTCACATGGTTGCCAAAGTCATTACAAAGATAAAAACATATTTTTGAGCTTGAAAAACACAATTTCAGATGGAGGTTTTGGAAAGAATAAAAAGTCTACTTGTCCAAACTTCAGAGCCTCCTAAGCATGAAAACAGTAAAATTGCCTTTCTGTGTTCTTATTGAAACAGAGAAACAAACACACAAAAAGCAAAACCCCAAACTCCATTTAAATCTGAAGTTATGAAAACATAATGAACAGGCAATTTTAGTGAGTTTTCCCATCAAGAGAATAAACCACAAAACCAAATTTTTCTTGAAACACTACTCCTATCTTTTGTCCTTTCCTTTTGTTCCACCCACAATCTCTTGATGATTTGAGAACTCATCCAGATCCTATAAAATCACAAAATAGGCAGTTTGAAGGGAAAACGCTGATGTAACACACCTTCTCAGAACAACAGAGTGAGTCCTGATAAATAAACACATGGAAAAGAAAAATTGTTTTGAACCCACACCACTTTAGATACTGGAGTCACTGACGTGAGATGTGAATAAGAAGATAATATTTTTACTAATACCAGAGCTTACAGAACTACCTCTGTCATGTCTCAATATAAATTAGCTTTTCAGTAAAATATTGCATTTAAATGTATTTTTAGACAATTGCAAAACCTCACACCTCACTTTGTGATGTAAAATGCAACTCTATTTTAATTCCTGCAGAAATAATTTACTCATTTTACTCTACCACCAGGAGAGATGCTGATAAAACTACTCAGTGGGCTGGACCCAGGTGAGGAGAGCTCTGTACAACTTTCTGCACAATCCACCCAAAAAAGTCAGGCCCCTAAAAGCAGGTGTGACAACAGAGAATATGAAGAGTGATGTAACACTTCAGCCAAACAACAGTAGAGACTGAAGAGTTTTTCTTAAAAATCCAATCACCCCTGGTCTAACACATCCACTTGCAAAGATATTTCAAACCTGGGATGTGTGGATTAAGGATAGACCTGCACTGCACAGAGGCCCACAGAGTGAAGAGCTGAGTTAGTGCTGGAACTGGAAACAGCCAAGGGTTGCACAAACACTGATCAGCTTTACTGGTGGAAAAGTGGTTACGGATTTTATCCCTCTAAGAAAGCACCAAATATCACCACCCCAGTATCACTGCAGTGAAACTCAAACCTCACATGGATGGCCTCTCCATCATTCTATTAAGTTTTTCTCCCTCTTATTCATTCTCTTCAGCTTCCTTGACTTTTTTTTTTTTTTTCTAGCCACTGGCACATTTGTAATCTCATGGCAAGAGCACTTCCCTGGAAAAGGAGTGACAAAGGTTTGAAGTCCTTGGAGCCCATAAGAAACAAAGAACCAAGATCTCTCACTGCCACGTGGGGCACTGACCACCACTGGTCTCCCTCTTACCTTTGATCCTTCTTCATGCTGATCCTAATGGTGCCTCTGTGTGTGTCCCACCGAGGTCAGCTACCTCAGAGGCCAAAGACACCTGAGTTTATTAATCCCAAAGGGAGACCAATACATACCAGGGCACTGGGAAATTATTTTGAATTTTATGAAGTTCTCTCAGGAAGTGAGAGGTCAACACATAATTACAGTCCCCTTGCCCTACTGCTGTCCTTTTGTAAGCAGGGGTTTCTCAGGCACGCAGGAAAGTGTCTGGTTTTTATATGCATTGCCATTCTGAACATGCCATGCAGAAAACCAGGGGATCAGTAAAAACTCTATGTTAGAATAAGTTATACAGCTTGCTTTTCCCAGCTTCCAAAAAGGAAACAGCAGTTTACAGAGGAAGCACTCTCTTTTGTTCACATTAACTTTCTGAAGCTGTACTATGCAATGTTCTTGCATTAGAGCTCAAAGAATACTCAATGTCATCTTCTAAACATCCCTGGAATTTGGGCAGGTTTCATGGGAGATTCAGGTTCGCTTCAGGAAAGAAACACAAGTACAAATTTACAGACTGCAGAGTGCAAAGCCACATTCACATATGCCACAAGAAGTGCCCAAATAATCCAACTCACCAATTAAACTGTACTTCTGGAGGAAAGAACTGGAGGTTCCTTCTCCCTGCTCCTAACAAGCCGTTGAAGTCAATTCTGCCCTGTGCAACATCACCTTCCTCAGAGCAGCAACTCAGGTCCAGGTTCCAGCTGAATGAGCTCAGCCAGAGCAAAGGGAAGAGTTGTTATTTCCAGTGGTCAGGAACCAAGTGCCCTGTGAGCACTTCTCAGTTCCTGAACTGACGGAGCTCCCGTTTCTCCCTGAGCATGCACCTACCTTCCACCAACACTCTCCTGCACACTGCTTACAGAAATATCTTACAGTGCAAATGCCACTCTGAATTTTGACCTACAAGAGCCAAGTAACTGTTCTTTTAGCAGTGTTCTTAGAAACAGTCCTCAAACTCTCTGGAAATCCCCAAATCACAAACTGGTAACTCCTCTGAGTCAGGAAACGTGGTCTCTGTCTCTAGGAACCACAGTCTGGAGATCTGGGGACTGAAACCGATTACAAATGATTCCCTTCCTCCTCACAGAGCCCTTCCATTTGTCCATTAATTTTAACAGTGAATAGATGCTTTGTTGCTGGACCAACTTGCAGAGAACTCTTAAACTGGCCACTATAATCATCTTTTAGTGTGCTCTGAACAGAAGGTTAAGTGCAAGTAGTATCTATAAATTTACTATCAAATAAGGGATTTTCTTACTTAAAACACTGGGTATAAACAGAATACACACAAACAAGATGGGCTCTTGTTCCACTTTTCTGATGTCTTCCAGTGGTTTCCACTGCACTTTAAAACTGGATTTGGTTCTACTCTTCCAAGTCAGGGGACCCTGGACTTCCAATTCCCACAGCTCTTGTCTCAATTGCAATTCCTGTTTTAAATCATCCCACTGTGTTCCCTGGGATGACTAAGAGTTGAGACCCATCAGTTTTAGCTGCAAAGCTGTAAAGGTCAGCTTCACATTCACACACCAATTTTCATCCTTTTTTGCCTTACAGTAGGACAGATAGAATATGGGGTACATAATACTTGGGTCGGTTTTTTTCTTGGCATATGGACTTCAGTTAATAACGCAGAATTTGGACCATAAAATGTCTTTAAGAATTTTCCCTCTCCAATTTACAGGAATGGAACTGTCTGCCTAAATGTAGAAGAAAAACAGATAAATTTCAATCATACTTGAAATTTTTTTTCTCTTTTTATGCTACTTAACTGGAAGAGAGCTTATGCTATTTTCCAGGAACTATTTTGGAGAAACTAAGTTTCATCCGGAACCTCTATTTTAAATTTGTGAAATTGCAACGAAACCAGTATGAGTAAAGGAAATTCTGAATGCCTCAAAACTTTACTTCCCCTGACGTAAGTCAAAAACACTTTTAAGACTTCATGAGAAAACTACACCAGAAAGGACCTCTTTACCCGTAATCTTAATTTCTAACGGGGAAGAAAGGATGAGCAGACACAACATTATCAGCTGCTCTCAGCAGGCAGAGAATCGTTAGTTTTGAAGTTAAAATGTTTCCTGTTGAAGTCAAGAAAGTAACCCAAACCCTGATTGTGAAAACTCCACATGGAGCGCAGCGGGCAGAGGAAGGCCGGGAGATCTGTCAGCGGCCACAGGACTGAACCCTGAGCTGAGGCCCTGCCTGATGGGGTTTCAGTCCTTGGGATGCTGTTCCCAGAGCCCCGGCAGCAGGGCCAGGGAAAGGGGCAGTGCTGCAGGGCCCAAGCTCATCCCGAGCAGCACCGGCAGCTGCAGGAATGTCCCTGGCTCAGGGCAGCGTCCTCACTAAGCCGAGCTCCTGGGAAAGCTCAGGCGCTGGGTAAGGATCATGGCTGAGTCCAGCTCCAGCCATTTCCCAATATTTCCACGGAATATTGTCCCTGCCACAAAGCGGGATCTTCCTGTGCTGAGCCAGCGCTCCCAGAGGCTGACCCTGGTGCTTGCCCAGGCCCTGGCATCTGCTCCTGCGCTGCCCAGGGCACCCACAGGCGCTGCTCTGGCCTGACAAGAGCAGAAGCAGGTCTGCTGGTCCGGGCATGGGAGCGATGCACCCACGTGCCCATGGGCTGTGGTCAGTGCCCAGGCTGGACTTGGCAGAGCCCATCTGCTCCTGGAGGGCAGGGGGCACTGCTCTGGCCTGGCCCAGGCCTGGGGGCCCCTTGACCACCTTCCTTCTTTCTGCCAGAGCCCCCACGGGTGAGCCAGAGTCCCCATAGTCCAGCTCCAGCCATTTCCCAATATTTCCACGGAATATTGTCCCTGCCACAAGTGGGATCTTCCTGTGCTGAGCCAGCGCTCCCAGAGCAGCCCTGTGCTCAGGGTGTAAAGCATCTGGCAAAGGTCCTGCTCTGAGGTGCTGCTGGCTGGATGAATGCAGAAGGGATTTATGCAGAGAGGAAAGGAAAGAGAACGCGGGTCAGAGAAATAAAGATGAGAAGGCAGCAAAGAAATAGGAAAGAGACACTTGAATCACAAAATGGAAGGTTAGGAACAGATTTCTCATCCTGCTCTGCTCACCAAACTTCCCCCAAGGAAAATCTCTGGATTCTTCCAATTTCATTTGCCCCATTGGTGCATGATTTGCACTCTACAAACAACTTACTGTGCCTCAAACTACTCTGAAGCTACAAGAGGCTGATTAATAAAGATGAGACTCAGTTATACTGAAGGAGAAAAGAGCAAGGGAAGAGAAATTTAGAACAATAATTAGAATAACATGGAAAGGATTTTCGGATGTTGTGAGTTATGGTGCAGCAAGAAGAGAAAAGCTGAATCAAATGGACTCAGAAAAATGTATCAGCAAAATCCTTCCAGCCCAAGCTGTCTGCAAGACTGACCACAGAGAGGTTTGTAAGTAACCTGCTGGTGACCTTTGAGTCTTTGTCATTCATGATAAAGGGTTACTTTCCTAATCCTAATTCATTTTCAAGCACAGCAGATTAACAAGAAGGGATCACTATCAAGCTGAATAATCTCCTAGCTCTAAATAATCACTGAAAGAGGAGCAGAAAAGGAACCATAATCATTTCCGTTTAATACTGTGGATGAGGAATATGCAGAATGCTAACACAGAAAGGTGCTAGCATGCTGTATTTTCATAACAATTGGGTTTTTTTATCCTAAAATGAACCCAGTCAAATTAAAAAAGTAATCTTATTTATTTCACCCTACAGTGTTACCCACATACAGAATTATTCAAGATAAGGGGAAAATTATTGGTTGTCTATCTAGCAAGTTAAATCAGATTAAAATACTGTATGAATTTTAAGCAGAACTGTTCCTACACACACTTATTTCAGGGGAATTTAATTTACTTGGAGAGAATTAAGCTAAAAGAACCAGACTTGCTGAGTTCTCAGTAGCGAGGTCCCCAAATTCAGCTACGCTGTGTTTTATGGCTACTTCTCAAATTTTCTTGGGCCCTAGAAGTCACCTTCCTTTGCTGAACATCAAACACAGGACACTCACGTGCTGTGGCTGCTCCTACAGCTCTTAACTCAGTTCCTGCCAGCTCTCACATGCTTACAGCAAGAATTCAAGTCTCCAAATTTTTGATGTGTACACAGGTGTGCACGCACACATACAAACACACAGTTTCCTGAATTCAAATGAGAAAAATACAGCACAATCTAAAATCCTGAGTTCTCAGAGAATCAAAACATAAGCCATAAAACAGAATGGGAAACTTGGCAATTTTACCTTATGTCAGAGGAAGTTAAAAAGTAAGAGACATTAAGAGGAACAATATTGCCCACATTAGACAAAGGAACACCTGAAATGTGTGAAAAACAAAAATATACTGACCAATACCCAAATCAATGCACCTGTTGGCAACAAGCATTGTGTCTCAGTCTAACACCAGGAGCATGTTTGCCCAAATCCCATCAGGTGCCCCTCATTACTGCCTGGCTTTTTTTAAAATCTTGTTTTGTTTTTAAGAAACAGTGCAAGTTCTAGAGAATTTAGAGGATTTGGGATCTTATTTTTCTATTGCTTGCAGCATAACTCATTAATCAGCCCAAGTTTTCCTTCCTGTGAGCAGGAACACAATCTACCGGAGTGGAACACAACTCTCCATTTGATTCATTGGCTAGACAAGGTGGGGAGAGAGCAATTGGCAACTCCTCCTGTTTCTAGGTGATGCTGTAAGATCACTGCTCAGGGTTCCCAAGCACACAGATAAATCTTCCCCCTGACACGGTGGGGAAAGAGTGAACCAGGCATGGAGGAGCCTCCCAACTTCACCTGTCAACAAGACAAACTCAGCAAATCTTGTTTGCTCCCTCAGATTTATTAGACATTATTTACGAGATTTGTGTGCTGTTACTGCCTGTCCTGTGATGTTTTATACTCATCTGGTCACTGCACTGCCTGGAACACAGAACTCCAGTCCAGCAGCCAGCCAGGGGAGAAAAGCCATTCTAATCAGGGAGAACAACAGAGGCAGGACAGACTCATGGATTTTAAGCTGTGGCGTAAGAACTAACTTTAAAATATTACTTCCACGAGTGATTTTACCCCCAAATCAAATGAAACCGAAACGAAATGAAAAACACAAGAAATAAAATCTCAAAAAAAAAAAAGTCGTTTTGAGCTTGAATACATCTCTAACAATACCAAAGCATGTGTGTGAATCAAGAGAAATGCCTGTCATAGGAGCTTCTCCTTGCAGGTAGCAGTGAGCTGTTCTCACCATCACCATTGACATGCACCTGGTGCTTCCCCACAGGGCTTTACTGCTGTGTCATCGTGCTCCCATCTCCCTCCACCTCCAGCATGTCCCTAAGCCATTACCTGAGGAACATGGATCTCTCTCTCTGTCTCTCCCTGGCAATGCCAGTCTGCTGCTGGACATCTCACCCATGACAGGATCTGCTGTGCTTGAGGTGAGAGCTCCCTGCCAGGAACTGCTCTGCACAACTTGCCAGAGACATCCCTGAAATGCTGGCTGGGTTTGTTGTGCTACCAAGGTCAGTGTTCATCATTCAACACCGACTTCTTTATAGTACACCATGGCAATGCATTACCTATAGCAGAACTAAAGTCATGGTGGTGCTTTAGCCAAGTGATCACCTAGACACTCACTTTAGGATTAATTCCAATCTCCCCTCTTCTTTTTTGTTTTCCTTCTAATATCTGAAGATGGTACCATGTCTTACTTCTGTGATCTCTTTCTTTTAAGATTGATTTATGGTAGCAATTTTCTTCCATCTGCATATCCATGCAACTTGGGGGCCCTGCAGAGCATAAACTCATTCTAAAAATAAGGTGGCCTCACAAAAACCTGAAGCCATAATAGAACAGCCCTGGTGAGCCATGAGCACATCATACACAGCACAACAGGGACCCTGTGGCACACAGCAGCCCTAAACTATTCTAGGCACAGTTTTATCTTTAGCAAGCAGATAAAAGATGACTCTTGGTTTTTCAGTCTCTAAAGAATGAAAAGAAATTCACCTTGGATTGGGGTAGGGACCATGTATGAAAAGAGACAGACAACAGATTTCTCTATGGGAGTCATTTTTGTCATGAACTTATTCTGATATTTCTGTGGGATCCTGGTAACTCAAATTAATGATTCGTGACTGCTTTCAACATTTGAAGTGTTAACTTACTGGATCAGAACCAAGGATTTGCAGCTTCCTTTTGGGAAATCAGAAAAAAAGATCATCCACCAGCACCTACATGGAGGCCTTAAGGGTTTTATATTTTATTTTGGTTTTGGGGCATGTCCTATGTGTGAATCACAAATAATTATCCAGACAAACATTTAAATAACTTCCCCAATATGTAGGTACTGATAAAAAAGTGAACAGAAAAGTGCTAATCTAAAAGCTACTAATACCACTGACTTCTTAAGGGGAACTGGACTGCAAATTCCATGTACAGGTCTGCCTAGGGATAAAGGGATGGAATGGAACTGCATTCCCTACCACAGCTGGCACCCTCCCACAAGGGAGTTGTAAATGCCAGTGTAGAGTGCTCCTGACACAGGTCCTGGATGCCACAACTACAGATGCCAAGGTTGGATGTGGAGTTCAGACATATTTTACACCACGAATGAGTTTGAACGGTCTTATGAAGGTCTCAGGTAGGGCTGATGCAGACAGAAGGAAGCTGTTTGCAGCAGCTCTGCCTTACAGCCAGGCAAAGGACATCTCACTGATGCTGCTGAATCTGCTCCTTGCACAAGTACTAAGTTCACACGGTTTAACTTACTTTTAAAATTTATTTTTAATCCAGGAAAAATGTTCCTGGACTTTGGCATTACAAAGAACTGGGGAAACCCTTCTCAAGGCTCTGGATCTGTTAGCACAGCATGCACAGGCTGATTATTTTTAAGAACTCCAGGAATAAGCACCGTTAAAAAATTCCCTAATCTCAGAAAGTTCATCAGCACAGTGTTAAGTTCATGATTAAACATGGCAGAAGTTAAGAAAGCATCTGCCATGAAAGGGGTGCAAAGCCTGGAAGAATTTGGTTTGGTTTTAATGCACTGTGTATGCTTACCAGCTAATGATGAGTACAAAATTCAACTGTGTGCAGAAAAGCTGCAGTACAGAGTCTGAGAACAGATGACCTTGGAAAAGTTGTGCTGGCCAGTCTATTTTAACACTGAGAAAGGGTGATTTTACCTTTTTCCATCTCCATGCAGAACTCCCAGTGAACTTCTGAGGGAAGGCAAACTGCTGCAAATATCACAGCTGTGTTCCCACTGTATCTCTTCCCTCTTTCTTTTCCTTAAACTTGGATCTAAACATAGAATCAGACTCATTAGGTTTGAAAAGACCTTTAAGACCATCAAGTCCAGCTGTAAACCTAACACTGCCAAGGCCACACTAAACCATGTCTGACAGTTCTGTCTTGCTCCCCATGATACCGATTCCTGGGATGCTGTGAACCTCAGGGCAAAGGAAGTCATTCCTGAAACAAGGATCTGCCCATTGCACCCTGATCAAATCCACAGGGACAGAGGAAAGGAGTAAGACAGTCTGCCTTGCTAAGCTTGCATACAGAATAGTTTATTCAGTTTTCAGTCCAGATCAGTCTCTGCTAGTATTTCCCATAATTTAAAGTAATAATTTTAAAAAGTGTATAAAAATACTCCTTAAAAAAAAGGAAAAAAAAAAAAAAAAAGACTGATAATTGCGACAACTCTGGTAGTTTGTTTCCTCTGCAGCTAAACCAGAAACCTTCTGTAACTTTCCTTCCTACATACCTAGAACACAGCCTTTGATTGCTCATGCAAAAAGCTGGCCTGTGATTATTGGAACACTCTGATGATTTGGTAAGTCAAGTATTTTTACAAAAAAAAATTCTATGCAAGGCAAGGGACACCTAGAGAACCACCTTGGGCCTCTGCCATCATCTTTGTGGGCACAGAAAATCACACTGTTGGATTGTAATTATTAGATACTGACATTCACTTGGCTCAAGACGTATTTTTTTGTTATTTAGCATCAGTTTAAATTTTATGATGAAGGCAGGACTCGGATCAAATGAAATGTAGAAATGGTCTGAATCAGAACATCACTCTGGGCAGGCACCACAGATAACCAGCTTGGGTCTGTTATCACCTGAGATGATCCCATTTGGAAATCTGTAGGGTCATGGTCTCTGGATCCCTCAAGTTTCCTTCCTTCCTGCTTCTTTTTACCCATTTTAAACTACTCCTCCAAATTTTCCTTTTTGATCATCTGAGAAAGCCAACCCTTCTGGGTGTGCTCATCCCTCCCTAGCCCTTTGGCCTCCAGGGAACAAAAAACCACCTCACTGCTGCCCTGAGAAGGGAAAAAGTGCAGGCAGGACCCAAAAACCTGTAATCCAGCAACAGGCTCTCTGTGGGAACTGCAAAGAAAACGTGGAGCCAGGCAGCGTTTCCCTTCCGTCTCCAAGCAGGAAGTGGTACCAGTTGCTTCTCTTTGCAAAAGCAGTGAATGAATTTCCATTTCTGATGGACTCTGGGCTGTCAGCCACATCCTGCTCCCTGGGGAAGGAGGTGACACTGCTCTGTTGCTCAGAGAAACAGGGGACCTGACCTCACCCTGCCTGCTCGAGAGTGAACCTCAACTGCTCCCTCTGACTGCAGTTTATAAACTGTGGTTCTGTCTCCTTACTGACCTAAATACAGCAAAATGTTTGGTTTACAAACATATCAAGGGAAAGCCGGTTTTGCCCTTGCCCTACATTTCCCTTTCTCTTCCCAGTTTAGTATTTCTAACATATTTCCCTTACCCAAACTATGGAAACTTGTTTTTCACATATTTTAGTCATTTGTTGGAATTCATAGGCTCGTGAGAGGACTCCATATTCACTGTTTAGGTGGTCAGCACTGAATCAAATTATTTATATTAAATAAACAATTTACAATTAAAAAAATTTTAAATGCTCATGCTTTCATTAATGTTTGTAAGGCTATTTTTCAAAAACTAAAACTTCAGCCTGTTAAGGAAAACTTTTCTTGTTACAGCTTATAATGCATAAAATAGAGACTCACCTCTTCTGACATTCATTTTCATTCTGCTGCATTTTTGTTCCATCAGACTATTCCCTCTGCACACCTGCTCTCTATCTCCATTTGTCTGATTAATTATCCTCACTTCTTCTCTACAGGCTTTGACAAGTTCCTCTTCCTTCTCCAGGTTCATCCCCATTTTTCACCTTGTATGGCTTAAATCTCCACCCTAAAAATACTGGCTCCTCTCAAAATGAAACTACATAGAAACTACCAACAAACAGTTTTAAATAAACAATAAATAGCAGAACATCTTGGCTATAAACCAATTTTTGGAGAATTTATAAATAAAGCAGTTTTCAGAGTAGGAGCTGGCTGAGGGGGTTAGGTTTCCATGTGATATGTACTCCCATGGAGAAAAAGTCAGAACCAAAGAGGTCTTTAGGACAGCATTTCACACATCATTTCCCTTAGATGACAAGGATTCTGAATTGATAATAATTTCTAATATGAATGCTGAGCAGCATTTTCTGTATCTGAAAGTATCACATAAGTGCATCTCAGTTTGTTTTTCCCAACATCAGAATTGCCTGGTAGTATATGCCATAAATTAATTCTTCTCAGGATTCCACAATTATTATTCCTCTCTTGTCCTGCTTTCAGTTTGTTGAACCTTGCCGAAAAAAATTGTGCTGTTAAACTGAAAGATACCTGTGCTTCATTGCTCATGCAGCTTTTAGTATGGAAAATTTTAGATTTTTATTAGTAAATAATCAAAAAGCAGATGTATCACCTTCACAAAGATGGGTCTGAGTGTTCCTTGGGAAGCTGTAGTAGAGAGGACTGAGAGGGTTGGGTGTTCCAAGTGCATCTGTGATACCTGGTTTTGTGTTTGGTTTCCTCCTCTGCCCAAAATTCATGTAACCTTTCCTGGTCTTTCAGCTCCAAATTCTCCAAGGACAGCGAGTCCTTGAGTATCTTTGAAATCAGAGCAGTCTCACTATTCCCCTTTCACCATTTTGTGATACTGGTAAGGGTTTGAGCATCACTGTGGGATGGGACTTTAGAAGCAGAGAGGGGGTGAGCTGCAGCACAGAGGCAGAGCCAGAAAGGATCTGTTGTGTTGTGTTGTGCTCCTCACCTGTGTGACGAACACTGGGACATCACACACGCTGTGCCTCCTCTTGGCCAGAAGGAAACGTTGTATGAGAAAAGGCCAAGTAGCACAGAAGCATTTACAAGCAACTGCAGAGCCTCACATTCTCAGCAGCCTTTTCTTTCACACAGATCTAAACCACTCTGCACACTTCAGATGCCCATTTGATTCTTTTGCCCTGGGGTTTTGGCTGTGTTTCATTCTTTATATTTAACAAAGAGGATCAGATCACACATGTAAGGTGAGTTGTGGGTGTCCTGACAGAAGAATTTGGCCTGATATGTCCCACCTCCAGATATTTCTATTCCTTTTTTCTCTTTTTTCCCCTCCAAGCATGTTATTACTGTCCATGAGTCATTTCATTAATCCGGAGAGAAGGCCAGAAAACAAGTGAATAAACACCCCGCTTCACAACCTTCTGCTGCACTGTTTACTTCTCTGCTAATGAATGAACAGCTAAAAAACAGAATTATCCTAACAGGGGACATTCAAAGGGACATTATCTGCTCTTTGTCAATGGCTGGTGCCTGGCTCAGCCAGCGACTACACTGCAGGATCAGAGGATGATCTCTGCATGCTCCTCCCTGTACTTCTCACACAGTGAGTGCAATGACTGTGTAAATCATAGAGCAGTCACAGAACAGTTTGGGTTGGAAGGGACCTTAACCTCAGAAAAGAGTGGAAAGGAACATACATGCTAGTCAAAAAGAAGAGCATGGGAATCTTTTACCTTTCCTATTGAAAAAAAAATATTTTAAAAAGGTGTGAGAAACACAAACAGCTGTGATGCCAGACACAGGGGCCTGCCTGCAGCAGCACAAGGTCAGATCTCATGTGAACCAGGCTGGAACTCAGCCCATGCTCCGAGTCCTGCAGTTGGCTCTGTGCACATGGACAGGGCTCTCCGTTTATCATGGATATGGCCAGCAGCCACCTGAAATGTCCTGCTCCCCCTCCAGAGCTGTCAGAGCGATCCTATCTCCAGTGACATGAATAAAGACAGAAGATCAAGGACTAAATGAGAAACAAATTAGTGTAGCCTCAGTTTTGCCCTCCAAATTACAGGAATTCAAGGTCTATCTGCCATCATGAAAGCCTGGGTTTGACTGTCCCTTGCAGTCCTGCAGCTGCAGGTACAGATGAACTGGTGCTCACTGCAGCCCACGCTCCATCCCTGCTCACTTGGGATTCCCAGAATCAGTAAGCCTCCCTCAAAAGCATAGACAGAGCTAAACCTTAGGACCATTATTTCAAACACTGTAAGATGTTTAATAAGTCCCTTTTAACTTTCAAGGATAGGAATGTGGCACAGTTTCTTCATAAAACAAGTATTTGATGCCCAGAGATGGCACTCTAAGTAACATGCAGATTACTATGAATTATTTTCAAAATAAGGCATGAAGCTAAGTTTGTTTGTGCACTTTACATACTCTTTCCCCTTTGTTGCTACATGTGCTTGAGATTTTGGAATTTAGTCTAACACTTTTATCTCTGCACTTTGATGCACAGTTGAACATACTCTGCTCTGATCCACTTTCAAAGAGAATCTATTAATTTTTATACCAAGGAGGGTGATGCTCAACCCCTCAGCTAAAGACACAGTCCAACAGAACATGAAATTCAACATTTGGCCATTCCCTGATGACTTATTTTCCTGCTCCCATTGCATATAAGGACAGCAGCTTGTACATGACTCCTCATGTGAGTGGTGTATTTCCATTTTTGTGACAATTGGTCACACGTGAGGTGTTGTCCCAATTGTACACAAACAGACGAACCTGCCTAAAATATATTCCTGGTCTGTGACACTGCCACAGCATACTGAGTTCTGTCACCTGGACTTCTCAAAACTTACAAAGATGGACAGAGAGCCTCCAAACCGGTCTGAGACAGCATGCTGGCATCTTTGTGGCTGGCAGCATTTGAAAATGAGAGTCACTATTTCATCACACTCCTGATAGCTTGTGACACACAAACCAACACAAAGCTGGCATTCAGCAAGTCAAACAGCCTCTCCCTAACTCTCTACAAGATTATTTCAACAGAATATTGTTTTCTTATAATCCAATTGCTGCAGAAAAAAACAGAAGAAACCCCAAATATGACGTAGAAGCAGTCACGATCTGTCTGCCAGGCTGCTTCCCACAACACTGAAGCTTCCTGCAGAGCCACGGTGCAGACACTGAGCAACATTTACAGACCCACAACTCCCTGTCCTGCCAGACCTCACCTGCACGTGCAGAACAACACAGGCATTTCCAGCCAGGGCTCTTCCCCTCTGCTGCTCTCCTCCTCTCCTTCCTTGGAATAAGCAATGTCCAGTGGCAGAGGGGAAAGAGAAAACAGAGATGTGGAACCACACAACATTCACTGGCAGAGAGAACCTTACCTGCGTGATGCTGTGGGAAAGGACAAAAGGGAACTTAACAACAAAAATTTTGGAGGCTTTGTGCCAGAGTACCTATTTCTATGTATATAAATAGATATTTGTACTTCTGAACTGAAAGCATTCGGACCACAAAACTTGAAACACATCTCTGTGTACTTAACTTTAGGATATATAACTTCAAAGATGAAAGCAACACAAAAATCACTCTTGACATGGACACCATCATCATCCGAACAGAAAATTAGCATGGCTTTTTTTTTTTTTTTTTAATCGTTTAGGCAGGATGGTATTTCTGATTAATAGAAATTTGAATTAAATTTCTCCTTTCATGTATGCAGCAGTTAATTCTAATCAAGCAAGCTCAAGGTCTTCCGTTGCCTGGATAGTACTAATTAGATTCTTCCACATTATTACTTCGTCATATGCATCCATACATGGCATACAAATATCAACCTTCTTTTTAACAAATACGAATTTTCCTTTCAAATTCTCACTGGAAATAATTTTCCAGAGGTGGGAACAATATCTGCTCTGAAGGAAAACACAACATCTCAGGAATCCTACAAAAAAAGTGTCAGGCTTAAAAGAATATGCTTTGAAATTAATTTACTTTGTACAGAACACAGCCACCATGAAGGTTTCACACAGAAATAAAAGTAACACTTCTTATTGGACTGTGGTTATGGGAAGAAGGTCTGATGTGTGGGAGTGGCTGCAGATACTATAAACCAAACAATATTATTAAATTAATGGCTGCTGATTGCTGAGTTCCTGCTGGCCAGGCACGTCACTGTCCGACAGGAGCTGATGGAAGCTCCAAAGATGCCTTGTGACACAGGTAGGCACCTTCTGAGCTAATCACTGCTTACTAGATGGTTGTTCCAGGATCCTCAAGGAACAGCTTAAAAACTGACTTTGTGCAGGAATGACAAATCATTGGAGAAAACATCTGATAGCTCTCCCGAGTGCCAGCCAAGGTTTGAGCTGGATGCAGAGAATCTATTACGAAACAAGGAGGCAGACCGAGCTGAGTCACTTTAAATCAGGAAATTCAATTCCTTCCTACTCCTCGGATTTAAAATATCCTACAGCATAAAACTTCTATAGGATTTTTTTTTTATGTTTAGGGAAGAAACTGAAATACTGCAGTCAAGTCTCTCTAAAGGAAGTACTCAGGACTTCCAAGCAGTATAAAATACATCAAACTATTGAAATCAAGAAAGAGAAGAAAATCAAAGGATTTAAAAGGAAGATAACCAGACCACCTCATTTTACTCTTTGTAGTTGGGCGCCTTTCTTTGTAGAGGTCTTCTCTTTTCCTCAGAGGGGTATTTTTCATTCTATTAGCCATTGCTTGGAACTTTCCTCCTTACCATTTTACAGACAATGAAGTTTCTTGCTTCCTGCCAGGTAGTGGGATTCCTTGAAACTCTTCCAATACTTTACACCACAAGGAGTTCAGAAATAAAAGAAGTGGTACAACTGCAATTGAGCCAAGAAAAGAAGAAAAAACCCTTGCATCATGGAATGGTAACCTTGGGACAACTAATTAAGATTTTTATTCAAGACGAAAGTCAAACACGCAGTGGTAAAGTGCAAATGCAAAATTTCAAAAGCAAAAATGAAAGGTAACTTAACTTTACAAGGTTTCTGCAAGCAGCTCACTCAGGCAACTTCAGGAGAGCCTAAGTTAATCTGCAAAGCTTATTTATTCAGTTATTAGTTGCTCTAAAAAAAAAAAAAGTGCTCTTTATTTGGTTCACTAACAGCATTTACTCAAAAGTCTCACTTATAAACATCAAGCTGATCCTTGCTTTAGACTAAGTCAGAAAAAAACCCTGGAGTCTGTATTGTAGATCTATCTTTAGGAAAACATAATTATTTCTGAATCCAGGAACTGCTCTGGGTTGGAGCAGCAGCTAATATCCTAACCAGAATTTCCTTGATCATTACTCAAGCAGTAGCATCTTTATTTTAAAAAAGCCCTTAGTCCTCCTCCCCCACCAGTATTTCTCTTCTAACACATTCCATTCTAATTTTAGTCTTTTGAGAAGTTTCTTTTCCAGATCAACCCACTCTTTTTCACATTTAAATAATTTTCAGTTTTTAAAAGAGCTCAGTTTTAGCAGGTGTTTCAGTAGCTAAGCAATAAGAAGTCTCTTGGGAACATCTTCCATGTTTCCCAAATGGATTAGCCTGGAAGTTTGGGGAGAACATATTAGGCAAAATAACCATGCTGTTTAAGAGTTTCATTCCAGCTTTGAAATTTAGAGAAAAGAAATGCAGTCCCCAAAAGAAGCATTTGTGCTCCCTGTTAACAAACGGAAAAGCAGCTGCTGCACTGGCAGGACCAGGACAGACCCTGGAGGCAGGAAAATCCAACAGCTACACTCAGAAGCCTAACATGGAAACAAACAATGCAGCTCCTCCTTTTTGGCATTATTCAGCTTCACTGCAGTCCCAGGACCAAGAATGCTCAGTGGTTTGCAGCCATGGCCCCAGTGAGTGCAGTTCCCTGGCTCACAGTGGGAAAGCACCAGCACAGTGTCAAAGCAGCAGAGATTTCTCCAGTGCCTCGGGTCTGCAGCCCCACACAGCTAAAATGTGTTTGTTACGAGCAGCTCTGGGAGCTGAACTAAAGGTCAAGATACCCCTCCCCAGATAAAAGAGAGCCTGGCCCTTTCTGTGTCGCCAGGTATTTGAAAGATACCTTTTTCCTCTTTTGGCTCCTGGAAACTAAAACCACAGCAGTACCTTTCAGCAACTGCTTCTTTTTGTGGTCCCAAATAGCAGGAGGAAACCCAATGACAGTGATGCCTCTGTGTCTTCATGTAGTTAGAGCAGACCTGTGAGACTTCGGCATCTGGCAGATTCATGAGGCAGGAAATTTTAAAATAAATTTAATGCTAGGCATCATTTACAGATTTACCAGAATAGATGTTCATCTACAGTCACAGGGTTATCTTCCACATTTCCCTAGAGTGCAGCAACATCCTCCTTCTCCAGTGCTAAAAAAGACTAATAAAGAGTTGAATCTATCTTGCTATGTCTGTACAGAGGTAGCACTTGCAGCAAAAAAATAAGTTGGAATAGAATACAACAGCAGACATATCTTATTCTTCAGCATGACATATCATCCCCCATTTCTGCTCCCTTTACTCCATTAAATTCCTCTAACCATACAACTGAAAAAAAAATCATATTTTAAAGCTGGACTTAATTCTCAAAAAGAATTTTCTTACCTGGTGCAAAGATTTCAGGGAAACATTTCTTCAGCAAATGTTATTACCTAGGCTTGGTCTAACCTCAGTTTTCCACATGTGAGACACATTTAAGTATGGAGCTGAAGACTTGCCTGTTAGCTTCCAACAATTTTTAACAAGATTTTTGTTTTGAGGTTTTGAGTATCTGTTTTCTGTCTCCTTCACTGTCTTCCTTTTTAGGCTCTCTAAAAGAGAATTAACTATGTCCATTCCCAGCTATGCCAGCTCCACTACTGAGAACAGTTGGGTGAAAAGGGGAAACATTGGAACCTAGGAAGAAGAAAATTCTGGTATTTCCACAATAGAACTCCCCAAAATATTTACTCTTAGAAAAAAGGAGTTCTCCTGCATGTGAAGTCATTCCCTGCTTGCCTTCCTTCCCTTTGTCCCTGAGGTTTGTTAGCTGAGCTGGCTCCATCCTTAGGCTGAGCAGGAGAACACATCAGAGCAGCTGAGCACACATTAACACCTCCTCCCCACCTGGACCACAGGTTTAAAACAGTACAAGTGCTCATGATTCTCTGCAAGTAATTAAAACCTTTGGCTCTCTCCTCCTCACTAAACTTCCTCTTCTCAAAAGCACCTTTGTCTAAACACGGGCCAAATAAAGTGTGAACTGAAAAGAGGACAGGGAAATTAGATCAAACTGAGTATGTAGCATTCTCATTATCCCTCATGTCAGACAAGTCAGAAGCACTTACGTAATTGGGCCTCCAGACTCAAGGCAGTGAAGTGTTAAGACAGAAAAGCAATCCCAGGACTGCATGCTGGGTTTTGACAAATAGAAAAACACAGAATTAGGCCAAGAGCTTATCATTAATGTGAGTTTTTAATTGTACCGTGTCAAACCCAGGTTCACCATGGGGCACGTGTGATTGAAGAGGTAAGAAAGCGTGTAGTGCAAAAGCTGGGAAAGAGAGGGAGGGAATTTCCTGTGTGCCTGGGCACACATTTGTGTGTGGATCAGAGCAAGAGCACTGGTGAGAGCACATGAACCACGTGTGTGAGGAGCACAGTGCAGAGAAACACAAGGGGAGGCAGCGGCCCATGAGCAATCGCTGTGAAAAGGGATGGGGGTGGGGAATCGTGCACAGTCCTTTTTTTAGCTTCTGCTGTAAAAAATAAATAGACCTTTTAATCTGTGTTCTCCTTGAAGCCTTCTCTATTGACCATTCATTTCTTCTTTCCCTTCCCAGCTCTTTACCTCCTCTATATGGCTGATGAATATGCAAATGCATAATCAGTTCTGTAATAGCCCATCCTTTCTAAAAACAGGCCATAAATTTGGATCCTGAGCAGCAGGTTCTAAAAAGCCTATTGTATGACATGTCTGAGGGTAAAGACAAGACCCAAACACCACCACCAGCTCACCAGAGCTCTTCATAACATGTGTGAATGCAGGGAGGAAGAGGGTCCTCCCCAGAGCTAAGCTGGCAGCCAGAGGGGCAACACCTCCTGCAGAGCCACAGGGCCCAGAGCAGGGCCTGTGATGTTGCAGGGTTTAGGGAGCTGATGGCAGGTTCGTTTTGGGGACATGATGGCAGGCTGGGTTTTGGGGAGATGATGGCAGGTTCATATTTGGGGAGCTGAGGGCTGGCTGTGTGAATGCTAAAAGCCTGGCTGCAGAGAGATTTCTCAGTTTTCTGACAGTGTCTGTGTGAAAGCCTTGCTTTCTTACGGGCGCTAAAGGAAAATAATTGTAAGAATATGTTAACTTTGTATTGTTTTCATACCAAAAGGAAAAATATCTGAAGTAGGTGTTGTTAGGTTCAGCCAATCTCTCTGGGGGGTGGCTGGTCAGGGAACCAATAACCTTAATGTCAGTCCAGCGGGATAAGGTGTATGTAAGTGAGTTTGTAAATTAATAAACATTGGTTTCTTCTTGTACTAAACCGTCCATGTTGCTTTATTACTCGGTCTCTGCTCGCTAGTGACACCGGCTGGGTTTTGGGAAGCTGATGGCAGGTTCATATTTGGGGAGAGCTGATGGCAGGCTGGGTTTTGGGGAGCTGTCGGAGCTGTGGGGCAGGGGGCAGGTGGTGTGGCAGGGCTGGGCGGAGCCGAGTCCATCGGATGTTCCGTACATCCCAACATCTCCATGGAGCCCACAGACCCTGCTGGGGGAATACCTGCACCCCAAACCTGCTCCCTGGCAGCCCCTCCCAGTTCCAGGTGACACAGAGCCAGGTAAAACGCGAGCTGTCCTGCTCCACTGGGCTGCAGAAGGCTGCAGTGCCCGGAGCAGGGCAGCTTTTTGAGGCTCCAAACATCACAGGGCAGCTGCTTCTCAGCTCCCAAGGAGTCTCCTCCTTCCCTCTGGACAATAAACACAAACCCTTCTGTCCAATACTTGCATACACTCCTATGTCTGCCATTTTGAGGCCCTCCTCTGGTTCCTGCAGGGCTTTACAGTGCTCCTGGGTGCTGTCGCTGCAGGGTAGAAGGCGAGAACTGTTAGTCTGAGTTTATTGAGATGGGATTGTCCTGCCACACAAGGACAGAAAGCTGAAGGTGCTGTGCCAGGTGCCTCAGTTCCAGCTTCTGACCTGCAGTAAAGACTGGAACTCCACAGGAAGGAATCAGGCCCAGGTGTGTTTTACAGTTCCCCACGGAAAACTACCCAGGAACAGACACGTCTTTGAGTTCCAGGCTGAACTGACAAGCCAGGAGGCACCAGGTGGCAACTGAGAGCTCCTGCTCAAACCTTGGCCAAGGCAGAGGCAAAAAGTTGGGCTGCAACAGTTTCAGTGGCACTGTCCCCAAGACAGCCAGAACAGCACATTATACACAGCTTGCCCTGGGAACATCCATCACCCTGATGAGGCACAGAGATGCAATGGCAGCAATAATGTACATACCTTCCTCAAAAAATTTGGATAAAGGGACAGAAACTTGGACCTGGCTCTAATTCCAAATGTCACACCCTGAACACATCACAACTCTTCATTTGTAGTATTCATTTACAGGTAGTGAATAATATTTGCATAATTCATTGGAGTAAAATGGAAAAACAAATACATACAGGACATGCTATAATCACAGATACCTGAAACATGAAATAATTTAAAAATACAACTTTACAGAGATTGATATTTAAAACCAAAACCTTGTGATCTTATAAAACGTTCAGAGTTGGGCGGCCTTTGAATGTGGACATCATTAAATACTTTCCTTCTCCCCTTTCCTGTCACCTTCAACACAGATGTATCTTGCAAAGCAATGCAAACTCTGCAACAACTCAACAAAAACAGGGATGACAGGAGGAAGGAATGTTAAAAACTGATTTTAATAAATCATGTTACAAAACCCTAGGACCAGTTCACAAAGGAGAATGGAGTTCTCATTCAACACTGAAGATGGGAACTGGGCTCCCCAGATGAGGTCCAAAGCCTCAAGCTGAGCTCTGCTGTGTGTCACTCTGATCTGACAATTCAGATCCACTCTGGAGCCCTGTTTTCCTTTTTGTCTTTTTACATTCTCCCAAGCCTATTAACACACCACTACTCTGTGTGCCTACCACAAAGTTGTATTTGCCTGCATCACTGGAAGCACATCATTTTTATCCCAGACTCTGATAACACTTTCACAAATATTTGCTTCACCTAAACTAAAAAAACCAAAGCCAAACCCCAAAACACAGCGAGAGAAAATATCCTGATCACAAAATAAAACATACCAGCAAACCAAGGCCAGGTTCCCATGAAATAAGAATTAAAATAGGAAAAAAAACAATGGGTGGATGTGCCTAAAAGTAATCTTCCTTAACTGGTGAAAATCTTTGGATCCTGAAATGCCACCAAAACACCATAAAGAAAGTAGCATCCTCCCCCCTCCTGACCCCAGGAAACAAACCAACCCCAACATCCCACAGTTTGCTGTGATCAGCACATCTTAGGCACAGAAGGGATGCTGGCAGACACCAGGGTCCATTCAGAGAACATGAATTTGTCACTTCTTCCTGAATTTCAGAAGTCTCTCTTCTAAAGCAGTCCCTTGCATGTCCAGCTGCACGCCCTGCAGGTTGTGGATCCGAGGGGAACAGCAATATTCTCTGTAGGATACTTTCGGCTACTTAAATCCTTACTGAAACTCTTCATATAAAGAACTAGTTAAACCGAAAACATTACAAGAGAGGGGTCTGACAGTGGCAAAGACACAACATAGTGGCTACACTTCAGAAAACTTCCATGTTATCAAATGTGAATCCGTGACAAACTCAAATCTTCACATGACACTACATGAAGACTTTATGAAAATGGAAATGTATGGATGCTTTTTCCTGTAACAAGAACAACTGTTTACAGTTTAGGTGATATTCTGTAACTATAGGAGGTAAGTTTGGAAATACAGACTATTACCAATTCTACTAAACTACAAAAACACTCTTAGCAGAACACTTGGCACTTTGCTATTCCCCAGTTTAAAACAGCAGCAGAAGTTATTCTTGTAGATGGCTGTTAAAGCCTCAGTGCATTAGTATGCTGAGACTGCCTCCTGTTCTCTCCTCTTGTCCTGAACAGTTAAAGCCAAACGAAAAACCTGTAACATTTCTGGCGTTACTGTACCTTCCCTTGCAATATGCAACAGAATCATGTCAGATCCATTAGCCTTCAAAAGCAAAGCCCTGATTCAAGTTATCAAAACATTATCACACTGTTCCCTCTTTGCAGGACAGCATCTTCACAATCTCATTGTCTTTGTGGTGTGGACGGAGGTGATCCTACGATTTTAAATTGCTCTGTTCAACTTTTACCCTCCACCCACAGGTCCTTGGCTTCTGCCCTCACTGGTTGTTGCAGCCCGGGGCCGCAGAGGAGGCGCCCGCCTGCTTCTGCTTCTTGCGGCGCTTGTTCAGGAGGCGGTTGTTGGACGTTTTCAAGTCTTTGATTTTCACCTGATCATAGTCCACCCTCATGGTAGCCAGAGCACTGGTCATCTCCTCCTGAAAGCAAGCAAGCACTGGATTGAAGCCCCTGAGGCAGCAAGAGCTCGGCCACCTGTCTTGGGGTGACTCTCTCAAACCGGGACACCACCCTACACCACAGCCCAGAGAGGAGGGACGCAAGGAGCCCTCTGTCACCCCCGGCCAGCGAGAGCTGAGCCCTTTCTGCAGCACTGCACCAGGACCAAAGGCTTCTTCCCACCAGGGGCTCAGCCAGCAGGAACTGTTTACACATCATTTCACATGGGAGCACACAGGACCGTGCTCTGCTGGCCTGAATTCCACCATGTCCCTATGCCCAGCACTTCTCCCTGGCTGGCTCTGCACCTCCACACAAAGATCTTGAAAAGTGTGTGCTTCAAATTCCCACACCTCCTTAGTTTGAATTAATGTTTAAGTACAAGCACATTTTAAACTTTTTAATAAGGTTGTAAAAAAAAAAAATCTCTTAAAGTGAACAAATGTCTAAGCATTTGGTTCAGGAAAGGAAAAACAATTTAGTATCATGGGAATGTTGGTAGCTTGAGGGAATACCTCTGGGACCTATACAAAAGCACAAGCATACGGAATTCTCAGAAACATGGAAAAAAAGGCAGATAAGTGAAAATATCTGCTTGATCTCTGACTCAGAAGGCAAATGCCGCCTAGGTCCTAGAAAATTTTACCATTACATAGCTCAACAGCTGAGACTACGCATCAGTGACTTAAATGAAATCAGTAATCAATAAAATGCACTACAGGAATGTTGCAATTGTCAAAATGCTAAAAATTTTAAGTACAGAAAATTTAGAATTAATTGTAAAAGCATGCCAACCTGTTAAAGGCCAGCAGGAAAGAGTTAAGACTTTCAGTGTGCCCTACAGTTTCACTGTGCAGGAGGCATTCAGCAGTCATCAGTACAAACAGTAGGTGAGGCACCTGCTTAGATTAAGGAAGAGACCATTTCTTTTCTCTCTTCTTCCCCCCACCAAATGTCCTAACAAGACAAGACTGAGGTTATTCAGTGTTGTTCCACAATGCAACAGCACTGCAGAAAACCAGAATGCAGCTCAGCCCTCCCACCTGTCCCCCTACGTTTTCATCACATTCTTCACTGTAAGGAAGTTCAAACTGCCTCAGCATTGTCCTTCTCCTCCCTGGGTACATGCAGTGGCTCAGCAGGAGCATCATTAATGCCTTTGATCATAAACACCATCTTTGTTGATATCTGGTGCAGCTGTAAGGCTGCCAGATGAAGCTCAAATAGCATTCCTTCTTTTTTTAAACAGTTACATATACACTACTGTTCTAACCAAGACTGTTTATGCCTCCCTTGTTTGACATGATTGTATTCAAAATAGCCACAGTATCCAAGGAAATGCACATCCCCAAAAAGGCAGCACATTTCATCTCCTATCAGACTTGACTTAAAGAAATCTGAACTTGGATTGACTCACTTTAACTTCATCCCAGTGGTCTTTATCCTCTTGCAGGACCCGTGCAGTGTGAAGAGGAGTTGGTGGCACTGACATTGATCTCTGAGAAAAGAGAAAAATACCAAAAGACATTCTGAAAAACAACATTTGGGAAGTGACTTCCTGCTCTTCTGTGTGTATGAAGGGCATAAAACTTAATCTAGAGTCCTCCAATGACCCTCATTATTCCTGCTTCCAATGACTCCACAAATGAACTCACGTGTAGTAGAAAAGGACTACAGTCCCCACACAACAGGGTCTTGAAAGAACAAAAAGAAAGAGAAATCAGTGCTGAGCTTCTTTCACTCTGCTCCCTTCCAGTCCAACCTAAACTTTTAGGTACATTTTAGATTTTAACTGTCATTTCACTATTCATCAATCAATCTCTTGAAGTGGTTAATTTGACCTTTATCTCCTACGATTTGTCGAAGGAGACATTTTCTTGTACGTATGCATTAACTGAGATTACCACTTCATCAGACTAAGTGAACCCCAAAGAGAAAATGACACAATTCTTCTGAGCAAGGCACAGCTCAGAAGACAGTGCATGCACATGAAACTGAGATCTGTGCTCACCTGCCATGAAAGATCAGGAGATACTTTACATTAGAATAAGGGACAATTTCTAAAGCCTGAAGCACAGTTCCCTGGCTAAACTCAGCAAGAATCATGGCAATTCTTGCCAGTCCATAATCCAAACTATAATTTCATTTGGATACTCTATTTTCCTTATGCTTTCTACCCAAACTTGCTGTCTGCTCCTGTAGCACCCTACGGCTGCACATCAACAAAGTCTAATGAGATCCCTGTGCATCCCTGTAAAACAAACCCTACATTGGAAGCAGTGCTTATGCTCCCCCGAGCTCAGAGGAGCAGTGCAGCAGTCACAGAAGCAAAGCAGAAATCCTGACTCCTGCATCCTTGGGAAAAGGACCTCAGCTGGCCAGGGTACAGTTTTATCAAATACAGCCAGAACTAGAGAAACGGAAAACAAGCAGGCTGGCTTCAGTGATGTCCCAGTCTCTGTGGAAGGTGCTCTCCTTTCTGCTATGAGCTGTTGCTTGTTAAAAAAAATCTTATACACAAGGAACTAGAGGACTCTGTGCTCTACCTAAACTGACAATTTTTGCCTAATTCACAGTAAAATACTTCTGCCATCCATCTCATTAAAAAAAAGAGGGGAAAGAAAAAAAAAAAAGAGACACAAGCACCCTCCTCCGCTGCTTGTGCAGCTCCCCAGACATGTTTCTACTTTGGGATCTAGGAAAAGGGAGAACACAGACATTCACTGTACTGGTCTTTCCCTCTCCCACCCTTTGCCCCCTGTGAGCAATAGGTTTAGCAGAAAAAGAAGCCAACCTGCAGCTTTCTTCCAGAAAGGGTATGGGAGCAGTGCAGCAGAGTCTGCAGACCTTGTCTCTAATCTCCTCCTCATTAATTGGCTCTGTGCATATTCCAAGTAACAAGTGTCACTGTAGGTGGCAGCTTCCTTAGCTATTAGGCACTCACTCCATGAAATTCCTCACCTGCTGACTTCTGAAACACCTTCTTGGGACTTCAAACACTTGAAGCTGGAGGTATTTATTCTGAGCAGTGATTACATTTTTATTCGGTTAAAAAAGACTCAGAAACATTGTCTGGGGTCTGTTCTACAAAGTCTTTCTAACCTCAGTTTCTCAGCTTACACAACTCTGAATGACACCACCTTTCTACTTCATCAGGATGTCCTACAGATACATTTCATTTGATTCCAAGGGCTTTCAGATCCTGCAGGATGCATTGTAGGAATGGGGACTATTAGCCACACCTCTGCATCTGCCCTGTCCTCTGAGGATCAGCACAGACACACACCAACACTAGGGGAACAAAGGGCATTCAACAGCAGAAGTGATTCTGTTCCTAGTTGATGATTTTTTGGACAGCAAGAACAAGACTGGTATCTTTTTAGACACAAATGTGAGAAGTATAACCTACTATTTTGAGGGACACCTACAGAGCAGAGATGGTATCATGAAACTCAGTCTTGCAACTTCTGGGATTTGTGTCTCTTATTTGAAATAGTCCATATTGCATTAATAAAGTATTTTTTTCTTTTTTACCCAAAAAATTTCTTCTAAGGAAAAGTAAATTCAACCAAGTCATAGAATGAAACCTGAACTGGGACCATGAATAGCTCTGTGTACCACCCTACCAGGGCAATAAGAGACCCTTGCTCCTCCCCCATGCATTTCCAAACCCTGCCAAGGATGAGAATTCCCACTGAGCACAGGAGCGTGTTCACACTAACACAGCTATGCACAATGGTGCCTGAGACCACTAATAATAGCTCTTTAAATCCTGCATTGATGAAGTAAGCACATAGAGTTTATTTTTAAATTTTTAAAGAGAGTAACACATGCATATGCTGCAGAGTCAACAGTGGCTGCCTGCTCACAGAATAGAGAGACATCTTGGGCTGTTGCTTCCAAGGACACGACTGTGGGTGTCTCCCCCTGAGTGTCCTCTGGTAACACCAAGAGCAATTGTGGTTTTATGGGCAGGTGACCCGCTGTGGAGGGCACAGGAGGCTAAGTAAGGGAGCAATGGTAATAACAGTCCTTTTCCTGCTATGCTGTGTGGAGCTACACCTAAGTTCTGCATGTAAGAATCAATTAATGGTGTAAAAAGAGATATAAGACTCACATTAATCCAAGGGTGATTCATGAACTGAGAGACTGTCATCCTCTCTGTTGGGTCAGTCTTCAGCAGATGACGAATGAGTTGTTTGGCTGAAAAACAGAACCAACAGGGCATGGTGTAGTCTAGGACTGCATTCCCAAATAACCTTGGGAACACAAGAAGAAACACAATCTTGCAGAACTGAAAACACCTCCCTGTTGCTGTGACCGTGTTAAGAAGCCATGTACAGTGGGGCAGGTTACTGTGTTTAAAGGGGCAAAACAGGAAAACATCCAAAACAAGAGGCAAGAAGGAAAGAGGGCCTGGGGATTCCAGCTATGCTCTCCACATCACCACACCAACTGCTTTGAGAGCAACAGCTGGAGGAAAAGAGAAGCACAGGAACAAAAAGCTGCTAAGCTGCCTGCCTCAAAGATGGCAACAAGCCGGGCATTATGAGCTGAATGAATACATAAACTGATGTTTTGAGAAATGATGGAGACAGCAACTAGCACAGGCTGTGGAAAAAAGGGACAATGAACTTTGACAACTGAGAGGCCACTAAAAAGACAAAAAAGTCAAATAAATGGATTGCACAAACAGGCTTTGCAGTAGCTTTCTGTGAACATGGGATCTGCCAAAGCAAGAGCACTAATAACTGAGATATGAGATGGTGAGAGTCTAGACAAGAGTTTCATTAATGTGGGTGGACAGACTGGAAGTCTGGAAGTTATTTAGAAGGACTTACACAAAACTTCCTTGGGAAACCTAGAAAAACTTCTAAATAAGAGTTCTCTTTTAGGAACATCACAAGCAAGATGACTAAATGCCTGTAAGAAGTTGCCAGAGGTACAAGTTTAGTTTGTTCAGAAAGGCTGCAAAGGACAAGAACAGCACAAAGCAGGGAAAAAAGCAGCAGCCTGCTGAAGGTGCCTCATCAGCCTGAAGAACACCCACAAATGAGATGATCTGAAGAGGATCAAAGGTAGAGGGCCCCTACCTGCATCCATGCAAGCATACAGAACCCCTACACACAGTCCAAGTATGTCCTCTCACTGAGCCCCTCTAGCTTGTCTTTAACTGCTGGAATACGAACAAGACCCAAAGCACAGGAAATATTTAGCCAGAGGCCCATGACTAAAACATCTCTCTCAACAATGCTCAGCAGGCTGTGCTGCACATGCAGCCACGAGATCCAGTGAGGGGTGAAGATGCCCCAGAGCACAGCAGGATCCAAGGATAATATGTTACTGCTAAACAGCAGACAAAACCAGGATCACAGCAATGTAAAGGACTTGTACGAAAAACAGGTAAGCCCAGACATTGCTGACCCTTCTCTTTAGTACGACAGGCAGGTGAGACTTCCAGCTTATGAGACTGTCAGGATAAGAGGGAATCAAAAATACCCACTTTCAAGACACTGATTAGAGTCCAGCAGCTTTTGATCAATGATATACACAAAAGAATTGACCTTGATTGAAGCGGTGGCTGGCAAATTCCCACATCCTAAAAAGCTATCATGAAAACTTGCCATCCTTGCTGGCTGGATCACCAAGGAGGGCAAAGACTGAATGAGTTCTTAAAACAGTTTGCCTTTCTTCCAGCTCAGCCTGCATTGGAGCTGTCCTGGCTGTCTCCTTTCTAAGGATTAGAGACTTCTGTTTCCAGAGGGTTTAATCTCAGCATTCACTAGCACTAGCTGGATTTCAAAGAAGGTTTTCAGTAGTCATTTACTTTTTGTAGCACTGAGGTTGCTGGCTGGTATCTGAGTTCCCACTCATTCTCTGTATCACCTTACAAAAAATTGATTTAAATCGTAAAAGAAAGGGACACAAAAGCTCAGATTTTTAGAAATAGTCTCTTTGTAAGCACTGCACACCACCATGCAAACGCTCATCAGCACCAGAGGGCATTTTTACCTTCCTCTGATACTTCAGCCCACTCTGGATTGGGAAATCCATACTGGCCCATCCGAATTCTTCTCTTCATCCCTGGAGAAATGGCTTGACCAGTGTTTGAGTAAAATGGAGGGAACCCACACAGGCTGGAAGAGTGGACAAAAGAATTACCATAACGAGGAAAGTCCTTTCACCTCTTAAAAAGTTTTATTCATGCTTATATTCTACTGCAGGCTGCACGATCCCAACGTACAATTGCTTGTGAGTGCAGATTTAACAAGTTGTGTTCTCTTTCTGTTCACCAGGTTTCTTCCCAAATACTTACAGAATGTATGTGATGACACCCAATGACCACATGTCACATGATTTGTCATACTTCTCAGGACCAAGGACTTCTGGGGCTGGGGAAGATTAAAACCACAAATTAACAGAATACCAGATATTTCTCTTCATCTCCATCACCTGTCAGTAGCAGCAGCCTTCAACAACAGGTATCAGAGGCATTAAAAAATGCAACTCACTGCAGGAACTGGGTAGCATTTTCGACTGACAAGTTCCTAAAAGCATCTAAGGCAGCTTTAAAAAGGAGGAACAGAGATGGAAAGATGCCCTTTTCCTCACCTTGGTGTCTCTCTGCTCAAGAGAGTACTAAGATTACCAAAAAGCAGAAGGAGCTACAGCTAAATGTGTGCAGGGAGACACTGCACTGAAAGAGGCAGGAGCATATGTTCCAGCAATCAGAATAGAAAGGCCCTACTGGAGCTGTGATAAAATTTTGAATGATACCTAGGTGGTGTGTTTAGCTCCAGCAGCTACAGGGCACTGTATTTTTCTTTGGCCTCCAGAGCATTATATTTTTTCCAATAAGTAACAAAATTAGACAGAGATACATTTAGAGGGGATTTTTTTTGTCCCCTGGGGCAGGTAAAACTGGCAGGGAGCTTGATTTTGTAAGGAAAATTATTCTTTAAACATATGAGCAATCATGCTGGTTTATAAAAAGGTGTTGAGAAGGGAAATGTCAGCTTGTTTATACACAAATATAAATGCATAAAAACATACGTGTGTAAACTCCTTAACATTTTATCACTAAACCCAGCTTACAAAAATATAGAAGAAGGCATCAGAAAAAGAGTATTGTTAATGTGATTATCTGCTACCAGTGAATAAGTCTGTTTCAATACAGAAAACTACATAAATTTTAATCAGAGAAGTAAATTTTTGAACAAATTAAGTCCTTTTTCCAGCAAAGAAATTCCTAGCATGGACTGACCCAGTCAAATCATATGATGAATGACTATTAACTCAAGACTAAAATGAGTGCATAAAGGACAGTCTGCTGTGGCATTCATTACGCAGTGCTTCAACTTTGGACAAAATGAAGGAAAAATTCTGCTGTGATTAAGTCACGTTGGTTCTTTATTACTAATTCCTCAATTTGCCAGCTTAAAGAAGTTTTATAGCTGAGGCAATACTCTCTCTTATTGCATTAGTTTAAGCTAAGGAAAGTTTTGCAAGGAAACACCCAAATATCATGTAGCTCAAGTCAAATTATGGCTTGTATTGCATCATTCAGAGGAAACATCAGGATTACTTTAAGCGTAATCAGAAGAAATTCTCTCTCTCTCCCTTGTATATCCTCATTTGTATCTCCCGTGAAGGCTGTTTCCTCTGCAACCAAGGCAGAAAGCAGGAGCGCTGAGCTGTACTGGAACCAGACTAGGTTTGGGCTGGATCCCAGTTTAAATCCTGCGGGCTAACACTTCACACTACAGCCACAATAGAAGATTTCCCACCCACTGTAAGGGAAGGAATGACTGAAACACAGAAAAAATGTGTCTGGATAACTCACCCACATAATAAGGAGTGTAACAGGGGGTCTGCAGTGCATTTACAGTGGTTTCTTTGGCAAAGCCGAAGTCTGTGAGTTTGAGCACAGTATCTTTGTCTTTAGACGTGTAAAGCAGGTTTTCAGGCTGGAAGGCCACCAAAAGAGGATAAACAGGACAGTGAAGAGAGGTCTCTAATAAGCTGACAGGTCAAACCCACCACCGCCATTTTGGTCTTCTTACTTCTATCACATCCCCACCAAACACACAGAAAGTTCCCTCCTATCATGCAGCATCTTTCCTCAGACTAAGTATCAACATCCTTCTTTAGCAAGGTATTTGGGAGAGCAAATCCCAAGACCCCGTCCAATGGGCATCCAGTCTGGCTTCCTGAACCCCTCCCAGTTCTCTGCATTTCCTGGGACTGATCTGTGTGATGATAGCAGCTGATCCAATCTCAAAGGGGCAGGACAAGGGAAATCCTCAGTCAAACCCTCCAGGAGCAACTGACACAACTCCATCAGAATTATCTGATACAGACACAGTCCCTTTGCTGCTCCTCCCTCCTCTCTCTCCTGAAACCTGAGTTAATTCCCCTCTTGCTCCACACTCCATAGAGGCAGAAATGGCATAGAGGGAAATACAAGCTCTTGTGCCCGAGAACAGGGACAACAGGGTACTTCCATTATCTGCAACTAGTTCAACTCGTCTCCCAGTTTACCCCCTGGTGACACCATGAAGTGTCAGTTCTCTCTCCAGCTAAACACACAGCAACATCTGTAGAAAATCCACCAGCTCAGAGTTGTGGAATTGATCTGCTGCCTCAGTCCGTCATTACACCTCCTGCTCTCCAGCACATTCCATCCCATGCTGTGTCCCTGTGCTGGAAATGCCGGGGTGCAGCGAGCTTGGCTTTGCTTGTGCTGTGCACTTCACAGCATGAACACAAAATACAACACCACAAACTCTGTCAAACCCCTACAACGAGATCAGGGTTCCAACTTTACCACATTAAACACTGGCAGTAACTGAGATCTCCCTATTTTCCCAAATATTCACATACTTATTGAAGTGGGTTAGATACAGGAAATAGGTATTATTCATCCCAAAAGTTTCTCCTTTTTCTGAAGGAGGTTTTGCTCTTTGGGGACTTTGTGGGGGTTTTTTTGGTTCGTTTTTTTTTTAAATACAAGTATGATGCTGAAAACAACTAATAACTGGCAAAGACTGTACACAGAGGCATCTAGTATAACTTCACTTGAAGCACTTATTTTCTTGCTAATTAATGGATTGCAAGTGGGCAGTACCTCTTTAACTGAGCATCTGACTATCATGAGATTTTTCTGCATTCTGTACACAACTGGAAGGCATTAGCACACATGAATATTCCAACCTTGGACTAGTTGGAAACTAGTGAGCAAATCCTTTCTCACACTGGCAGAGGAATAGGAACACTTTGACCATCTGATTGCACTCCCAGTTCTGTTAAAATCACTGCTGGGCAGGTTTTTTCCTGCCATGAGCTCTATTCCCCTGCCCACACACCTTGGGGCCTCACCTTGACGTCTCTGTGCGCGATGTTCATGGAGTGCAGGTACTGGATGGCTGTCCCGATGTCTCTCATTATTTCAGCGGCCTCTATAAATACAATTTTAGAGAAAGGTCACATTAACATTCCCACTGTAATTCAGGGACATGCTTGGGAATGCTTATGGCTTACAAACAGCTTGCTGGAACACAGGGCAAGCGTCAAGACTAGAGAAACCCTAAAATTAGCCCTAACAGCTGTGTTTTGGGTTTGCAGGCACCAAGCCCCCGACTGCCCGGCTGCTCAGCCCTCCTCCTGAGCAGGCGCTGCAGCCCAACAGCTCAGACTCCTCAGGAGCTTGGAAATTTGTGCTTTAATTTGCTCACCAAAAAAAGCAACAAGAGCAGAGCAGGTACACAAGCAGCAACCGTTAAGAAAGGAGCCCCAACCAGAACATATCTCTACTTGTCCAGGACATGTCCTTGGTTGTTTGAGACGGAAATGTAACTTTCAGCTTCTAGTTCAGGGGTAGGAGCAGGATCTAACAGATTTTCTAAAAATAGAGCAACGTAACAATATAGTAATTTTAGGATAGGTCACATCTTATTTCCTCACTGTTTTTAGAAGTTTTTCATCAGGAGGAACAAAATCAACAGTTCTATTCAGCGAAGCCCAGACTGCCACCTTTGAAATAATACGTTTTGAAAATTTAACACAGCCCCAGTGGGAAATTCTAGTGGTGGAGAGCTGCCTTGCAACAGCAGTGCTCTGGGAATCTGGAAGGGTTCAGTTACACAGGGAGGGGTTTCAGAGCAAGGAGGAATGACATTCCTGTGTGAGCATTATATCACATCGCCATTGACAGGGAAACAATGGAAACTTCAACCTGATCCTCTGGGTTCTGCATAGGCAGAACTTGTACTGTAACCTCGAATCCTTTTTCACATGGCTTGAGATTGAAACTATACAATCTCAGACAAGGACAATCAGAATGCAGAAACATTCCTATTCTTTGGGGAAAACCTTGCACAACCTCCTCCTTCCTCGTCCTAATGGGAAGCTGTGGCTATAATAAACAGGCAGTGAACCTGGGGAATCCAGTGGCACAGGGCTCATTTATCTAAGGAAAGAAAGAAGGTGTTTTTTTGTTTAACGCTCCCAGGTGATTTCTGAGTAAGTATTTATAATGTTATACAATGCCATATAATGTAGAGAAATAATGTTTTTAGTAGAGAGCAGTCGCTAATGTTCATGGAACGAGTTTTCTCCCCGGAATTCATATTTTAGAGAAGAACAAATACAGTTTCTAAAAATGCTCATTTTCCCTGCACAAGTCTCTCATAGGATTAAAAAGGCTTCATCCCAGGCTAGGAAACACAGGAGAAGAAAACAGACCGGCCTCTACACCAGACCTGCAAAAAAAGTCGCAGTTATTTCCAAGCTCAGGTGTGTATTTTTCTGCTTCTAAACACTTTTTCAGGCCAATAGTTACAAACACTATCACCTTACAAACATTAATGGTTTTACTCCGAGCAGAAACAAGCTCTTGTCTGCTGTGAGGGGGCAAAGAGAACCGTGGTCAAGCAGACCTGTGGTTTTCTGTCAATAATAAATAGCAAAGACAATAAAAATGGCAAGACTAGTCCAGTGCAAGCTGTGCCCCTGCCTCATGGCAGGGCTTTCCACTTGCTCAGTCTCTGCTATAGACAGGCAGGTTTGTTTGCAGTGTGGCTAATAACACTTCCTTTCAAGTAGTGCTTTAAAACCCTTCAATAGGAGATGTTTCATCAGATGTGATTTGCTCATTACACTCATGACCCAACAGTGCAGTGATGCTGCTTGAGGGACAGCCAAGGAGAGATCCCAGCAGGAGCTGCACTGATCATGTCAGAGGTGGTCTGGCACGAGACCAGGGATCAGAGGAACAGACGCTCTCGTGGTACAGAAATGAAGAAGCTGAGCAGATTTGTAGAAAGATTTTTCTCTAAACCTTCCACATTTTGCCTGAACTTGGCCAATTCTCATAATTCCTAACTCTCAGGAACTTTTCAAAATCACTCTTAACACACAGTGGGATTTATAACAATAATAACAACAATAACAACAACAACAACCACCGCAAATAAAATCAAAGAAAAACTCTTAAAAGGAAACTAAGCCAGTGGACAGAGAAATGGAGAAGAAAGAAAAAATCTTTCACAAACTTTAAAATTAAACTTGTGATGTTTCACCTCTCTCAGTGAAAGCTTGGTCGCCTCTCTCCTGGATCCTGCTAAACAGCTCTCCTCCCTCCATGCTGAAACAAAGAACACAAAAAACCCCACCCTGTATTAGCAGAAAGGACAAAATTAACACCTGACTGTGCATCCATATAATCTCACAGAACCCCAGTAGGAGCAGATAAAGATTACAGGCTGCCTTCTATGCCAGTGCTCCCTAAACTTCATACCCACTTGCATCAATGCAGAAAGCTGTTGTGGTATGGCATAAATAGAAACCAAAATAAGACCAGCGAGTTATGATGCTTTCAGTTTAATGTACCCTGTCACAGGGAGCATGACACACAAAGCTGGCAAGTCAGATGTGCCAGCACTGGGAGGCTGACAATAATCTTGTTTCATGTGAGGGGTGGAGAGGAAGAAAAAAAAAGAAGCAAAGACACCTAAAATAATTATTTGTCCTCAGTGCAGAGGACAATAACTGTGATATTGCAGACCAGGGAAAGAATAGGGAAAGTTGGAGCTAAAATAGTTACAAGACAGGTCACATTGGATCATTGGATTTGCATCTGAAGTTGGAAGCTGATCACAACCAAAGCAGAATGTATTTGTAGAGATGCATCTTTCGAGGGTGTATTAATCAGTCAATGCTTTAATGAGGACAATTGTTCTGGACACAAGGAAAACTTATTTTCTGGTTAAGGTTCCTCATTCTTCCATCACACGGGATGGCTGGAACAGCTGCACGTGTCCTTACCAGTTCCATAAACAGAACAGAAGATTTCCTGTGCAAACCAAAATCCCGCTGCTGAGAAACCCCCCAAGTGCCACCTAAGCCACCACATTCTCCCACTCCCTCCATCCCCCCAAAGGCAGTGCCTGGTGAGGGGCTGCTGCTGGTCCATACCATTCCATGACGATGAGCAGGCATCTCTTTCCATGATGGATATTCTCATACACATCCAGGACATGGACGATGTGAGGACACCCTGAGGCTCGCCAGTGATATTCGACTTCCTGACGGGCTTTGGGGTTGTCGTACAGGAGCTGTGGAGAAAGAGGAGAGAGCAACATCAGCAAGGCACTATCGTCCTGCTATGAACTGGCACCAACATGCACTGGGGCTCAAAGATGAGATCCAGATGAGAACACCTTCTCCAGCCAAAGGATGAGAATCCATCACAACATTTTCACCTTCTCTGGGCTGTCCAACTTGTTAGATTGAGGAATACAGAAACAATTGGTCCCTTTGGAACTAGAAGGGCCTTGAATGACAGTGAGGAGAGATTCTGAATGTGAGATGGAGACAGGTCTATCTCATCCACTTCTGGATGGGAATCAGCAATTTTTTCTTACTTATTTGCAATACTTTTAAACAGAGAAAGTCCCTGCTAAGGACCATAACCCTCCCACCTGCCCCCAGCTGCTGGGAGAAGAGACTTCCATGTGGGTGCAGTGCAAATCTTTTAAGTTCAGTGAGATTCAAAACAATGAGAACTTTTACAGTGACTCTGAACGTGCTGCTTAAATACTACACACATTTCTGACCCCACCAGTGTAAGAAAGGGCCCTTTGGCTATCTAGATGCTCGCACTTTTTTCTCTGTCATGTGCAAGGCCAGTTTATTTTAAAGGCACTGATCTCTAGAAGGGCAGCAAGAGCTCATCTTTCCTGATTCTGCAACCCCGTGCACAAGAAGTGTGTCCCTTCCTGTCTGAAGCACTGCTCTGTACTCGACACCACAGCTCAGCTTTTGTGCAGTAGGGGCACACTGCTGAATCGTGCCTGTTCCTCTCTGCCTCGTCTCTCCAGACACCACTAACACTTTGTGACAGAGACTCCCTTTATTGCACATTTATACAGCTCCTGCACAATACAGCTGTGATCTGAGCTGGCTACTTTATGCCCTATGGTAACAATCATGGTGATGATGGAGCAGCAACAAAACTGATGCTATATAAAGCATTGTTAAATGTAGTGAAACAGAATAAAAAACAAGCAAAGAACAATCACCTCTGATATATTTGTGTTAGAAAAGGCCCACAACAACTTTGGGGGAACTGTTTTCAGACAGGCAAATAAAAGGTATCATTGCTGCACTATTAGGCCTTACCCTGAAGCTCTTTCCACTCATGTTTGCTATCACGTCCCAGTGAAACACAGCTGTGTGATAATTGCTGAAAACAAGAATTAACATGTAACCTGTCATTAGGGACCTATGAATCAGAGCAGGAAACTGAAATTTTTTCCATCCAATAGCCAAGTTAAGCCACAAATGGTGTCACAGGCACCCTCGATACAGGCAAACACGTTTTTTAAAGGTCACAGGAAGGAAGATGCAAATTCTGTTTTCTTTATTGACTTCAATACAGACAATTTACATCTCTGGGAAAAAAATCTTACACCTCTTTGCTGCTTCAACGTCCCTTTCAGCTGAGCAGACACAGTAACATGGCAGGAGAGGTCTGTAGCACTTCATACAATGCTGGGGAAGTACTCAGGAACAACCGGAGAGAAGGTAAACGGCTTCTCTTCCAGGCTGGGAAAAGGAAAAGGGTGACAACTACTCCTCTGCTGAGTGCACGTTTTCATTTTTCTGTGAAGCACAGGGAGGCTGCAGGAGGGGCCAAGCGGGCTCAGGAGGGCAGCTCTGTGGCTCTGTAGCTGAATGTGCAGGAGCCCCACACCGTGACCACCCCAGGCCCCTCAGCCAGGCTCCAAAGCTCCCGCACGGCACCAGATTTTCAGCAGAGCAAGGGGCTGGAGGAGCTTCCTGGCCAAGTTCATTGCCCTTGCAGCCAACCTACTTCTGCATGGCTGTCATTCTGCAGCCAGAGCACACCCCTTTGAGATCACTGTCCGCCTCTTCCTTCCTGCTCCAGCCTGGCTACAGCCTCATTTCCAACACAAATAACTTCCTAGAGAAAGAGATGGCTCCAACTTGGACAAAGAGCCCACTAGTGAGTCCAAGTGCAGTTGCTTTACTTCTTTCAGCCATCAGCCCATTCAGCAGCCTTTCCTTCACAGCCACTGTGTTCTAGCTCAGTAGGACTGTCCATCAGCATTTTCCCCTCTGCCCTTCTGAGTTTGGGCTGCTGCCTAGAGGTCTCTTCAAAAGTTCATTAAATTATGTGTGCCACAATAAAGCCCAAACACCCTCAGGACTGATCAGGCCTTACAGTGTTTAGTGCTTGGATATTACTGGATTAATGCCACTTCTGAGCAGGACACTTCAAAAAACTTCTCCTCTATCCTGTGCTACTGATCAGACATTCCCATTCTCTACACTAATTTAACTGCACTATCATCTGTCTCTTGTGCTTGCACAGTGCACACAGAGATGCTGTTTTTCATGTTTGTATCAAGTGCTCATGAAAATTGTTTCAGAGAATTGAATTCTCACTCTCTGAAGAGCTTTTACAAGGCATTTTGATGCACACAAGGATGCTGCACAGTTTTTCTCCACCCTTCATGTAAGTTTTGTACACTCCATGCCAAGATTGAATGTACTCATGTCAAGATGACACCTGGAAGAGCAGAGAAAAGGAAATTCAAAAATAAAGAGCAGATACACATACCAAGTAACATCTGATATACCAACCAACTGTTAACCTTTGGATTTCTCCTTCTGAACTTCAAAAATAAATTAAATCTTCTCTTTATGCCTAAAACTGGAAGGCAGAACTATACCTTTTAAGACATCTTAAAGACACAGACACTTGTAAAATGAAAGCCAGGCAGGATTGAAAGCACCAATTTCTGCAAAATTTAGGTGATGATTTAGAAATGCAGACTAAAATTTTAGACTTGTGGTTAAATATCACAAAGAAAAGAACCTAAACGGACATTTTGCCATCTTCCTGAGCCTGAAGAGCGACTTTGCTTCTATTGCTGCAATAGCTTTGATAAGACCTCAACCAGGTTCCCTGATATTGTACAGAAGTGCAGACACAGTTGTGAACAAACTCAGAATTTCAGATCAGTTTTCCGGTGCTGCTGGTTTGAGAGAAAAGCAGCTTTGGGAACAGGAGCCCCCAGTCACTCCCCTAAAGTTCCCTCTAGGTTCAGCTGAGTCACAACTTCTCAAGATAGGCTGTGAGCACGATCATGAACCAGCCCAATTTCAAAACCACACAAACCCCAAGAGACCACTGCTCCATCTCCCAATTTCTCATGAGACCAGATGACACAAAGCACAGCAGCCTTTGCACAACTGCGAGGGGATGCCCATGTGTGTGTGGTCAAAGGACACAGTTTGCACCAGGAGCTGCTCAGTACAAAACTGGAGTTTTGCTGGAGCTCAGCATCACCGAACCACTGCCCAAAAGCAGTAGATGAAACAGGGAGGTCACCAAAAACAGGGGTGATGGAAGGCAAGAAAGTACAGGATGTGATTCACACAACTCTCCTCAATATCTGAAAAAGCTGAAGAGGGAAAAGAGCAGCACAGTGGGAGTGCCTAGCCTGCTCCTGAGGAACGACAGGGCAGATGCCAGCAGGCACTCCAGGATGTGCTGCCAGTTCAGGGCCTGGGCAGTGCAGGGAGTCCTGAACTCTTATTCTGGGGCATTGGCCTAACTCGAGTTGGGGAGAACCTGCCAAACAAATTCTAAACTGCAGCTAGGAAGGCTGGCTCTGTGGAATTTCGTCCTGTGTAGAATTTCTTGATAGAAAGAAAAAAAAAAAGGCTAAAAAGTGACACAGTATCTTCTAATAGCTTTTCCATTGATTCAGTGTGGTGTACACAAGGAAGGAACCCTCATACCTTAATGGCCTGATCTATACAGGAAATAACCTCAGGGCTCCAGGGAGTGGCAAGTGATCTTCTGGACTCTGAAACTGTAACAACTGAGAGGGAAGATGTCCATGGGCATGCGTAGGGAACAGGCTCAGGACAGGAAACAACCACTTCTCAGTGACTTTTCTTTAATATGCACTGCCAGATTACACAGATACCTGTCAGACCTGCTATCTGCTCCCTACACAGGAGATTAAAATCTCCACATACGCTTTTTTATTTGTTTTAAACTTCAGCAGTTCTTCCTGGTTCCAAAAAGGTGCTGTGATTGGATTAGAGGTGTTACAGGCTCAGTTCTCATCTACTCCATGTGCTACAATAAAGCAGCATCTGACACTGCAGCCATCCCCTTCTCAAATGCACCAATTCCAGAATCGGAACTCCCCTTCACTAGACAATCAGTTTTATAATCTCTACACTATTTTCCTCACGGGAAGGTTTCCTATTATTAAAACAGAAATGGAACCTGCAGAAACTTTCAGTCCTAGGGGTCCTCAGCACACAATATTGACATTTAGGCACTTATATCTACCTTTATTTATGTTTCTAGCTGGGAAATAAAAGGTGTAAGGGGCTAAATATGGGCTTTTTTGCTTTCTTTCCTCTTTGTGTGCGGCTGTTACAAAAATGCTGAATCTTACAAGTAAGCCTTGGGAACTGAGTTCACGCTGATGCACAGAACCTGACACCATTTGCAGCAGAGCAGTTCTTCCAGTTGCTCTTTATTCAAGAGGGGTTGATGGCAAAAAGAAGCTTGGATAATGTTTCTTTCATCCCCTCCCTCCCCTGTGCTACTAAAAGAAAGCGGGGGGGGGAAGAAAAGAAAAAAGAGCTATCAGTATGACTTTAGACATTTTGTCCTTTATTACATCCTGATTATTTCCACTACCTCTATTAATTCAACGTTAACAATCTTTATCTGTTTCCAGGTCTCTTCATGAGGGATAAAGCCACCCTTCGTTTTACAACACTCGAGGAATTGAAGTGAGCAAGGTTTCCTTCCTCACGCATCAGCACTGCCTGTCAGTCGAGCTGCAGCACCAACCACGTGTGTGCCTGCAATGGCAGCCCAGCGAGTGGGGAATCCACTCCTGCAAATCTCCAAGAAAGCAGCGATTTTGTTCCTTAAAATAAAAACAATACAACACACTTCTGCTTGAATTATTTAGTACTGAAGCAGCAGTCTATAGCTAAGGGATAAAACCAGGGCAGGCACAGGTAGAGGATCATGTGTAAACCTTTCACTTTTCTGCTGTTATTTCAAATCCAGTTTAGGCTGTTTGAAATTAAACCTGCTTGGAGGCTTCATTGAAACAAACTCTCATCCCAACTCCTGCAGAGCTGTCCAAGCTACAACACAGCTGGCATTCCCTGGCCTCTCCATGGGGGCTCAGCCAGCCAGCCAGTCCCAAAGGTGGCCTTCTCCAAGCTGATAATAGGAACAACAGTCGAGTAACACAATTTTCCAACACTCCTGCCTGTGGTATCGAATCCTTTTGCTCACCCTACTGAAGGTCAGGGTTGTACTGCCTGCACCAAAGGACCCTTCTCCATCCACCTCTTCCCTCCACTCTTCGAGTCTCTACTCAGCTAAACCCTGGAAATGGCAAAAGTTGCAGCAGATCTTTGGGACCTTGCCATCACAAGTGAAAGTGCAAAGGGCTCGGGGAGGGATTCTCTGCACGTGGAGTCAGAGCCATGATGGAACCAGCTCCCTGCTGACACACACGGCTTCAAATTCCTTAGGCACATGTTTTAAAGGGAAAACAGGAGAAAAGAGTAGAATAGACAAAGATAAAAAGAACAGGTTAACAGAGAGATGTTTTTTTTATAAGCGCTTGAGCACTGGACGAACAGCAAAGCTGCTGAAGAACTTCGCTCACTCCTGCTTCTCCATCCCTAGAGAGCACACACCACATAAATATTATTTTGCTCCAAGCCTCTCTCCTGGAATGAATCAACAAGGTCTCTCAAAAATAAGTTTGGTGTGGTTTCTGAATTTTATTCATTGTAGCAGTACTCGAGTCACCACCAGGCACTCGCCATGACTCTACAACCTGAGGTAAATAAATGAGACATAGCACTATTAATGCTCTAATTACACATGCAACTAGCCATTCACTCTGCAAAGGTCAGCTGTCTTTGTTCATAAATGTTAGTGGAGATACAGTGAATGCAACTGAAATGGCAAAGCTGGGGGCCAGGATGCATTTCAAGGTATCCCCTTGCACACGTGAGGTTGGCATAAAAAGGAAGCACAAAAAGGAGCCAAAACGCCCACAAACAAAAGTGACTTTCCTGATCCTCTGATAATCTTGCAGGAATGTATTTGAACTGCAGTGCCAAACATATGCACCTGTACATTCAATACCATGGGGTATATGTAGATTTAAATAAAAAGCATGTTATGTGTTTTGCTAGAACCATAATATTACTTTGTATTTTAATACTGTGCTTGTTCTGTGGGGATGGAAAAATAATTCCTACTGGCACTGTAAGATTCCAGCTATTCTCAGTTGTGACAGGCTACAAACCAGCTGCATGTGGCTTCTGTTGTATTCAAAACACTGCAAATGGATTTAAAAAGAAAAATAAATCACCAACACTTCTAACATGCTGCTACCAGACAAGAACATCCTCAAACACTTGTTTATACAAAAAGAAATTGGCTCCTCTCTCTACCTTCTCCTGATGACAATTTCTACCACAAAATGTTGTTTAGCCACTACTGACAACTGCACCCAACACCTGCAGTCAATATTCAGCAGCTGGGGAGACCTGCTGTGAAGCCCTTTCCAAAACCCAGACACGCTAATCTGTGATTAAAATAAAATAATCTCTAGCTCTGCCACTATTTTTACTCTTCCTAAATTTCCGATTAAAAGGAAATCTAAAATCCCAGCTGAAAATTATGACACTTCTTACCTTGTAATTTCACTCAAGTGTCTGATATGAGGTTTGCCTTTGAAAGGGGAAAGAAAAAAAGAGGAAAAAAAGACAAAAACAAAACAAACCCAAAAACCCCCCAAAACCCTCAACACAAACTTCACTCCTGCCAGCCATGAGTTCATAAATTCTGGTAACAAGGAGTCAGCTAACTTTGCTTCAGTAATTTATACAACTCAATCCTCGGCTGAGCAAAATGAATGGACCTTGCTTGTGAAACTTTGCTGTGTAAGAAAATTCCAGCAGTACAAAATACAGTGGCACTTCCTCAGCCTCTGATTTGACTTCAGCTACTCATAGAGCACTGAAATAAATTCAAGACTGTAATCTTGATCTTCTAGGTGTCCAAGATCCTTATGCTTTGAATCAAAGCAAATAAAGGATCACTTAAAACTGAGATGTACACTATGGCCAACAGTTCTGATAACCTGCCATAGTGAAATCTCCCGCATCTTGCCTGTCTAGGGGTCAGAGTTGTCTTGGGGCCAGTCTCAAACTGAAACACAGATTTCCACAAGAACTATGGCCATCGCAAAAAGCTCTTTGTATTTTCTGAAGTGCCAGTTGTATTTCCTTACCTTCAACGCTCTTCTGTGCAATGACTGTGATGCAGCAATACCTCCAGAATATACCGCAGCCCTTTTCATGGCCAGGAAATGGGCTGGAACGTGTGTCTGCCAGGATGCGACCCTCTCACATGCTTCCCAGTACTGACAGTCGCAGTTCCTAAGTTCCATTTTAACCACCCCTAATCCACCCTCCTCCCAATATGTTATCCCATACAATTTTTGTTATATTTTGCTATATTTTTGTCTTACACCTCTGTTTTTCTTTAATAAAACCAGAACTCCTCAACAGCATACCTAACTATCAGTAACATTCCACACACATTTTCCACAGAAGGAAAGGGAAAGAGCAAATACAGATATTATTCCGAGTGCTCTAATGCCCATTTCATGGCAGTGCTAACTGCCATGAAAATCATCTGTACTGCTGTGTGGGACAGCAGGACAATGATACCAACATTAGCAAGCCATGGCACAGCTTTGCTGGAGCAGGATGTGGCAGAAAGCACTGAGAAGATCTAAGTCTCATGTCCTCTTTCCCAGCCTTCACACTAATCAGCAGTATGGAAATTAACACAGATGTGATAATACTGAACAAGGTAGAAGAAGAAATTAGAAACATGTTTAATCTCATTAACCACAGATAACAGTAGCTCTGAGAGAAACCCGAGCTGTCCCCCAGCCCTTCTCTGTATTTCTTGCATGTGTGACTACAGTCATGAAGATTAAATCACCCAAAAACTCCCAGGAAGGCTTTGAGAGAGGCTCTTCAGGGTGCCTGCTGGATTCCTGCTGTGGCCGTTTGCCATGCATCTGTCTTTTCACCCTTCTCTGCACTCCAGCCCCATTTTTAGACAGTTGACACCTTAATGAGCTGTACTGCTGTGCTGCAGCTCTGTTCTCCTCCACAGCCCCACCATTTGGCAGAAAAATTCAGAACGAAGACACTGTCCTGTCATACCACTGCCCACATACCTGAACTCCCTTTTAGCTGACTTCCCATCCCCTTCCATGTGAATTTCAAGTTGCCATCCATACATGCAAAGCTTGGCAATGTGCCACCCCAGGCCAGCTCTTTCTCAGACAGAGCTGTTCTTCCTCGACATCTCCTTCCTCCACACCCACATTTGTGCATTCTGTCGCATGACCAAGCAGTGTCTCTCTCCTGCTGCATCGTCTGTCTCAAGTATTCCCAAATCATCCAAAGAACCCAGAAATAAACAAAGAAGTCTCAAATTTTCCTTCTCCCATTCCATGGAGCTCATCTACTTCATTTAAGCATTACCTTAGGGGGAGACTAGCTAAATCCCTGACATCAGTGGCACTGACAGCAAATCTACCTCATGTCTCTCGCAGCAGAGATACTGAGATTTGACCCAGTTCTTGGGAATCTGACAGGAGTGACTCTGGCCAGTGCAACATCAAACATTCAATCCTAAAAGCTGTCACCTGTGGCAACTTGACTTGTCTGCAAAAATAAAACAAAGCCCTAAAGCTTTCAGCAAGGACATCTGTAGTATTTCTCTAGTGCTTCAAATCACTTCTGTATGTTTTCACACTCGTGTATGTGCAAGCTCTGCCGTCGGCATTGTCAAGCAAAGATCTGTATCCGTTTCTAAGTCACAACTCAGTAGATAGCTCTGGGGATGGAAGCTTAATGGTCCTCCAGGCATAAAGATCCCTGGAACTGCCTATTGCGTACAGCAATGACATGACAGAGAATAGTGTGACTGTGAACAGAAACAAAACTATGCGGCACTCAGCAGAGCTAGAAATGCAAAGGAAGCCATTAAGATAAAAAGTAGATTGTTCTCCCAAGACTTCTTGTCCTTATTTCATCTGAATATATGTTCTAAAGCTAAGTAAACCATTACACAGGAAAGGCAAGGAAAGAAAAGAAAAATACTCTGGGGGGAGGGGGAATTCAACAGATGGAATCAACACAGGCAAGTGACACTGCAGTAAAACTGTTATTTATGTTACAATTCTCATTGATGGCTTTTGCTGGGTGCACTGGCTCAGCCACCCCGGGTTACAGCTCTGCACTGCCACAATGGCAGCAGAATCCAGCAACCAGAAGTACAACTTTCCTCCAAAGCCCCACAGCACACTCCTGGAGCAGCTAATGCCTTATAGAACTCATTACTTGATTAAGTGCTCTTTAATATCCACAATGCTGGAAAACACTTCTTAGAACGCAGCTGGGATCTGCCAGTTCATACACAGCCATACACTCCTTCACGCTTCCTTTCAGAAACCTTAAACTCCCTGCCAGCCACCTTTAACCAAGATCCTCTCACCAAGTAAATGCCCCATCCTTCTGACCCACAGCCTCCTGACCACAGCTCTTCTTCTTCATCCAAACCTGCCATCTGCCCAGCCCATCCAGGCTCCCACCCTGCCTGTCCGAGCACCCAAGCCCTGGAGACTCTCCTGCAACAGCTGAGAACTCCTGCTCCTGGTGAGTCACAGCTCCCACCTATTCCAGGCAAGCAGACTTTATTTCCCCAGTGATCCTGAGGGCAGGGAACATCTTTCCATTTTGCTGCCCACTTTATTTCAGTTTTTAGCCACCTTGCTTCACTGTGAAGATTTTCCCTATACCAGGATATGCTGTGGAGTGAGAGGTGTGAGCACAGGGCTCCCTCCCCCAACATCCATGCTCCATTTCTTTGACAGAGGTTAGAGAGGAATGGTTCATATTCTCATATTCCCTGCAACTATCTGACAGGAAGCAGTCAGACACCACAAAGGTAGAACAGAGCAGCTTAAATGGAAGGGTGTTTTTTTGCCAAAATCAAGAGCATTTCCTTCACATTCCTGAATAATTTCCTCTCTCCCCCTGCCTTGTGTTGGCTGCCTCATGACTGTACATGAAAAAGGAAGAGGAGGAGGATCTCAGGAATATTTGGAAGTCTGATGTTTTGATGTCTTGTCTAAAGCAGCATCATGCTGAGAGGACTGCACAGGGGTCAGGAAAATGAGATGTAGCAAAAGCACTGATGAAAAACAAAAATCATTCCAGGAATTAGATCCTTTTCATCTTTCCAAGCTGAAGCATATCCGTTTCCCTTTCTTAAGGAACTGTCCTTCCCCTCCTCTCCCTGCAGCAGTAGCTGCCTGTGGTACACTGCAATGTTGGCTCACTTCCACAAGTCAGCGTGTCTGAGAGAGAGTCTGGGTTGAGGCAGGGGGAGGAGGGACTGAGAAAGCTGGGGCAACAGAAAAGGGACTCAGAAGCCACCTGCCTGCTTCCAACTAATATCAGTGCTCGGGAAACTGCTGCCCCATGGAAGTGTTCCTGACTCCTGAGGTGATGATTTCACAGAAGCAATGTGTGTTCATCGAGTCTCATTCTCCTGGACACAACACAGCAGGGAAACAGGAAAACATCCCTGCCCTAAGCCATGTTAACAGGGAAACAGATTGTCCGAGTGTGCAGCTGCTGGTCCCTCCACAGAGCTGCTCCAGCACTTCACAGCAGGCAGCGGCAAGGGGAGAAGGCACTCAGCCATGATGCCCTTCCCTCTGGTTGGGAAGACAGATCCCCAGATGGAAACTGGAAGGGTAATGGGAATTTGCAGATTTTGAACATCCTGCCACACCCCAGAAGATCTGGATGACACCTGCTTAATATGCAGGATTTTGTCCAAGACCTGTCAGGTGGTGGTAATTTCAACTTCCACGGGCTAATCCTTCTCCCATCACCAAAAATGCTTTATGTTTATTTTTATATGGCCATATAACACTTTCCCAAGCAGGGGCTGCTTTGAAGACCTGTAGAAATCGTTTCTTGATCTGTCTTCACCTTTTCATAACCAAGGCAAGGGATTATTTGCTTGTAAATTCACAGACACGTTTGCCCTTCCTGCCCTCCATTAGTCACTAATGGAAGTTGTAAGGGCTGCTCACAACCAGCAGGAGACCAAGGAGCATCCCAGCATCCCTGCCACCCCAGGCTTCTCCACTCCCAGCGCTCTCTTTTGGGTGAGGGGAGAGAATCCCTGAAGGTCCAGGGAAAGAACATCAAGACAGTGATACATTGTTCTCATCACACAACCATGCAGAACGAGATCAACCAGGTCACCAAATGCAATCCCTTTCAAAACACTTCTTAATACTAAATGATGATACCAACTATTGCAGGATCTGGAGACATTTTTCAAACCTTAATGCATTAAACCTCAAAACTTCTGAAGTCTCAGTTTCTCCTTAGCAGTACTATTCTAAACTAAGAGGCTGTGATATTTTGAACATAGGGGGGTGCTCTGCCAGAATTCATAATTATCTATCCCTATCTGTATTTCCAACTGCAAGATTAGAACTATTTTAGTCAAAACTAGAAGTTTCCACATGAAAGTATGCAGCAGATTGGTAGAAAAGCATTCAGAGGTCCTGGACAGAACCACCATGGAAAACCACCAAGAGATCCTGGATTTCCAGATCAAATAATCAGCAACCAAATTCCTATTAAGTCTGGCTGCAGAAATCTACTTCCAGATCCTTGCTCTGCCTGAATTAGATGAGGGTCTTCCACTTCACTACCTGAGTCCTTCCAGCTCTTACAGAGAACTCTTTGCATGCCTACAGTGTGCAGTGTCTCCCAGTTTTCACCCCTGAAACACGAGCTGGCAAAATAGGGACATAGCCCTGAATTCCTCAGAGCCCAGCTGAGGAAGAACCACTTTCTATTTTGGGAGGGGTATGGCTATTCTCACTTCTCGTGAGGAGTTTTAAGAGTTCCTGGGTGTTTCTAAGTGTGGAGAATACAGATTGCTGTATTTGCTGAAGTTTTCACGCAGTCACAACACCACTTCCTGCTCACTTTTAAGGGAGGTATTTCCAAAACCAATTATCATCCAACAAAAGAAAAGGTGAGCCTTAGCAAGAAAACCTCCTCAGGGATACACGGATTCATTACAGGGTGAGGGGGATTCAGAAGAGAGCCTGAAAAAGGAAGACACCCCTAAGGCAAGTTTCATGAGAGTGGCAGAACCAGAGAGCTGCACACAGGACTCTCACAGGGTCCCAGGGGATGCCAGGCCAGGGCTGCATTTACTTTCTAGATTATACACTGCCATAGCAAGGACTGCCAGAAAAACACTGCTGCTATTTCCCAAAGGACTGTTACAGAAATACCTGCTTCACTCATGGATCCTGGCGAACCTTCTGTGAAAAGACCACAAGAACTTGAGACGTGGAATGTGAAAGTGAAGCCTCTTCATAACTCTGTAACATGCTTACCCAGGCAATTTCTAATAAAGGGTGATTCAGCCCCTGAATCAGAAAGAAAATTTATCTTGCCCGTTGAGAAAGATGGAATAAGGTTTGGCTGCAGGAACAGGACTGAAGTCTGGATGCTCAGCTCAAATGACTAAGTGACTATTTTTCACGACCCAAATTCTGGCTACCCCAGAATAGCACCAAACCCACAAACCAAAAAAATAATGTTATAAAGAATAAAGTTTCATATTTAAATTAAGCAATTATTTAGAGAAACTATAAATGAAACAGAAACCAATCCAAGAATATGAATCAAATTAAGTGAGCCACAGAGCCTGCCATCCTCCTTTAGACACGTCCGGAAACTTGAAATTCTAACATTTACCACAACCCCACCTCTTGCTCTGCCCAAAAAATGCCTGGCTGCAACTTTTAAAGCTGCTCAGTGCCCATGTCTTTGAAAGCTTGTAAATAAATTCTCCCCACCTTTGAGCTCTGTTCAACTCTGCAGGCCTTGGCCTTGAATCCCCGGCTGTTTTGCAATGTGTGCAATAACTTTGTTCTGGATACAGCCACACAGTTGTCTTATATACCTTGCAAAAGGTACAAGGCCAAACAGATATCTGACAGAATAAAAAGACAGAAAAATATTTAAATCCCAGTGCTCTCTGGCACTTTAAAGGTGAAATTTAAAGGTTGCATTCTGCAGAGATACTGTCAAATGTAAAGATTACAGATTTATAAATAGTCTATAGTATTGTACCTTCTTGCAATATTTCTCAGTCCAGATTTCATCTAAGCCACATCTGATAACATTATCTCCTTTGACTATGCAAACCCTTCAAAACCCATTTGTTCTTGCCTGTCCTAAAATCCAGGGCACCCAGTCAATAGTCACATTCCTCATCCTATCTTTCCCATCTCCATGCCCTCTGCCTGTTAATGCTGTTGCCATAGATTTTCTTATTATCAATAATCTATTGTGTTCAGTGTGGACTTATTATTTATTGCACCTTTAGTTCAGACATCTTGTTTCCAAGTTTTTATTATTTGGGTGAAGTTAGTATAGGATTCACTGTGGTAGCCCTACCAATTCAACACATGGAAGAGAAGAAGCATCACATCCACAATCCCACGTCCTCCCTCCCTCTGTCCCAGCCCTGGAGCCTCCCATCTCTCCTGCAATACCCCACAAAAAGATCCTTTTCATTGCTCAGAGCACACAGGGCTGCTGGTTCCAAAACTCAAGCAATGTTTAAATTTTTCAGATACATTAATGTCCTTTTACCTAGTTGAGCTGTTAATACCAAGCCAGTAAAAATGAGAAAGGAAAACCCAGCCTATATAATTTATTTTACAGTGTGTCTTGCGACTGCTGCACACACAGAAGCACCTGCAAAAAAAGCTTTGGCAGCTCAAAACCCTGAAGTTCTGATCCAGTCTAGGCAAATGAGGTAACTTCTGTAAAGAAAAATGAAAAAATAAAAACTGAATCATCTTCTTTGCATGTTCCTGACTAAAAAATAAATCATTTAACAGTAAAGCACACGAGGCCCAGGTTGCAGGTTTCACTGGAAACAAAAGGAAGAAACAAAGGAAGACACAAAGGAAGAACAGTGAGGTTTTATTGAAGTGACTGATGGCAGCATCAACAACAACCCCAGCACCACAGAACTCCGGAGCAGTGTTCCTTGAAGGCTGTTCTGTGATACACTCTCTCCATGTGGCATTGACTCCAGGTTTCCTGTAGCTCATGGCCCTGGGATTACCTGTAAGGTTTCACCATGGATTTTTCTGAGAGGATAATGTATTTACATACATGCAACCCATGGACTGCTATGGCTGGTCAAGAGCCTAAGCTCTTGACATCAAGAGACTGGACTCAGGTATCTCAGATCCTTTTCTGGGTCACAGACTTCTTTTGGGACAAAACCTATCTCTGGATGTCACTTTCTCACGTTTTACTGCAGTGGGGTGCTTTGGCATAAATTATTTGGCAATCTTCAACAGAGATGACAGAAACTGTAATAAATCCTAATAATATAAATTCTGTGCACACAGCAGAACTGAGCAATTCCATCAGTTCTGCTGTTTCTCTAAATTGTTTTCTCTGAACCATTTAATACCCTTTCAATAAATACATAATAAATAAAATGTTGCAGAAAAAAAAAGAACCATTAGTCTATCTTCTACTTGCTAACAACAGGCCTTCGTGATAATTACCAAACGCAAAATATAGATTTTATAATACGATTAAAATTGCCCTTCTAACATTAGTGAACTTCAGGATTAAGGTGCTTGAGTAACCTGAATATTGCTCCCTTTGTATATATTAAAGACAATATTATTACACTATTCCTCCCTGTTTAACTTCATCCTTACAGCAGAGTAGAACCTGAACCCAGTCAGGATGCAAGCTGGGGTGCAGAGTGACAGGAACTGCCATCTGGAGCCTCTCCCATCTCCTCTGCATTTTACACAGACAGCGGAAAGTGCAGTATTAGAAAGAAGTGTCTTGTGGTTTAACCACAGCTGAATGCTACTCTCAGAAATCTGGATTCTCCTCTTGTTCTTCCTGATGTCTCATGCAATGCTCAGGAAGTCAGCTGAGCCACACAGGTAGTGTCTAACTGCCTATTCCTCATTTCCCAGAGCCTACACTGTGGCCTGATTTGCCAAAGTCCTGGGCACTCCCAGCTGGGGCACAGCTTGGATCTAAAAAGCTTCACTGAGTTCAAGTGCAATCCGTAACTGTGGGGGGAACCAAAACCAAGCCACCCTCATCTGAGATATTTCATACGGAGCTCACAAAATTCAGTGGAATTTTACAAGTTTAACCTATTCGACTGCTTCACATACACAAAGGAGACAATGCAAACTTATCTTAAAGCCATGTTATGAAAATAACAGTGATCCAGCCATCAGAGTGAAAACTCCTCAAAGCACAGCCAGGAGGAAATGAACAAAACAAACCCAAAACCTGTTTTCAGAGCAGATCTAAGCTAACCTGAAATAAAGAAATCCATATGGTGAACAACGACAATGAAACCAGCTATTGAAATCAATCACTTGCCACTCTAATATTTTTGTCTGTGCACTGAAACATCCTTAAGTGGGACAGAAAATACAGAGTGCAAGATAGAAGTATAAACACAGCATGGATCCTGACATCCCCTACATCTGAATGCTCAGTTTACCAACACAAAACTGCTATTTATGAGGGAGCTTTGTGTATGTGAGAGCAGCCTGATCATTACACATTTGGAACCAGGCTGAACTTGGGATGATTTTAAGGGTGACAGGGCAAGGCATGCCTGGAACAAAATTCACCCCTCAATAAACCTCAAATCCAAGTAACACTGGACACTAAATTTGTATTTTATGTAGCCAAAACAACTTTTTCCTCTAGCCTTATTACTGGAAAAGGTTGAAAAACTTCTGCCCAAACAACTCTTGCAAAACTATTTCAGTTCAGCAAAGGAAAAAACCAGACTATTAAGATGAATGAGGACATGCAGACCCAAGGCAATCCCACCAGGAAGCGAAGTGCTTGGTCCTGCCCAATTCTGCCTCTTTCCAGAGGCACAGTGGAGTTCCCTGGAAAGAGCACTCACAGCACTGACCTCACAACAGCATCATTTTTCCTGACATCTATTTTTTTTCTTTTTACACAAGATTTAACACATTAGTCACAGATTTGATGTCTTCGCCAAGATAAACCGCTCTCTCAACTTACAGATATTTTGCCTGAGCAAGGACAGTGACTTTGGTGGTTATTTTTGTTTCTTTCCACAATGAACTCTGATACTGCCCTAGAGGCTAATTACATCGGGAAAGTAATCAGTATTCTGAGATGCCTTTTCCTGATGCTGTCTTCAAACCACATCTATTCAGCTTTCATCACTGCTCTCCCTTCAAACACCCCTTATCCAGAATGATCTGCTCTTGGAACAATTCAGATGGTTGATGTTTCCTTGATAAGCAGTATCTGTCACTTGATGCTGAGATCTGCAGGCTGCAAAGGCAGTTCCATCCACACATTAAGTGGTTCCAGCACTACTGCAGCGAATCAGATCAACCCTGATGCACCAAATTTAACTGAGAGTCTCCATAGAAAGTTCTTTAACTTCTTTAATGCTGCTGTGCTGTCAGTTATTAATCCCCAGAAGGGATAAACTCAAGTATCAGCCTGCATTAGGCTCAATATTTTACTTCTGCCTATTTCTCACATCTTCTGGAGAAGTCCATGTCTTCCACTTTGTTCTGACTTTGTAACATCATATTGATGACCTTACTGTTATTCATCGGTACCTCATACTTCTGCTTGAAAATCATTTACAAAAGCAGAGGAATCGATGACTTAATACAACCCTCAGCATCTTTTACTGCAAATTCTTCATCTGCTTTGCTCAAATACAGCCTAATTTTTCTGGTGTAGTAAAGAACCAAAGACTTGAATAAAAGACTTGCTACCTTTATTAATGCCTGATTGATCCAATGATCAAAACTAGGAATTATCTTCATTTCAGCATCATATTACACAAAATTGTGCCACTACACTGCTTTTTAAAAAATATGTAATTTTCTACCACTCTGATTTTGTTTTATTTTAACTGAAATCATAAAATCAATAATTCTTAGACTTATTTATCTGATTACTCTCTTCTTTCAGTAAGGGCCATTAACTCCATGTCTTTCAGCCTCACTATACTTATTAGTTGGTTTTATTTTCCTCAGTTCCACTGGGCCATACCAGTTCATTTGTATACCTTACCTTTTTTGTCTTACAAAGTCTACGGGTAAGTAATTTGCTGCCTCTTTTTCTCCCATTTCAAGCTATCAATAAAATAGGTGAAATTAGAAGATACTTATTTCACATTTCCTGACTTGTGGGGCAATGAATAATACATTATATTTTAAGAAGAGAATTTTACATAAATGTAATCAAATTAAAGAAGCCCAAGAACTATTTGGCCAATTCTACGGCTTTTACAATACTCATGTCTCTTGCTCCAGCAGAGAGACCCCAATTCAACAACAGCGTCAGGGAAGGGGAAATAATTTGCTGCCATAATCAAAACTCTCCTACTTTTCAGCAAATTAGACTTAGATTTGTTTCAAAGTGAGGGAAGAGCCACAGAATGTTCTTTCCTCTCTTCGGAAGAAAGTCAGAGCAGAGTGATAACAGTTTTGTAGCTCTTCAGAGTACATCCCACTAAAAATTGGTCTATATTAGAAAGCTCTGATGACTTGATGGTATTTCCTGATATCCAGCTTAAACCTCCCCTGGCACAGCTCCAGCCATTCCCTGCTGTCCCTGGTCACAGAGAGCAGAGATTGGTACCCTCCAATGCCCCTTGGGAGGATGCTGAAGGCCCAAGTGAGGTCTCTCAGTCTCCTCCAGGCTGAACAAACCAAGTGCCCTCAGCTGCTCCTCATTTGGCTTCCCCTCATGAGGAACACTCACGCTGAGAGACTGATTTGGGCACATCCTCATCATCTCTGGGGTCATCATCCAGATCACCCTGATCAACTCAGCTGCTCTCAGCTTTGTACGTGGGTCACCTCAGCAGAGGAGCCATTGGGGAGGTCGTACAGTAGATACCATCCTGCAAGACTGACCTGAGAGGAGAGCATGTGCATTGCAAGAACAGATACACACATCCCAGAATACTCCTTGTCCTCGTGTAATCAAAGCCTGTCCTTTGCCCACACAGGTAGTGGGGCAGTGATTGTGGGGCAGTGACCGTGCTCTTGCCCCAGAACAGCTCTGTAGGCAGCAGCCACTGCGCAGAGCAGCACAAGTCACAGCCCAGCCTGCAGGAAACAGCACAGGGAACACTTCCCACTGCTCCCCCAGCCTTCTAAAACTGCAGGGAAAAGTAACAACTCCATGTAGAAAGTACTTTGGCCAAACAGCAGAAGTACTGAACGTGCCTCACAGTTCCTCCAAGTCTTCCATGGGAGCACATGAACAAAGTAACGAGGTAAACTTTAGCATCTTCTTCTGAGTAAAAGCCTCATATATCTAAATTTTTCTACTCACATGTTTGGCAAATTTTAAGATGTATAATATAATCCTGTGAGGATAGACAGAAAAATGTAAATGTTGAAGTTGGAACACAGACCTCATGGGGACTGTGTTAAATGAGAGAACCTTGGGTTGATGGAGGGTCAGAGGCACAAAGACAGCACAGTTACATTGAACGGCAGCAGCACCATCTGCTTTGGGACTTCTCTTTCCTACATCCTTGATTTACAGAATGTATGGAAGCCTGAGTATTCCCAAAAATGGCAGTGCTTACTGACTTCTACTTTCACAGTCAGTGAGCAAACAAATAGAGCTTCAAAACTGAACTCCCAATTCAAGCCAAACTCCAACAAGCTTTTCAGGAAAAAGGCAAAAAGGCATCTAACATTTTTGGTTTAGTTACTCGTCCTACAAGTTTGGGTTTGTTGTATATTTGCAGTTACTAACAAGCCTCTAGTGAGCTACAGTTCCCAGTAATTAATGCTTATTTGTTCCCTTTTCTCTCAATAATACAAATTTTGGCTCTCATGTTCTTACACAAAGATATATACAAACATGAAAAAAAGGGCAAACCAATGTATTTTATTTTGAGCTAACAAGCTCTATGATTTCAGAAAACAAGAAACATGCAAATAATATACCAGAGCTTATGTTTCTATATAACTAATAAAAAGAAAATTTGGGGGAAAAACCTCACTAAATGGGAAGCATATCAACTGTAAAGAGAAAGCAGAGATAATACAGTTCTACCTCGCCTCAGAAAAAGTTCAAGTGCAAATTCTTGTTTTATTTTTAAAGCAATTTTACTTTTTCTCTTCTTTGGTGCCTTATTAAAAAAAATTACATATCGAAAACACCAAATTTAGTAGTCTGGAAAAAAATAGCAACAAATTAATTCATACTTCAGAAGACAGTTTCTATTTATTGAACGTTAAATGAATTTGAGATAAGAAAAAGGGAAAAAATGGGAAGGGTGATGTCTCACAGATTACTTTCCCCTCATATAATTTTTTAATAAAAAAAATGAAGTTTTGGGGTGGAAGCAAAAGTTGACATTTACTGACATTTAGTAGTTAAAATGTAATCCTTCCAGAGAATGAATAGCAGAAAAAGGTGGGGGTGGAAGAGAAGGGAATCAACTTCTGCTCTGATTACGCAGAAGAAAAAAGTTAAAAAGCGTGAAATAAACTGAATGAAAGCACCAAACCATGAGTATTTGCAGGTGAAGTTCTCCCAAACCTGAAGGAGGAGAATGTCAGAGGTCCCAGGAGTACTGATTTTGGGCTCCCTAGAAATACTCCCTACAAAACAAGCAGTCAGCTCTGGACCATTAATGGCCACCAGTCACACCAAAGTGGGAGAGATCATTGCTCCTGATGTCCCAGCTGCAGTACTCACTGACCAATACAAGCTGACAGCTCACAACGTGCACAGGATTCTATTTGTTTGTCTAGGAAAGTGCTTTATAAATGTAATTAACCCATTTTCTAAAAGTAAACAGAAAATTAGAAAATCCCCACAAGTTTTGAAGCAGGGACACCAACTGCTCTGTGCAGATACAAAACACCAGTCAAGATTTCTGTATTACCATGCAACAAAATGTGCACAGGAACCTAAAGATTGCTACAGCCCACAGGTAGAAGGTATTTTGATGAATAACTTGCAGATTTAGATTAAATCTGAAAGTGTAAATTATGTCATTAAAGTTAATTTATTTTTTAATTAACGTTTAAGTATCATTTGAAGGCTTGAACAGACACCTCAATGCAGCCTAATTTCTCAGTAGGGTCTCTGCATTAGAAAAATTGTTCCTCCTGTGAATGGTTTCAAGTTAAAAAGTCGAAACTGAGGGAGTTCTATCCTGGTGAGCTCTTTTACAAAAAAACCCCAAACCTGGTAGACTTGGAAGCTTTGAAGGATACTGGTCTTCAGAGAAAGAGAGGAGCCCTTAGTAATAAGAAGCAACATAAACCAGAACCTTAATTTATATTAATAATATTAACAGTGTTAATCTCAGCCAAAGAGCATTTAATGCTCTTGTGCACATAAAGGGGGAATGACAAGCAGTAGTCTCCTGGTAATCCCCTAAGCAGCAGGAAACCAAGGGAAGATGGGACACATTAATGTTATTAGTTTTTAATAGAAAACCGAGCAATGCTCCTTGGTGACGAAGGTGGTGTGTTGTGCACATGAGAAGTTGGTGACCAGTGGTGATACTAACAACATCTCCCCCTACCAAGCCATCCCTATTTTAACTTGCTCAAATGCAGATCAGAAGATCAAGTTTTAAAGACAGAAATTTCCCTTTTGGTCTGCCCAGTCACAGCATCCTCAAGAAGCATAAATAAATAAATATCTGGAACTTGCATGACTGAGTTAGAAAACAGCTGCTGAGCAAACGATACAGTCACAGCACACCGAGTGGCCTCAGGTGTCTGAGTTTAGAGGGTTTACATAAACAAAACCTGAGAACAGCACTCTCCTCATGAGCTTTGATGCTTGCGATAGATGGGAACGATGACATGGGAGAAGCTCCACACAGAGCAGTACCATGGATGCTTTCCCACGCTACCCACAGAGGTTTTTGTCACACAGCCCTTTCTCACACTGACTGCCCAGGCTCCAAGCTCAAACCATTCTCCTCCTCCACAACTGCCCTCCTGTGAAACCTGCTCCCTTTCTTGTAGGATGGAGGAAAAATCCTGCTTTGGTTTTATACCCAAGCAGTCCTACACAGTTATTACCTCATATTGCCAAAAATGAAGACTGCCACAAACAGCAAGAACCATTTAACAGTAAATTACTATTGCTGTGTTGGATGTTTTATTGAACCAACACTTGTGAGAACTTTTTCCTTATTCTCCCTGGGAGACTTGGCTTTTGTGCACAAACACAATACAGCATTCACCCTCCCTCACACCTCCACAACTGATTCAGACAGCAGAGAGGTGGGGAAGGCTCAGAACTAATTGCTCTTCTAGAAAGTGTTTTATCAATAATGCAAACTGCTGTTTTCTCCTCCTCCCGAGTGCAGCAAGGGGTCAGTTTTTGCAGATCTTGAGTGCCTTGTCCCATTTTTCAACAGTAACAGGCAGAGAGGCCCAGCCCAAGCCAAGGCAGTCACACCTGTGACAACAGAGACACCCTGGCAAGCAAGGTTTCTGAAATCGAGCTGGAATTGAAAGTCCCTCTCATACTCCCTCTGCCTTCAAGAGGCCTTTAGCAACAGCATCTCAGCACCAGGAAAAAGTTATTACAGGGCTAAGAGGCTGGAGAAAAATTCACTTGATACCAATCCATCAGAACTGGGACTATTTCTAAATTAATTGACCTTTCCCCATGCAACCACTCTCACTTTGGCAGTCTGCTTCCCTGCACTCTGGTGCCAGCAATCTTGGGAGATGCTACTTTGTAGGTTTTCAAACACTGGGGGGGGGGGGGGGGGGCAATCAAATAACACCCAACCACTNGGGGGGGGGGGGGAATCAACTGAAAACCATCCCAACTAAACATGATAAATCTGGAAAACCACCTAATTCCAGTAGACAAGGCAGCTATGCAGATATTTTGCCCTTTGTAAGCACCACTTACGCACCACAAACTCTGATGCAGAGCCAGAGACTTGTTAAGAAAGTGAGGGAAATAAAGTGTAAGAATACAACCAGCTACTAAAGTAGTTTGCAATTCTATTCCAAGTTCCAGATACAATGCTTAGCCTTTAAAAGTCAACAGCAGACATCCAGAAATGGAAGTAAAACTATATCTGCATTGGGGTACATGATTTCATCATATATTTAAGCCAGTTTAAAGTATTAACTACCCAAGTCTCTAAAGTTTCAGCTTCTGGTTTTAACTGTCTTTAGCAGTTGGGTTTTACCCTAATTCGTATTAAAGGTGAAAATGAGCAGCAGAATGTGCCTGAAAAGAAGTTTCAATGACATTACACTGTATTTCCTCAGGCCCAGTCTCATAAAGTGCCTTCCTGCCCCGCCCTTTTTAAGAGGAAAAAAAAAGATCGACATAGGAACAGCTGTTGCAAAAAAACCTATTTCACCTTATGTTTACATCCAAGTTTAGACAAGTACAACTTGCCTAGGAAGACACACCCTTACATGAAACTATTGTGCAAGGGATGGACATTACCCAGAGGCACAGCCAGCAGCAGAGCTGAGGCCAAAGCTCCACTTCCCTCTCCTTAGACAGGAGGGTATTTTACCCCTGCCGCAGCGGTACACCTAACACAAGAGAAGCAATAACATGCCTTCTGAAGCTCAAAGTTTCATTATTTATCCCGACGGTTTTGTATTTATCAGTTGTAACAACATGATCTAGAAGATCACAGCCAAATTTGTACAGTATATTGAAACTACAGGGGGTTTCTTCACATTTAAAATGCTCAGAGAAGCTCTGTTTTCTTTCAAGATCTTCACAGCATCACAACCTCTCAGCTCCTGGGGCAATGAATTTCACAGGTTAACTGTGTTTTAGAAAATCCTTTTAAAATAATGCAATCTTCCAAGGTCAATAGCAACGAGGCTTAGTTCCCACCCTAAGGAAATTCGTGCCTCGGAAAACCCAACCGAGCAGGTTTCATTGGAGCAGGTTTCACATTACTGGGCAAAGTGAAAGGACTGACAATTTTTCGTGTTATCATTCACAGGCAGACATTGAACATGGGTCAGAAAGAATAGTGCTCTGCTCCCCTTTAGCACAAACTTACTGCTACAGGGTTTGTATGTATGCAAAAGCCCTATTTTGTCCACAGAAAAACTCTTTAAAAAGCAGAGGACACAGCAGCGCCCTTAGAACAGAGAGAGGGCTTGAAAGAACAGGAAGCTTCAAAGCATCAAGGAACCATCAAGCCCCATCTACCTCCCAAGTGTCAAATTTTGACTGTAAATTGATTGGAAAGGGAAGAGTAGAACAAAATGAAAGGCTTTCACTCTTCACCAAGACAATGGGGACGTTGTGCTGTAGCGTGGCTGCAGCAAGGCCGGTACCGTGGCACAGCAGCTGAGCCAGAAAATGCAGCCCCCTCCCCTCCCTACCTTGGAGCTCTGACATCTTTGGTGCTAACAACTCGTTGCTGTGGAAACCAGACTGCTTCTGACAAAGCCACATTGACTAAAAGCAACATGTGGGAAAATGGAATAAGGCCCTGAGAGAAATTAATCCTTTACACGAAAAATAAATACAATTTTGGTTAAAAATTAAGCAAGTAAAGGGAGGGTATTTCTCAGTGTTAGAACAACAGGCAAGGAGAACACTGGCAAACGCCAGGCCTCGTGGCACTGCAAATGGATTTTAAGGACACTTCATCCCTGAAATATATGGTAGATTCAGGGCTAAGGAGTACACAGGAGTCCCACACAGAGCACAGGTGTGTGAGGCAGCTGCTCCCTATCCAGTTTTTAACTGCTCTCCTTTGAAAACAAAATTACACCCAGCCCCACCCCACAGTACAATGGAAGCCAAGGCTGGTACAAATCGGCACCAAAGGGCTTTCGCAAGGCCCAGACTGACTCACACCTGGGCAAAACACGAACCCAGCCAAAACCTCAGCACACAACAAAGTCCTGGCCATGGAGATCATGAGTCGCTCCACGCCCTGCCATTCCTAAACAGTTTATATATCTCAGAAATGCCATCCAAAAAACCCATAAACAATCCATTTTTTCCTGATTTCTCTTCTTACACCGGGCTCAATAAATCTGTCCTCAGCCCTTGTTGACTCAGATCCCAGGAGCTGCTTTAGGGCCTGTTACTTGGAATGCCAGCATCCCTAAGGGAGTATTCAAGAAAAAAAAAAAATCCTGGGAAAAAGCCCATGGAGGAGAGCCAGAGTTTGAACTGGTAAGACTTAAGATCTGTGCACAGTGCAACTTTAATAAGACTGGCTCCTTATCCAGATCATCTGAAATTACTCATAAAGATGGCACACTCAGGGTGGTTTGTTTGGTTTTTGGGTTTTTAAAAATAAATTCAGCAAGCCAACTTCTCTGGAGGAAAACTTAATTTTTACACAAATTTAAAATTTGGGTTTTCTCTTAATACAGGCCATGAAAGCTCCAGTGCAAAATGCCAGGTATCACAAAGATTCAGGAACTTGGAGGCCACTCGTGATTTACATGCTGAGCAAGAATCCTCTCCCCCTTCACTCCCGAGGTATTAAAATGCTGCAGCGTTACAGCTTAATCTCATTTACGGAGCTTTGAATCATCTTAAGTACTTAGGAAGTCTGTGTAAAATACCACAATCCCTGCAGTTTATACACCCTAATCCAGACAGACCACACCACCAGCTTTCACTGCTGCTGATGGAAAGATGTTCTCACGGTTTTCCAATTAATTAAACAGGTCATCTACTCTCCACCTCCAGCACTGGCCACATCCCTGCCACTTCCCTTCCCATCGATGTCGCTGTGCCACACGGACTTCAAACAACTCTGCAGGACCCAAAGACATGAAAGACAGCTCTGCAGACAGCTGGACTGTTGCTAATAGAATATTACACACCATCCTAAAGTCTGCTGTTCTAAAGACACATTTATCATGGAAAACCTCCAAACTAGGGAAACATATGCAGGTCATATGAGAAATAAGAACTTCTTCAAGGTCAAGCAAATAGCGACTGTGAAACATTTAGGGATGCAAAATGCTGCATGATAGTGTAAATAAATCAATGACTGTATCTTTTTTTAAAAGAAAAAGATAAATCACTTTATACAGTGAAGGGATTAAAACAGAACAGTCTTCACAGGCAAGATTTTAATCCATTAACTTTCTCAAATTCACATTGGCTCTTGCTCCCAATAATGGTGACACCTTCCTTCTCTATGCTTCCTGTGAATTTATCACAGCATGAACATAATCTCTGTTTTCAGCTGAAACTGAACTGGCACAAACGACAACAAGAAGCCATTTATTCTCAGGCCAGGCAACTCTTACACAGGGTGCTACCACAGTCAGAGGAAAATACACTTAAGGAAAAAGGGATGTGTGTGAGCCGTGACATTCAGGTGTGCACCTGATTCTTCCCAAATGTTATCAGGTTTTTCCAATCCGGGCATCTCTCTACATGATATGACCATAAGTAAATGCAGCTGAAGTACATTTGTGTTGTAAATTAAGTTTAAAATTCTTGCATATTGCTCCTTTGCACTTAAGCTGATTTTCAAAATCCAGTTACCTGTAACGAGACTCCCACTAGCACAAATCAGCGAGGTTTTCCTTTGGTTAAACGGCACAGGAGGATTTATACTCTGAAGGGAGGAGGGAGAGACAGAAGAGCCTTCTAGTCCGAGGAGGGTGTCAGGCGGTCAGTGGCGTCTGACCGAGGCACACACGTGCTCTGCTGTCAGCACCTTCCCCGCAGTTGCAGTAAGACACTTATCTGTAACATTATCAGGTCTTTAAACCTGGCAAAGCGGGGAACACGCCTTGATCTTGCCGAGCTTTGTTGCCACTCAAGTCAGGGTATAACTTGTGCCAGCTTGCTGAGAGACTGGGGGGAGAACACAGAAGGTGCAAAGCAGCATCAATATTAGTTTTGTTTTTTCAAGATGACTTAATGATTTACAGCATTTGGCTTTCTGTTTCTGCTTTTTAGGCTTGACGAAGTGCCACTGAAAAAAGTAAAAATTTATTACATATGGTTTCATTATTTCAGACCAAGCCCATCTTTTTATTTTTTAAACTATTTGCTGTATTTCAACTAAAGAGCAGAGCATTCAAGAATGTCAGATCTTCAAAGTAAATTGATAAGTCCTCGTTTTTTTAAATTAACTAGTCCAACTGACACTTTGAAAGGTGCCAGTCTGGCCCCAATAAGTACAAAGTGCTCAAAGACTCTGGTCTTGAATGACTCATTGGTTTAAAAACAATTCTTGTAGCAGTAGAAACGACCCACTTTTTAATCGACTGGAAGTTATTTTAGGTATTTTATGCATATTTACGTAATAGTCACCAAGATTGGCACTGAAGGATAAAATTCAAGGACCAGTCTGATGCTATCCATATTTTAGGTACTCCTCTGTAGACAGGGCTGCCATTTAACTAGAACTCTTCTGAACTCATATTCATTCTATGCTGTATCCAGCTTTGATCAACAACACAGCTCCCGGACTTTGTTACTCAGACTAAGCTATGGTACCGACACTGAATTTACTGTAGCATGAGATAAACCAGCATAAATAGGCTGCAGGAAACATGGTAGGTAAGAGAGAACTACAGAACACTTCACTAGAAAGTGTTAATTTCCTCCAGAAACACACAATCATTCCAGAAGAGCTGCTTCACCCTGGATAAAACCTAACCAACCATTACACTTGGTTCCCCAAATTCTCATCACAGTTCTAAGCTTAGCACACCATTATTCTTCCTTATGCCAAAAATGTTGAAATGTTTCATTCCTAATCTGACATAATTCTCTTCTAAAAATGCAATCTGCAGCATCTAAGAAGATTGTTACCATTTCCTATTCCACAGGCAATCATCAGCCTAAAATAACCTTCACTTTCACTGTGTACAGTGCTTTCTCCACTGCTGCATCATTTTCCTTGGTCATCACCTTCATGCAGCAAGCAGGGTATTTTACAAGCACCAGCTATTTAGATAACTTGCAAAACAAATACTTTGGACTGTACAGTCTCCTGTTTGTGAGCAATCATGACCTGGCTTCAGGGTAAACTAACTGAAAACAGACTGTCCCACTATTAGCTTTCGTCATGGAGAATTATTTAATGTAATCAGAAACATTACAATTGAGTGAGAGGCAGAAACATAGCTCAAGACTAAATGAAACTGAGGCAGAATGTCTGTCTTTGTCCACAGCAACTCACCTACGGAAAGCAGAACAACATTCTCTAGATAGTCCTATGTGTGGGTCCCAAGAATCATTTTGGGACGGACTTTTTTTGCAAACTTTTTTTCTCCATTACCTGTTTTCTTTCCTTCTGAGAAGAAAGTTATGCTAATACTGTTACGTGTAACAGCAGAGACTCCTACTCTACAATTATCATTTCTATCATTCACCAAACATTCTTTAAACCTAAAAGGCAAGGAGGGTGTTCAATTTTATGTTTGCTTTTTGCTTTATTTAACATTTGGGCTATGCCTGTTTGTCTTCAAATCAGCAAGTTACAGTCACTTTTCTGCTGGCACTCAGCAGCACAACACATTTTCCATGAGGCAGGGGATGGCTTAACTCACTATTTATTCTAGAGGATAAGGTCTGTGTGTAGATGTGGCACTTGGGGACATGGTTCAGTGGTGGACTTGGCAGTGCTGGCTTAATGGTTGGACTTGATGATCTGTAAGGTCTTTTCCAACCTGAACAATTCCATGAAGTAGCAGGTCCATTCATACACACTCCACCTTAACCTGGAAGTGTCGGGTGGCTGGAGGCACCTGCAGTACACAGGGGATGTGCCCAGTGCTCAGGGGAGAAGCATTTTACCTCTGCTGCTCAGGAGTTACTCATCCCTAAAGTACCAATGCACCATTAACCAATGGACTTGGCTTTCCTGAAGTTCCAAGGGTCTTTGTTTTGTGGCTACGCCAGAATTGTCCTTCCTTTCCTTCTGGAAAGAAGCACCATCTGTTTACTGAGGATGAACACACTGGCAATGAAATGTAACACTGTTTTTACATCCTGAAACATCCACCAAAATCCTGAAGCTGCAGATGCAGAGAAGCCCCAATATCCTGCAGGAGGCTCTCTACCTCTCTGCTCTCTCTATTATTATTTCTTAATCCCAGCTCTGAGCCCTTCCTACCATCTTCCACAAAAATAAAGGAGATCATAAAATACATTGAAGTATTATTTTGACACCACTTAGTAGGAATTTGTGCCAAAAAAAGAAATGAGGGAGAAGGAAAGAAAGAACAAGGAGCTGTAGGTTGGGGGTTTTTTTAACGGAAGGCAAGTCCCAGGAGTTCACATTTATCTTCGCAGGTAACCAGCTATTTTGGTCTCCTCCTCTCCCTAAAAACAGTGAGGAGTGCAAACACCAGCAGAGAACACTCAGGCTGATGTCAGTGTCAAAGAAGTGGAGGTTAAATTTGCCCTAAAGCCCCAAAAGGTAAAGTGAACAGAAGGGGGCAGGCTGGCAGAGAGGAGATAAAAATAGAAGAGTGACTAGACTTCACTTGACAGCTATTTCTGGATCAACTATGGAAAGAGATCTGAGAAGGTTTTCTATTTGTAAGGGAGACAGAGACCAAAACATAGTTGCCTTCTAGAAGGTCCCAGTCCTGCACAGCAGTTTTGTTTATGCTTCTACTTTTCTAAATCCCTGTGTTCTCACTATTTGAAAATAGTGCTGTTCAGCCAAAACGTCATTATGTGTCTAAGTGAGAAACCAGATGAGATTTTCTGGAGCAGGACAGCAGTGCGTGTGGCATTTCAATTTAACAGAAACAAAGCTGACAGCACATTGTAAAACTGGGCAGCAAATCACAATGCCAAGAAGAGTAAACTAAGCCACACAGTATTTTAGGAAAATAACCAAAGCCCTGCAGTATCTCCAAAAGGATGTCTTGTGTTTTCCCACTCTAAAATGATTAGTGAAATTCTAACCAGTTCCAATTATGGACGTGGACTAACAGCAACAACAGGGACCTCCCAATTACAGCATGGAGTGCTTGACTGACATATGGCTCTGGGGATGAATATTTTTGCCTGTTCAAGCCCTTTCCTCTTGAGTACCTCTGTTAAAATTCCTTCCATTGAGTAGTTTCTATCCAGATCCTGGCTGTGCTGGCTCTGTTCCCATTTAAAAGAAAACCTGCAGGCAGAAAGCAGTGCCATCTGCCCAGTCAGGAGCTGCTTTAATGGGCAAGTTTGATGTGAAGGGGAACAACCTATTACACTTTATCTTCAGCAGCAGGAGTGATGTTCTTCCTTTCCCAGGAGCAGGTTACAGCAAGCACTCTCATGCCTGAAGTATTTGTCCACAAATATACATAAATCTCAATGGATATGTGCAAGCAACCTCCATAAAAAAAATCATTCCAGCATCCCTTTTTTTTCATGTTCAACTTGCAGTTCAGTCTTTCCATTTCTCTTTACCTGTCATACCACTTGGGTTTGTTCTGTGACAGCTTCATCAGCCTCCACTTTCTATTCCTGTAAGTGAATGATAACCCTGCCATCACACCTGAGAAGAACGAGCAGTGGCAGGGCCCTGTTGTCCCTACACAGAGAATTCTGCTCTGAAGCTGTTTCTGAATATTTTTTCCCAAGCTTCTTGTCCCTTTTACGTAACTGCTTTGACTGGATGATTTGCTCTGAAGTGTCATCTGGAGCAGGTTTGGGACTTGTGTGGCCCAGTTCAGGTTTCACAAGAAACAAAGGAAAAATTTCCTCTGAATATTCTCATCCTTGCAAATATCTTCAGGGCTGGGAAAAGATCTTTCTATTCTTGCCAATTAACCAAGCAGAGTTTTTATCCCTCCTGGTTGGGTAATCTTCTCACTAGCCCATCTTTGCAGAGAGCAGTGGATTCTCTCTGGGCTGCTGTCAGTTTTACTTAATTGCATGTTTAACTTTTTATTCAGCACTTAAACCCATAACGATGAGAAATATACACATGCGAGCAGCAAACTATTATCTGCCATTCAAACTCCCTAGAGAACTCATAAATATCTTAATATTGCTGCCATACTTCTGTCCCTTTCAGAAGAAAAGTGCACACATTCCACAGCTGGATGGGAAAGGGGATGACAAACACATGTACAGGGTAAGTTCAGTGATATATCAGCCATTGCTGACCTATAAAGACTGGAGAAGTGGAACTTTGGTCCTTAATATATATATTAAAAGTTCTGAAAAAAATCAGCTAACTCAATCAGTGCTAAACAGAAACAGGTATTAGAGACTCCACCATAGGTTCCTCCAAGCCATGAAGCAGAAGACATTCTATCAGGGCACAGCAATTTCCATTCTCTTCTCCCTCTCCCCAACTCTGAGGGCTAAAATAAAAACCATATTTTCCACATGATAATATCCATTGGAATATTTTTCCTACTTCATTCCAGACCTACCAAATTTGCTCTGGAACATACTTGTTGCTACTGGATTGTCCTCTGGAATGGAAGCTTCTGTTTTAAAATGCTTCCAGTCCTTATGACTGCAAACCCTTTGAAGTACGAATGATCCCTAACCAGCAACAAAGCCACTGAACTCTTCAGAAACAGCAGATCAGCTTCAGCATTAACTATTATCCTTCATCACAGTGTGCTAAGTTAAGAAATTAATGTTGCTAGCACTCCAGAAGGACCTGATTAATGGATCACCTCAGAGTTGCAAAAACTTGACACTCCCCTAGGCAGGTGCAAAACCCCAGTACTTGCAGTCTGTCAAAACCTCCAGTTTCCCCACGATAAACTTCTGTGAGTCAGGTACGTGAAGCTAATACAGCAGAGTGTGATAAAGTACATGAGAGTCTTGGAAACACATCAATTAACCAGCAAATTATTGTATTATAAGCTTTTCTAGCTCCTCTATTAAAATTCTTTTCAATACCCAAAGCTGCCAGGTATTTCCAGGCTTCTCTATCAAAGTGCAAAGGCTTTGGTGGGGACAGCAGTTCTGTTTGGAAGAGACCATCTCCAGGCCTTGGCAGCCCTAGAGGTGACCACTGGCAGATCCACCCTGCTCCCAGCACATATGCAGTGTGTTTAAGAAAAGGAAGGATACCTGAGAGCCTCCTGGACCCATCAGATTAACACCAGCAAGGAATCTGTAACATCCTTAAGTAATTCTCATGACAATTACTTCAGCCGATTTTAGTCTTCTACTACTGAACCATCCTGGTTCTCATTTAGGCTGCTTTTTTCCCCCCTAATGATGTGGTTTAAGAGCATCAGGGAAATTTTCAAGTTTAAAAGCTACAGAACAAAAGACAAGTAAGCTTTATGTTCTCTAAAGAACGGTTATTGCTCCATTTATTTAAGTGGTACTTATCACCATAAATATCTACTAAACTCACTTGCCCTACTGGTATAATCAGTGCTTTCCCAGTAAATATCCTTTGGTAAATGGATTGCAAAAACTAAGTAGGAAAGTAAATGAACAACTAGAAATGTTCCTTAAGAAAAGTCTTCAAACAGAGGAAAGACTGAAGATCAATGAACATTTAAATATTTCACAGCTTGGGCCTATTCATTGCACAAGTTCCAAAATAGTTTCCTTCATGCGTATTGCATAATATGTTCATTCAAAGTCTAGTAAGTTTTCTCCCAGAACACACCAAGACACAGTTCTCTCCCCCGCTTTTTTGTCTTTTAAATATGAACAGAAAAATTTCACAGCTGATAACATTATACTGGAAACTACACGGAATATTCTGGAAAAGGCTCGGGCTGGGACTCCAGTGTTGCAATAGCAAATATTTCCACATATTCAGATTTTCCATGCATCACTCTTTGTGAAAGGTAAGAAACAGAACAAGTAGCTTCTACAGGGTTCTGGGAGCAAACTCTGGCCTCCAAACCATAAATAAGGAGAAAAAAAGACAAAACGTACATACCTTCAAAGCACATTTCTGGCCTGTCTTCTTGTTGAAACACTCCAGTACTTTGCCATTGATTCCTAACCCTAGCACACGTTTGGAGAGTTTGTAGTCATCTGTAACTGCATGTTTTTTTATCTCTAGTTTGACATGGGCCGTTCCCCCAGGCAAGGATTTCACGCTGCTCTTGCTCTCCACGTGACTCTCTGCCTGGGATTCCTGTTCACCTTCACTTTGTTCCATATCAGGGAAGAGTCTGGGATGACAGAGATACCCGACAGATTCCTGTGGGGTATCCTCAGCAGAGTCCCTTCTCTTAAGCAATCAAACCCAGTGCTTCAAACAGTCCATTTGCTCGCCATTTAGTCCTGAGTAAAAATGTAAACAAGTGTTAGTAATTGAGGTCAACTAAGTGTTGTCCCACCTCACCGCTTTTCTCTTGTTTTTAACAAGATGACCAGGTGCTAGAGAGAACAAAAGTGGAGGGTCACCCCAGGAAAGCACACTTTGGCTTTACAGACCGGTCACCCCAGTTCCAATACACACAGCTCTCAGTCTACAGGTATAAATCACTGCTCTTACTGCAACAAAAAGTAACTGAGTAACTGCTGAGTCTTGGAATAACACTACAGCTAAGCTCTATACAACAGAACAGAGCTTCAAGCTTATAAACCCGCATCAACCACTTGTTGCCTCAATGTTTTATGTAGAAAACCTCACGATGGTCCCCTGCCTCATCCCGACACTCCCAAATTACGCAAGAGAACCAGGAATACCTGGATTGAACCCCGGAGTGGCACTGCCTGGGCAGGCACCGAGCCCTGGGACAGTGCTTTAATTGCCTGGGTCCACAAGAGAGGGGCAGGGACCACCAAACCACCCAAAAACTGGAGTCCGTGGAGATGCCATGGCGTGGCTCCCAAAGCCGAGCGGGTCCCGCTGGGGACTTGAGGGGGATCCCCGGGGCGGGTCCCGGTGCCAGCAGCCCCGTTACCACGAGCAGAGGGGCCGTTCGCTCAGCCCCCCGCGCTGAGGCGGCGGCGGAGGGCGGGAAAGCCCTGAGGCGAAGCCGGGAGAGGGGGGGGGGGGTGACGGCGGCGGCGGGAGCCGCTCCACGCCGGAGCTCGATTACCTGCCTGTGGCGGCGCGGCCCCAGCCGAGGCTTCCCGGAGCGGCTCGGGGAAGGCGGGCTCTGCCTGGGTCCGCCCCGCCGCCCCGGGCAGGTGCGCGCCGCCTTCCCGCCCCGAGCCGCGCTGGGCTGCCGGCGGCGGGACCGGCCCGAGCCCCCGACAACCGGCGGGAACTGGGCCGGGCCCGGGCGGGGAGCGGGAGCTGCCTCGTGTTCAGGTTCCACTGTTCGGGTTCCCCAGAACAACGCTGGTAGGGAAAACCCCCCGCGGTGGTTTTAAGGTGATTTAGGGCGGTGATTTTAAGCACCATATTAATTTATTGGGGTAAACGGCCCTGATAGAGGGGGGAAATGAGGCTGCAGTGGCGGCGGCTCCGGGCTGGTACCGCAGCGCGCCCGCGCGGTGGCACCGCCGGCCCTTCCCCCGATGGCTCCTCTGGGAAGAATCGCCACGTTCGCTCCAAGCCCTGTGTTAAACAGGCTGTTGCAATGAGACTCGACAGCGGGCAATGATCCTTCAGGCGCTTGGCTACCGAAAGGGTGCTCTCACGACATGCAGTCACTGAACGCGACCAAAGACGCGGTCAGTGTTTCCCGGCACTTTCGGATGCACAGTCAGGATACTAAAAGTGATGGTTCCCACAGCAACTGTCGCTCATCCCTGGTGCACAGAGTGTGGTTCCAGGGATGTGAAATGCTGAGCTTTTTTCCCTACATGTGAAGATGAGTCATGCATCGAAATGGAGCTGTATTCGTATCAGTGGAAGGAGCTTAAAGTTCACATGCTTTACAAGTTAAAAATACATTTGTCATTTTACGTAACATAATGGCATCTGGAGTTCTAGCGGTTAGGAAAATAATTAAAAGGGCTAATGAGCCCTTTCTCCAAGGAATAAAAAGTAGTTCAACTTAGCAGGATGCAGATCTGCAGTACATCACCATGTGATGTGACGCTACAGCTATTCTGCCTCAGGTTTCCCTTCCAGGCTTTCAGCAGTTCAGCTGCTGGAGGGCCTGGTCCCCTGATTCAGTCCACCTATTCTGGGCTAATCAAATCCCTGAGGAAAACAGCTATTTCCAACTTTTTCAGGTTTAGCTGCCAGCCTTCTTAGTCTGCATCACCTCCCACTGTGGTAGTCTCAGAGAAATGTATATGTAAGTGTGAGCTCCCAGGTTGCAAAACTTCAATAACATGGTTCTGCAGTCACCAGCTTGCTCTGATTTTCCTTCCCATTGCTTCTGCCTGTGTTTGCTTTTCTGTTTGTCCTGGATGGTAATTTCTTTCTCTTTGCAACAAGTAACTATTAGTCCTCTTCTCCATGCTCAGTCACTGGGGGCCAGACCCTTCAGAAAACTTCTAAATCTCTCCGCTCTCTTTGGCATTTTTTAATTTGAAAAACATACTTGATCACACCCATCTGTAGCTCCCATTCCTGGCCCCACTTTGGATCTTTCCATGTAACTCTCACCCAAAAGCCTATGGCCGCCCAAAGCAGGCAGGATTTACACTGACTAGCACATTGAAGCTGGTAGAAGGCGATTTATGGCTCTATTCTAGGAAATATTAAACGTTGCAAAAATTCCAAGCAGATGTCTGCTTAAGGGGTTGCTATTTTTTACAGTGTGTCAGAAGTAAGGAATTTCATTAAGAAACTATGACTCTTTTCAACTATTACAAGAATGAGTTTCTAAAAAAAATAAGCTGTGCATGGAAAGCAAAGAGGAAAGATGAGGGAATAAGACAGGATGTTTGAATTAGTTGGTTCTACATGTCTCAGTTATGAGCAGTCTCCGGATGAAAAGAGTTAAACTGGAAGGATACAAAACACATTTTTCAAGTCACTGGGTATCTAACTGGGATGAAAAGCTTGTTTGGGTTCACCACCTGATATTGCCTGGATATGCTCTTGGCAAAGTTAATCATTTTACCAGCAGCCAGTAATAAGTTTAAACAAGGTAGACACCTTAAAAACCCAGCGTGAATCATGGTTAATAAGGCCGTACATCAACCCTCTGCTAATTTTAACCACCATAAACTCCTAAAAAGTCTTTCTAGCACCTGCCCAAGTATCAGACAGCCTCACTCTACACAAGGATGGCCCCAAAATAAAAAAAACCCCAGCTCCTGAAGCCTCTCTTTGTGCTCGTGGCAGGTGGAGCTGCATTAGCATCCTCTGGAGATGCTGATGGAGAATACACTGACAGGCTCACTGCAGCTCGTTGAGCTGGGGGACATTTTTCATTCAAACAGATGCTTTTATTTATTTATTGATGTTTGCTTTTTGAAGTTAAAAAAAAAAACCCCAAACAGTACTATTACAGGCTAAAAGCCCACTACAGCAAAGTTCTTTCGTCTTCACAAAAATCTCTAACTGTAAATTAAACATTAATCCTATTTTTACCAGAAGTCCCCAACAGCAACAACACAAAACAACTTAAATTTCAAAAGATAATTTGGTAGCTCAGTTATGCCTGCTTTGTCCCAAAATAAAAAACAGCTTATAGGAGAAAACAGCAAATATTAAGGCCCTGTTCTTTCAATAAGCTTTGGAGCAGCAGCCCCTTTCCTCTAACCAGTGTCTTCACCTGGTGAAGCTTCTTATTTTAGCCAGCACACAGTTTGGATACATTCTCCCTGATTTTATCATGTCTTGGATATCACAGATATCTGCTTTACAGACAGACAGCACCATTGTTTAAACAGAGAAGGTTAATTTTGGCTATTCCACTGGGTATTTTCACTGCCTCTTTGCCATGCTCTAGCAATTCAATAACTGGGATCAAAGACATTTCAGACTTTCAAATGTCTCATTTCCTAATAAAAACAAAATGAAATAACTGAGTCTGCTGTCATCTGGAGAGCTAGGAAAGCTGACATATCAAATGTTCTCTGAGGGATGGCGTATCTTGAGGAGTGATACCTGAATGGTACAAGGATCTGCTTCCTTATATACAAAAGCGATGTGCTTGAAGGTCAGCCCTTTGATAGCAATGTCTCATGGAAATTCCATCAGCTACGATAAAGAAATTATCAGCTGAAAACTAGTGACTTGTTTTTCTGAAACTTTGCTTCCTCTGAGTAACAGCTCTCTATTTTTTCTGCTGTTATGAGAAATCCACACTATTATATAGATGTCACCAAAGAGAAAATCCTCTGTACTGTTAGGTTGAAGTGAGGACATGGCTTTGTCTGGTTGGGCGGTTGCAACAACCTTATTAAATCCCCCAGGAAGTTCTTCAGAAACTGCATCTGTGATATTAAAAGAAAGAAAGGGCAGCTCTACAGAGTAATATTTTGATATGAAGGAGAACAAAAGCAGCCTCCTGTAGGATCTTTAGTTTAGTCTGTCATGTACACAGTGGTCTGAAACACAAACTATATGCATGTTTTTCAGCCTGTCTTTTGGCTCTGCTCTGGAGGTGTCTGTCTCAGACTTATCAAAAAGGCATGAAAAAACCCCGAACTCAAAAGGCTCATCAGCAAACAGCTTGGCTCTTTTCTCTCCTGGCTGACACAAAACTAGGTTTATAAAGCTCTTTCACAGCCAATGATCTTTACTGATGCTTTGTTGCTAGAACAACTTCTCTTTAATTCTCAACACCCGCTGTCCTAACCTGGGATTATAACATGGTTTCCAGGAGGAATTTAAATTCTGGCTATGAAGCAGCTTCTAGTTAAGGAAAGTGAAATCTCAAGAACACCACTCTCACCATCTGGAGAGCCTGTCCTAATACCTGACTTCATTCCTCAAGAGTAATTCCTCCACGTTAGCACACAGCAGGTATTTTCCTATAGAAATACAGATGAGGATAGAAAAGCTGTTTTTATAAGTGTGGCCTCAGACACCCTATTACAGGTACTTTGTCTTGGTCATTGAGAAGGTTTTGGGAGGATCCATCCATGTTCCTCCACAGCTTATTGATGAGGGAGTCAGAGAGCTACCAGTTGGACATTTCCATTTCAGCAGAGAGGAAAAAAAAAAGATACATTTTCTTCACAGAAAAATCATAAATCAAAAACATAAAAAAATCTTCTAATCTGTCTACAGGAGATGGTGCTTCATTTTATGCTGCAGTGGAGCAGAAGAAATTAATCTCTTTCACTGAAACATCCTGCAACTAGTGGGTATGACAGCATTGCCTGGTAGTCCTGAGGTGGCCTTCCAGGCCACTCAGGAATACAATTTTTCCAGCATTCGAATCAAGCAGCAAAACTCTGAACAAATGCCACACTGCCATGACCTTCTAGGTCACCACATGCCACAAGCCTTGGGACAACAAATATGCTGAGTTCCTTATAATAACCCAGGGCATTTTTTCACAGCTTGAAATAAAACCCATTTCTGCACATTCTACTTCTCATGGAGCCAGCTCAGATGTCCCTGTATCCATGGCACAGCTCACCCACACCCTAGAGACTCCTCCATTGAGGCTCACGAGGTTGGGAAATCAAAACCACAACAGTAAATTCACCACCTGTTGTTGATTACAGAAACTGGTGTGTCCTGCTCGAATAACGAGCTGGCCCCTCTAAACAAAGAACAGCTGCTTGTTATTGGTAATGTTGGGTCAGCACGGTTCCTTACAGTACAGCTCAGGGTAAGCGCCAGGCAGTAACCAAACGGGACTTTCAGTCTTCCAAGCTACTGGTGAAGGTAAATCCAGTCCCGAGGCACACAGGCCCCTCTCAAGAGTTACGATTTTGGATGTCACTTTTCATTTACACCAACTCTGCAAGATCACAGCAATGTCCAACCGCACAGAGGAAGCCGTATGATACCCGCAGTGGGGACTCTGGCCACCGGTCTTCCCAAGCACACATTTAGCAGCAGATGGTGCTGTTGTGTCAGTGAACTTTCCTGAGGGACTCACCGCCTCACGATTTCTGGCTTTTCTTCCCTGACTTTATTGCGAGCTTTGAGCTTTCTTTGATATCTTTCATAACTAAAGCCTAGCACTAATTCTTCAAGACAGAACGCTGGAGAGCCGTTTATATGAGTATAAACTGGGTTTAAACAACTAATTTGTGTGAATGGCAGCAATTTCTATTGCCTGTGCAAGGCCTGGGACACTGGCACATCAGGCACATGGAGCTGTTCCCCTCTTGGGGCATTGCTGCGTGCCCGAGGAGTGCCAATGACCAGCACGACGTTCATGTAGAGTGATGAAGCACTGCTGAGTGCTCCTGACTTCAAACTGATCACTGATTTTGTAGATAAAACAGCCTGAATATTTTTTTGAGGTGACCCCCTAAAGAAGTTTCCCATGCAAATGCAAGCTCCTTTCATTGATGCTCACACGGATCAGCTCCTTCGAGTCAATGCTCATCTCTCTGGGCCCTGCAGGACCCGTGAGCAGAGCGGCTCGGGTCCGGTGACTGAGGCTGGAAAGCGCTGCGGGAGAGCGGGACGTGCACCGGGAGCAGCCGCTGCCTCCACAGCGCAGACCCCGCTTCTGCGGGGGATGTCTCCTCTGCATGGTCCTGAGCGCGGCTTCCCTGCGCCGGAGATACGAATGGCTGCTCAGCCCCCAGCACAGAGCCTGCATAAAAAGCCTCTCCAGGCGAGGATCACTAGATGGAGCCCAATTCTAAGTGAAAAAAAGACGCAGACAGTTCTTCACTGCCGGCGCCGGGCTGCAGCGCTCCTGCCGGCACACCAAGCTGGGATCTCAGCGTCCCCTCCGAGGCTGACGACGAGTTAAATACCTTCTGAATGTGCAGGTTCACTGTGGTTTGCAGGAGACGAAGAGCTGCTCCCACCATTCTAGTCTAGATCTGTTCAAATCAATTGTGCTGCTGCATCACCGACAGAAGGTTTAAACAACCTCGGATTTAGATGTGAAAGGGCACAGGCACGCAGGTGTCCCCTGCAACCCTGAGCCAGGACTACAAAGGGGCCTCTGAATGACCGTCTGGATGTTGTCCTTGCTGTGCACAGGAAAGGTGAGGATTGAAATTCCTCTGCCAGCCCCTCGCCTCCCCTGTGAATTCACACATATTCCAAGAAAGTGTGAGCTGAAGTCTGTTTTAGGCTCAGAAGCAAACTGGTCAAGGAGTGCCTGCAGGCTGACATTCCCATCCCCTTTAGATGGCCCCCAGAGTACTCAGATGGATGGATATTCAGGATACTTAGATGGCCCTCAGCACATCTCTCTTCGCATAGCTGGGTATTATTAGCAGCACTCATTACTGCACTGCCCCTGATTCGGGACAGAAAACGGATGGAAGTGTGCAGGAGGCTGAGCGGCTGCCAAATGAAACTGCAGGGAGTGAAAAGGCTGAGTCAGGAGCCGAACACAGCCTGCCTGCTCTCAGGCTCATGCCCACGGGAACACCCTTCTAACCTCACCCTTATCAGCATCCTGCCTTCCCCTCTGCTCCCGGCCCCATCCACTTCTGAATGTTCTGAATGGTACAATGATTACTAATATTTTTAAGTATTCAATCTATTCCAATGGAGGTGGCAGACAGACCACTCTCATTCTCTCTTATCTCTGATAAGAGGTGGCAACTCGTGGCAGGAAAAGACAAAAGCAACCAAGCTTTCGCTATAAAGTGTTCAAAAATAAAAGGTTCAATAACCCTAGAAGAAACTGAAATATTTCCTCCTGGGTTGCCAAATTTTAACTTGACAATGATCTATAAATGCAGGACAAAACGGTGGTGGTGTAGCCTTTTCCAGGAGACTTTGCTGAGCTGATACCTGATTCACAGGGGACTCCCAGGTGATCAAGACAACCCTTTTAAGACAACCTATGCAGCGTGACATCCACACAATCGCTGCCCAGAGCAGCAGATCCTACAGCACATCCTCTTCCTACTCCCCAGGTTTCACTGGAAATTGCCCCAGTCCCTGTTTGCCCCTCCAGCCCCGCGGCCTTGCCCCTCCCCGAGCACCCGCTGCACCGGTGATCAAGCGAGCCGGAGAGGCGCCGCCAGCTCGGGGAGGATGCTGAACCGCCGGGGAGGGGAGGCATAAAATGATACCGCAGAAGTACAAATGCTTAAAAATAAACGGAAGGAAAATGGCACATAGCTGCGAGTAAATGAAAGGGAGCCGTGCACAAGCCCGGGCAGGAGGCGGTGGGCGCTGCCGGCCCCGCCCCGGGCGGGCCCCGCGCATGCGGCGGCGGCGCCCATTGGCAGCGCCCGGCGCGCCGGCCCCGNGGGAGGGCTCCGCTCCGCTTCCCTCCCCTCCCTCCCCCGGCCATGGCAGCATCGACGCGGCCGTGCTGGACACAGCTATTTATACCTTCTATCTTTTTTTTTTCCCCCCCCTCCCCTCGTGGCTGATATAGGAAGAGTGATGCGAACACAATACGATTCCAGGAATCCCTCACTTCCTGGAACAGATTAAAAGGGACACACAAAAGATTACTAAGGAGGTTTGCTTTTTTTCTTTTTTTTTCCTTCCACGGAGCTTCATTTCTCCGGAGCCAGCGCTGAGACAGGTCGCTGCTCCGGCTCTTCCCGCAGCACTCGGGGAGATCTTATTTATTGGTACCTATTTATTACTATTTCAGAGTGCTCTGAAGGAAGATTAGTTCCTCTTTAAATATATGTAATTTCCTTTTTCTCTCGTTATTTTTTTAAACTTTTTTTTGCTGCTGTTTTCTGAAAAGCAGAACAAGAATATATTATTTTTCTAAAGCACTGAGAGTGCACGCATTTTCTCGGCCAAAGTTGCTGAAGTCTTTGTCGGACAGCTCGTCTTCTGCTTGGCTTTTCCTGCGTCTGAAACAACCTGCAGAAGGGGTTTGCTGGGACTCGCCAGCCTTCTCTCACCGCGAACCCCAACTAGAGGCTGAACTCGCTGCTTCGGGGAAGTAAAAGAAGGCAAGAAGAGGAGAAATCATTTCCCACCTTCTTGAAGACTTAATGCTTTTCCCTTGGTCCGGGAGTGACATGATCCTCTGTGTTCAGGGGTAAGATACTTTGCAGCCTTGTGTGAAAAGCTGTGCTTTGATAATTGTAATTGGGAAGGTTCTCTGGGACAGTTTTTCAGCTCGTGGGTATTGCCATGTGTGACTGTAATGGAATGGGAATGACTTTGGCTGGCCGAGTGCTGAGTTCCATGTCTCTGTCCTATGTGTCTGTGGTTTAGATTCCAAGGCCAAAATCATGGAACCATAAAGTATTCCCGATTTCTGTGCTTTCTATTGCTGAAACACTACATGGTATTCAAAGTCTTTGAGAGAGTAGAAATAACTTGGAGTGTGTTGTTCAGCGTGGTGGATGCAGTACCAGTGCGGACACCAACCCAACACCGTAGGTGCTCTCTAAAGTCCTCTTGGAAACAAACTGCTTACAGGGGAAAACTTCCCTGCAGTTTAGGTGCTTTGGTCTATTTCTAAGGAGATATTTATGCTAAATTAGTTTAAATTTTGTGTAAGTTTAAGTGTATGTACATATACACAGAATTCTGTAGAGTGAGAGCCACAGGGGGCACATAGATAATTCTACATCTGCGTTCAGGAGAACAGGTGACATCCAAGTGCCTTCTCTGATATCAGTACTAATGTGTTGGCACTTCAGTGTCCTTGTGACCAGCTCAGTTAATCAACTAAGGAATACCTGGTGTGCAGGAATCACCTGGTATTTTTACACATACTGCGTACTTGGAAATTGTGAGCATTTGTTTCAGTCTGAGCCATCACGTCACTATTTCCTATCACTCCGGTGTATGGTGGATTTTCCTCAGAGGAAAATCTTCCTTGTCTGCTTGCAGTGACCGAAGCATGGGGATTTTTCTGCCATTTCCCCCCCAGAATCTGTTCCACAGACAAGGAGAGCTCGTGCTTACCACTAATTTCCTACTACACAAGTGGGTTTGTTTTCACTCTTATTTTCAGTCTGCAGCTGCAGTTCCTATAGCCACGGCAAAGGGAATTCAGTTTTCAGCTTGGCCTTTGGGAAACCCTTATCTGAAGCTTTTCTCCAGGGTCAATATACCAGAGCTACTGGTTCCCTTACCCACCAAGAACTTGTTATGGAGCCAGATGTGTAGATGTTTTTCTTTTAATGTCTATGTTGAAGACCATTTATTGCTCCATTTTCATGATCCTCTAGGATTTTATTTATCTTGGACTCCATACTCTCCATCCTATTCAGACCAAGCTCCCGCTGGAGTGTTGGGATGTGGCTGATGGAAGGGAGAGCAGCTCCACACTTTTTCTTGTAGTGGTTATACCATGTTACAAAGTTTTGCTTATCAGCACAGTAACTACAAAGCCAACACTAAATGCCATCACACGTATCTGATTCTCCTGAACTTTCTTGCCATTCCAGGGCTTTCTGGAACACTAATTGCCAAAGCACAGGGAAGTTCGTTTGCCGTTTCTCTTGAGAGTGCATTAGACTCCCAGCTAGACGTGCCAAATTTCATATGGTTGTTTGCTTCCTCCTCACAGCTGTTGTACGAACACTTAGCTCTATTCAGTCCCGATTCTCCACGTCTTTCCTCTACTTTCTTTTTTACAAGCACTATTTGCAAATCCTTTCTTCGCCCCACCAAAGGGCTGACCTTTTCATGTTAGCAAACCTTTTTCAACCTGTCCTTATCCCAGCAAACTCTTCTTAACCCTCTTGCCAATGTTCTTGCATTAAAGTTACAGTGTGCCATTACGTGCTGATCCCTCCACTCTCCCTTTCCTGTGCTTGGAGCTACTCTGTTTGCTCCCAGCAGCAGCTCTACTTTCTTCAACCTACGTACAACGTTGTTTAGGACACACGTACCTACCAGTTTGTCAAAATTTCTAATCCTTCTCCTCTCTTCCACCATTCTCCTTTGAGCCTACAGCCGCACTGGGAGGTTTTGTAGTGGCATAAGGCCGGTGTATAGAAGGAAAATAGGAAATGTGTGAGCCAGGCCCTTCTCCGGCTGCGGTGGAAGGATCCCCACGGCGCCTGCACAGGGTCTGGGCTCCTCCAGCCTCACGTGGCACAAAGTGTAAGGCAGCAGAGCATGAGTACAGTGGGAAACCTCATCTCAGGCATATGGGCTCTGTAAAAGAAACCTACTGACAAATTCACACAGTTGATGTGGTTTTTGGAGGACCTAACTGTGAACTGGTACAGCCCTTGAAAGTGACAACTTTCCTCCTGATTCGTGGCAGACATTTCCCTGTGCAGCTTTGCTATCCCTCCCTTCCTTCCCCGTCTCTCAGCCAATTCCTAATTTCCTCTCTGAAGCTGGTATATAAAAAGAAAAAAAATTCCACACTATGAAAAGTTTTCTTGACGTTCCAAACCTTTCTGGAAGGGTAGGCCAGAAAAATTTTCCAGCAGAAAATAAGTTCAGAGAGATTTGGCAATTAGACTGCAGTATTCGAGTTCTGGGGAGTGAATGGTGCAGGACTGATTTTCCTTAGTATCAGTCACAGTCATTTTCAGATCAGGGAACAGTTGCTGTAAGAGAGGCACTGCTCTGCCAGCAGGCCTGGGACACCCTCTTTGCACAGCACCAACTGTTAATTAGGTTCAGCACAGGGAAAGATCAGAATCGCAGAACATTCTGAGTTGAAAGGGACCCACAAGGATGATCGAGTCCAACTCTGAATGACCGATATGGGGATCAAATCCGTGACCTTGGCGTTATTTGCACCATGCTCCAAGCAGCTGAGCTGGTTTAGGGTTCTCCTTGTGCAAAAAGGAGGTAATGGAGAACTGGGATTCTCCTTTCCCCAAGGAGACAGGTAGCTAGGCATTTGTGAAGACCGTGACATTAAGAGGGAGACATCCAAATATCTTGAAAAATGCAGCCCTCAACACCTATAACTGTATCTCAAGGAGGATTATAAAAGAGAACTCTGAGCTTTCCCAACAATGATCTCTGGGTATAAAAATATATCCAGGTGCACAGTTCTGTGAAAGCCCCTGAAAATGCAGGTCCTGCAACCAAGGGTCCCTGGTGAGGGCAATGGCCAGCAATCACTTTTATTCAGCCTTTTATTTTATCCTACCCATTAACAGAAATTGAGAAACATAGATTAGATGCCGTGAAAGCCAAGCAGGTATCCTGCTTCTGAAATGTGATTTGCCACATGGAAAAAGCGAGAATGTTCTTTCCTAAATACCAGCAGAATAGCAGGGGGTTTCCTATGTATTGCAAGGGCAAGAAGTCTCTCTCTGTAAATTTACCAGTAGTTTTACAAAACTTTACTCCAAACCTCCACAGTTTGTTTAGAAATGCAGAACTGTGGAACTGATCATGGCTCTCACTTACAAGGTGTGAAGGTGCTTTCAGGTTCTCTCTAATCTACTTTCCTCCCACATCCCTTCTTGTTCTCTGTCCCATACTTGAGACTCAGCAGTTTGAGGTGGTGGAGTGCAGCTATGATCAGGTGCAGATGAGTTTACAGCACATTTATTTATGTACCTGAAGTGTCCCTATTCACACAGAGCACAGGGAAGGAGGAAGATCCAGAGGGAAGCACTTATGACTTCAGAGTCTCCTGCTTCTCTTCCATGCTGTGGGGAGGTGGCTGCACCCTGTGCCATCACTATCAGCTCCAGCAGTGCTGTGGCAGTGTCACACTGAGGACTGAGTGTATTTCTCACAGCCATCTTTTCTTTAAAGTGTCTGAAAGAACATCTCAGGTGTGTTGGGGATGAGGGGGGGATGTAACACAGGACATGCAGAAGGACAGGGGACACAGAGGCAAAGAGCCTACACAGACTGGGACAGAAACAAAGTTTTGCTCAGGAGCTTGCCTGAAAATGAAGACTTCCTTGGCCTCTGACATCGATCCTCCCCCTGGAGCTCTGCTTTCCTTTAGGAATCTCCATACTGCAGAGGAGGAGCACCCATGACCCATGAGAGCTCCAGGCTCTGTGAAAATGCATTTAGATGCTGAATAGCTTTAGGGCACAGGGGAATACATGTTCTAGCAGCCTGGCCATGGCAGAGCCTCCTCCTGCTGCAGTCCTGCAGGGATTACAGCCCTGCTGACTTCTCCATCAAGCTGTTGAACAGTGGAGTGGGTGTAGTGCACAGGCTTGGCTAAAACAAGAATTCCCATTGTTCTCCTACATGATCAGCTCACTCTGAGTTCTAGCAGATTCATTTAGGATCAGGTCATCCTTGAGCAGAAAGTGGGTAGGACAAAACCCAGCTATTCCCAATTCTGCTTCTAATTATATTGCAGTAAATTACAATCCCACTGGCAGAAACAGAAATGCTCCAACATTGTAATCATGTAAATGAAGCTGTAATGCTGCTATAAACCTTATTGCCCCTGAAACTACGTATTAAAAGGCAACATCTAAAAATATCAGGTTCAAATAGTCCTAAATGGCAAGACAGACCACCTTTTATAAGGCTGAAGAGGCCAACTCGCTCTGCCTGTTTCTAAGGGCTCATCTTTAGCTGTGTTCTTTCCTCCTCCCTTGCCTCTCTCAGAAACAATTGTGCAGAGGATCTGTTTGTAAAACATAGCACGTTGTAGTACAATGTAGCATGCACTGAATAGACCCTGCAACCTATCTCAAGGCAAGGAGAAATAGCAGAGCATGCCTTTCATTTCAGACCTCATCCTTTGCTGGCAGAGGAGAAGATCAGGAGACTGTCACTCAGGGGCATTGAGGAATTGTCAGAGCCCATTATGCAGCCTCTCCCAGTTATGGCCTTCCAGGAGGAGTCTGCGCCTGCCCTTGCAGCTCCAGTTCCAGACAGCAACCCACCTCAGACACGGGACCCTGAAGAAGACCTTCTCTGCATTGCAAAAACCTTCTCCTACCTGCGAGAATCTGGTAAGACTCAACTGCAAAGTCACAGAGTCAGAAGGGTGCAGGGACGCAACTCCACAATCTGAGCACCAGGAAGAATCTCCTGATCCCACTTCAGATAGAAACCTGGTTCTGTCACAGCCATAGCTGACTCTTGTGCACACAGCAAGTGTATCTGCAGTCTCTACAAACTTATATCATGAAATAATTTATTGTTTTACCTTTTGTAACTGAATTGGGAGAATGAATTGCAAAAAGCAAATTGCTTTTCCTCTGTAAACTGCAGCTGCTGCAGCAACTGCCAGCCTCATCCCAAGCCCCAGCACAGCAATGACAAGCATAGGCAGGAAACCCTTAGAACTTGGTCTTGCCAGCTCTGGCTCTGGTTGCTTCCCAGACCCTGAATGTGGTTGTCTTCAAGGCTTCCCTAAATACACCGCCAGTCCTATAATATGTTCTTTCCCTAACAAATTCTTTCTTGGATGTTTTTCTAGGTTGGTACTGGGGTTCAATCACCGCCAGTGAGGCCAAGCAGCATCTGCAAAAGATGCCCGAGGGCACTTTCCTGGTGCGGGACAGCACCCACCCCAGCTACCTGTTCACACTGTCCGTCAAGACAAACCGAGGGCCCACCAACGTGCGCATCGAATACACTGACAGCAAGTTCCGCCTGGACTCCAACTACCTGTCCAAACCTCGCATCCTGGCCTTCCCTGACGTGGTCAGTCTCATCCAGCACTATGTCACGTCCTGCACAACGGAAAGCAAGACCGAGGCTCCTTACCCACCTCCATCTCCTCTACCTCCCCTGCAGAAAGAGATGGCAGCAGCCGCAGTACACTTGAAGCTGATCCGGCCGCTGGGCCGCAAGGACAGCATTCCCAGCCTGCAGCACCTGTGCCGCCTGCGCATCAACAAGTGCACGGCCGACGTGGAGCAGCTGCCCCTGCCCCGGCGCATGGGGGACTACCTGAAGCAATATCCTTTCCAGCTCTGAGGCGGGGCCCTTCTCGCTCAGGCACAAACGACAGAGACGCAACCACGAGAACTTCGTGTCTCCATCCCGCTAAAGGTGGGCACGGTGAAGACCTGATTATCAGCAGAGACTGCATCCATCTTTCCTCTCCCCTTCTCTTCACATCCATTCCAGCCCCAGGGAGGAGTGGGTTGTTTCAGTGAGCAACGGGGCACCAGCTGAGCTCTGACCCTCGGGCCGTGCCGGCAGTGGCTGTGAGAAGCTCTGTGGGCATGGCCACACTACTTGAATGTCAGAGTTGCTGTGACACCGGACATGTTAACGTTGTTATTTTTGCTATTTATTTCCATGGCAGTTTCTCTCCTCATGGTATTTTTAAAGCACCTTTTACTTTATTGGTTTTTTGTTTCTTTTGTGGAATTAGAGATAGCATAAAGGCTCCCAGCCAACTGGCAGCCGAAGCTCTCTGGGAATTTGGATTTGGATTCACATCCAAACAGCTTCTGTTTGAGCCTGTCCCTGAGACAGGTTACAGGAGTCCAGATCCAAGCTCTCCCAGGCTTCTGGGGTATGTGAGACTCAGATGACTGTATCTAGACCCACCTCTACAGAGGTAAAGACTGTTTGTTTTTTCCTCCTTATCTACAGAGGATATCACAACCTCAGAGCACAGTGGGAGCTCCCAGAGATGTGTGCTGCATCACATGTTGTGGACAGGAGACTTCTTTGAGGAGCTCCTTGAGAGCTCTAAGCAGAGATCTGGATAGTGAGGCTGGGCCAGGGAGCACTCATCCCATTCTTTTCCCATCTTCTCCATCTCCAAAGGAAGTTTGTGACAAAACATTTAGAAACAAGTAATTAGAAACTAAATTTTCTCATATGCAGGCAGAAGGATTTGGTTTCAGAGCACCCCGTGTTTGGCTTGTGTTTTCAAAGTGCTGTTCCCTGACCTCGCCCTTCCCTGAGACACAAGGTGAGACCAGGGACTTCTTGAGCAGGGGCTCAGAGACAGCTCTGCTGGGCTGCACCAGCGACACGCACAGCTTCAGGATATTTATTTATTTATTTCTGGGGGTAACACTTAGCGGCACCTCAGCAGAAGGAGCTGTCCTTCCTCCCTGCTCACACGATGCCAGACTGCCGCGTGCTCCGCTCCTGCCAGCATTAGTCACCGGCCGCACGGCTTCTGCCAGCTCCAGCCTGGAGCACACACTGGAAACCACAATCCAACGTTTCTCTTTGCCAAGGGCCAGCCCTCTCCTCCCCCCTGCTCTGACTTGCATGTTTGTTATCCATAATTAGGCTTTTGGCTCTGGGTTTTGTTCTCGCACCCCATCCCCTTCACCCCCTGCAGATGAGGCACAATGGCTCCTCCTCTGCTCTTTTACACACAGGAGGGACAAACAGCAGATGGGATCTGCCCCAAACCAGCACAGACAAGTTGCCCCTTCCTGTTCATTTGCTGAATCCCATCACCTTCCCAGCCTTGCCATCGAGTGAGAGTAGAGGAGGGAACAAACATGTCTACAGAAATTATCACTGGCTTATTTTGCCCCTAAGACCCCCTAACTTATTCTAGCATGAATGAACATGAAGGATTCCTTGTTCATCCCTCCCTGGGACTCTCTCTAAGGCTCTGTAAGTCAGAATGGACAAACGCCCAGCTATAGCTGAGTGTTGTAAGAGAAGATGGAAAAGGATGGGATGATGACCCAGGAGACAAGCTCAAAATAAGGGTGAGTTTCTTCCACCCTATCTTAAAGCTGCCGAAAGGGACAAGATGGCCTGATGTGCTTAGTCAGTGTCCTTTCTTTTTTCTCTCCACATTTATACAAGTTTGTGCTGTTGCAAGCTTTGTTTTTGATACTTTGATGATTGACAGTGTGCATGTGTGATGTCAGGTTTGCTTTTTGGTATATCCTTCCCCCTTGCCCCCTATGGCAGCAACCATGGGAAGGTACTGAATGAGAATGGAAATTCAGAAGGCAAAAAGGAAAACTTTTTAAAAATAATATAAATTATAAACCACTGAAAAGGCTTCCTTTTATCCAAACACCTCTGTCTGCCTGAGGACACTGGGAACAAGGAAACCACGGCTCTCCAAGGAGCAGCAGTGATCTCAGGAAGCCCATGCAGCTCAGCCACAGGCCTGGTAACTACAGCTTGGGAAAAGTCAGTTGGAGAAATGTACAGCAGTAAAGGGCAGGTTGTTCAGCTCTCTGAAACTTGCCTCCTACTTGATCTGTTCTCTCTTGGGGGTGATGGGGAGGTCAAGCTGTGGGTTTGACTCACTGCCCCACGAGAGCCCAGGAGCTCGTGGTTGACCCCAAGCTGAAGGCTGTGAGCTCCTACGGGCAGGGACCAGCTCTGTTCTGTGTTTGTTCTGCATTTAGCACAGTAGGGATCTCTAGGTGCTACTGCAATACAACAAATAAACAATACAGTTACTCCAAAAAGTCAGTTTCTTCTATCTTGAGACAGTTTGTTAAAAATCATTTGACTCTGGATTTTAAATAAACATTTTCAATATACTTTAAAGCCACTCAATGTAAAAGTCTTTGGTAAAATCCAAATGGATGAATTAATTTTCTCTTTAGAGAAATCCTCCCCAAGAACAGCAGGCAAACTCTTGACCATTTTTTTCAAATAAGACAAAAAGCCTTTTAAGAAAAAAAAGGCCCTTCAGATACTGGGAGAATTAACACCAGAATCCTCCTCAGTGTGGGCTTGGTTCCTACTGCACACAGATGAGCAGTGGCAGATCCCAAGTCCCAAGTTAATAAGGACTGAAGGAACATTTTTTTAAATGATGTGGAAGAACACAGGAATGGTTCTTGTATTGTTTCTGTGTGCCATAGAAAACCAATACAATGCAGGGGAAAGAAGACAGAACATAAATGGGCAGATGATGCTTTGGGTGGGAGATCCAGGGCAGATCCATTTTCCCCTTTTCTGGTGCCATTGGGCCACAGTGTCCCCATACCCGTGGTCTGGCCCTGCAGCCCTTCCCCTCACATCACCTGAGACACCAGACAGCAGGTGGGGAAACCATGGGGATGTGGATCTGCCCCATAATGTCAGAAGGAGACAGAGGACACCTCATCTTTCCAGCCTCTGAAACACAGGTAACACACTGAGGCAACGCCACTACTGGGAGGTGACTCCACTGTGGCCCCTCCGTTCTCCTCTTCAAGGAGAGACACCCAAGAGATGTCCCCTCATCCTGCCCAAAGCAAGCATAATGTGCTCCCAACCACTGGGTAATGGAAAACATGCTCAGAAAAAGAAACTCTCCAACAAACTGAACTAGTTCCTCTCCCATCCTTCTCCCTCTGTGAATCCATTGGCTTCAAAGTTCAAAATACTGCTTTAAAGTATTCCTGAAGCACGTGCTGTGCTTCCTATGCCAGCCATGGAGCTGGCATTCCCTAGCAAATACTGTTTCCACAATCTCATCAGCGTGAGTCCAAGGGTAGATTTCCATTGCACGCCAATCAGGAAATGTTGGCAATGCCATAATCTGTTCCAGATCAAGTTGTTAAACAAAAACAATCACATCTCTCTTGGTTTAACGAAAAATATGGAAAGAGAACCGCACAGAGTAGAAGCAAAACACAAAATAAGTGGAAACACAAAAACAAAAGGAAAGAAAAGCTGCATTCATCTTTAAAAAGAAACTTTGCAAACCCTGGAAAAACCTGGAAAGAAAAATGCAGCATTTGTGACACATTATTGAGTGATTTCTTAATTTCTCAGCTGGGCTAAACTCTTCCTCTGAGTACACATAGGAAACCCTGCTGTTCCCTTGCCACAGGCTGAAGGTGGAGATGATTGGCATGAGCCAGGCTCATCCAGAGCTGCAGTCACTCATGGTTTTACTGCATTGGCTGTTACCTTAACAACTCCCACTCCTGCACCTTCAGTGCATTTCGTTAAAGAAAACAGGTTCATGCTCTGAAAACTCCTGTGCCAAACCTCTGTGCAGACTGAACTGATTTTTCCAGTTGAGTTCCACATCTCTGGAACCAGAAGCATTCGTGGCAATGCAGACTGGCCTTTATCAGCACCCAAGTACAGCTGCAACTCCTCTCCCAGTGACACCTGTACGGTTTGTTGAGCCAGTGCACTTGGATTCTCTCTTGGTTTAGTTTCTGTTTACAGAAACATGGGTTTGGAGCCCTCACAGAGTCTGAAAAGCAGACTGATAGGATGGGAACAGAAACCCCAGTCCATGAGTGAAACCACACTCCCATGGCCCACTGCCACAGCAGAACTCCCCTGCAGTTTGTCAGGCACATATGGTATAATTTTCTATCTTAAATCATCAGCCTTCTGAAAAAGCATCACATACAAGGGTAACATAACCCGTTTACATGCACATATCCCTATCCTTTCTAACTTACTGAAATCTTAATCCTTTCCCCACATCCTTTCAAGTGCCCAACATCCCCCAGTCCAAGCCAGGGGAGCCAGCATCAAATCAAGTGAATCAGCAGAGTGTATTTAATTCTCTTAGGACAGACATGGTCAGGTGTTTCCAGTTATTGACCTATTACATGTCATTTCTCATCAAAATTCCATTGTCAGTCTTACCTGCTATCTATGATATAAAGGGAATTAAAACCAAAATTAACTGGACACTGTATGTGTGGCTCTTCTGCCAAACATGTTCTCATGTTCAGATCTGTCAAAAGCCAAATATCACAGCCCTCTCTTATCTCTCCCTAATGGCTGCCGAGACCCTTGAAATCCTGATGGAATTGCAGTATCCCCTTCCCCAGCCCAGAAATCATCAGCAGTCCAAAGGTCTGGAGCAGAGGGTAAAGCAATATCCAGTGAAGATGTGCCAGAACAACTTTGGATGCCAAGTAACATCCTCCAGCTCCCTGGGTTCAGAGCATCATTGTCACAACATTCACATCACATTGTCAGTGACCCCCACCCATCGTTCACAGGGGAAATGGGAGAAAAACCCATCAGTCTGGGCAGCTCCTTATGAAACAAACCAGTCAGAGATAGAAATAAGGTATTACTTAGAGATCTGTAAGGTATACTTAGAGATCCTGGGCAGTAACATTCATCCTCTGTCTGTTCACAGCAAGCTAGCTCTGAATGTGGAAGGAGGAGTCTGAGGGAAGAAGCAGAGCTGCCAGCACTGCCCCATGGCACGGCAGTGACGAGGCCCCACTGCTGCTCAGAGTGTTGATAACACGTTCAGACTCAGACATGTCTGTTCCCTGCCCACACCCAGGCTGCCTCTGTGGGTTTTTATAATGCTGGGTGCCAGAGCCCAGGCAGCAGGAACACGTGGAGGCATGGCTTTATCTGGAGGCTAATGCTGCCTCGAATGAACCTCGTGTTGATCTCCCACTGCCACTTCCCGAGAAACACAACCATCCTGTGGCTCTTGCTGCTCACTGCACCAACAAGTGCAGCAAGTGGCCCTCGGGAGCAGGCACAATCCTGCAGCATCCATCAGACATCTGTCATCACCTCTGCTATGCAGCAAAAAACAAGCTCAGGGAAAAATGACAAAGTGGCCCTAGCAATAAAATTATAGAGTCTTTCAGTGTTCAGTTATGTGGACTGAGGAGTCTACACAAACATACTCTTCCAAACTTTAGCAAGAACTAGTAATTTTTTCTATTTGAAAAATAATATATTCTTCAGAAGAAAAGGCTATTGGTAGGCAACATGTTGAGTAGAGAAAAGCAATTTTAAGGGTTTCACTGTTAGCCTGGGCATTAAAATTCAAAAGAAAGCTATGGAAAGTAAAATACAATTTGGGCTTCACATAATAACAATCTTAACATAATAACTCAGAGTGTTTTTTTGGATTTGGAAAGGGGAGGGAAAACAACAAAGATTCAGAACTCCAGCTAATATTCACTACGGATGAGAACAAAAAAGGAAGTTTTACTGCAAACCACTGCTGGCTTAGTCCTTCAATTCCCATGTAACCAGCTGTGGCAGTGGTCACAGCTGGAGACAGGCTGTTGGCCCATCGGTCCCCCCTGTTGCAAAATCATCATTTGATTAATTTAAATATAGAAAAGAACAGACCCAGGGGGAAGCAGCCTGGCCCAGCAGAAGAAAGGGTCCAGTCAGAGCTGCTCCAGCCTGACATACCAACCTAGATTTGCAGAGAAGGGTTTCCTTTCGTGAACAAGAACTACTTTCCTCCTTTTGCTCCTCTTCCTCAGACCTCACTGGTGGGACTTTCCCCCCAGTGCCATTACTTCCTAAATGCTGAGTAACTGCACTTTGCAGCAGCTCAGATTTGAGTTGCAAAAACTGAATAGAATGTTAGTTTTTGTCAAAATAGCTATTTTAACACTCTATCAAGCCAGGAAAGGCATTTGTTTTAATGTGTCCCCATGGTACTACAGTGACAATAAAAGCTTGAAATAATACTGGTTACCGCAGCATTAGATTGCCCAAACAGATCATCAGAGACTTGGTATTTCTCAAAAACCTGCTATAAATATGTCAGATGGAAGGACAAAGGAAGAGCTGGTCAACCAAAACTCAGTGGCAGAGCTCAGCCAGGACTGGAGTTCCTTGGACTCTGGCCTGGCCAGTAACTCCATCATGTGACTGCCTTGGTCTGGAAGATATGCTGCAACATTTCCAACTGTGGCTCTTGGAGAAACGCTGCCCTTGCTGAAACAGCCCTGCCATGGAAACCCGTAAAACACAGGCTAAATCCAGGTTCCTTTCCATGGAGTGCGATGGGAATTCATTTACTTCAGGGCTGAATTTGGTCCACTTCATATTCCTAGTTTTACAGACAAGAATTTTATCCCTGGTGAAATTCTGACACGAATTTGTCTTCAAGAGAAATTTTAACACTGAAGTGCTGCTGATTTAACATAAGAAAACCCTTCCCTCACACACTGTCCCCAGCATGCACAAACCCAGCAGTGAGGTTTTTCTTTTAAAAACAGAAGGAAAGCCCATGGTGCAGTTTACACTTAAGTTCTGGCTTGAATTCAGCTACAAATATTCCAGTCAGAACATGTGCGATGCCACTTCGGGATGTAAACATCAGCCCATGGAAAACTGAGCAGCCAAGCCTGGATTGATCTCAGCAAACTCGTTTCACCTTGGCTAGGACAAAGCTTTTTCTGTGATGACAACTCCTAAAAACAACAGATCTGGGTTATATCTTGGACAAAGAGACAGTAACACCCACTGCTCATCTTCTGGGACACCCTTCCCTGCCAGCTGTCCCTCGCTGCCTGTTCCCTGTGGGCTCACTCAGGGCAAAGGAGCAGAGATTTATTAGCTGATCAGAGACTGCAGAGTCTTTAATGTCAGGGCTGTTTCCTCCCTAGAACAGCAATATGGTTTGAAATCTAGCTTACAGAAGGCAGAGCTGTGTTTATACTTGTCAGAAGTTACTCAATTTGGCAAGGATTCTTCCCATCATGCAAGTGTCATCACAGTCATTGCCAAACGCTGCAGAGGCAGAGTTCAAAACATTACCTCCAAGCCTGGAAATATAATGAAGAAATATGTTGCCCAGTGCACATGCTATATGTTTGCACTTGTCTGAAAGTGCTCAGCACTAATAAAAGGTGTTGCTATGATTAAAACATAAATCTGAAATAGCCTAAAGCATGACCTAGTATTATTTATTAATATTATTTCCAGGGAACTTTCTGGAAAATCTCTGTAACTTTTTGAAAATACCTCACTCTCTTCTAAGCCCTTGGTTTTGGAATACTCCTTACATTCTTTCAAGACTCTTTGTAATTCACCCCTTTTTAGTTCTGTTCCCTCCAGTCCTGTGCCATGAAAATCATCTTGGCTGAGAGGAACTGGGCAGCATTTTGGGAAGAACAGTGACAAAACAGCACTGCAAGGCTGGGGATGGATCAGCAGGGGCAGAACAATCCGGGTACGGGCCGACATGGAAACTCCGTACTCTTTTCTGTCCAAGAATACAGGAGATTGAAGGCTTCCCTGAGCATGCAGAACCTTTTGTTGCTGATGAAAGCCTTCAGAGCAGGGTTAGTGTGACCTGCCAGGCAGCTGACTCAGGGCTACCCACAAACAGCCGTTCCAAGCCAGAGCGTGCAGATGTTGTAACGCCCTCCGTGCCCCAGGATACTGAAAACCAGCTGGGAGCAAGTTTGCCATGGAGCTTGCAGGGAAACACTCTGGTGCAGAAGGTGTGGATTGAGTTAGGGAACAGCTGCACTCTCCACTCCCAGTGCAGAGCCCTCTGATGACAAACCAGACCGGTCTCCTGCTCTATGGTCCCCACTACTCCGTCACTCATCTCTCTTCATCCACAGCAGCTTCCATCTGACATGGTCATGCACCCCAGGCTGCATACAACCTTCTAGCTTGGCTCTGGCTTAAGGGAGGAATTTCCCTGTGCCTTGCCAACCCACGGCAGGCAGGGAGGAGGCCTGATCCACACCCGCCCTGGTGTGAGTCCCTCCTGTTCCAAGTGCCACGTGAAGAAGGCACCTGAAGGCAGATTTTACATCCCTTAGGTCTCTCCTGCCTGGCTGTACAGCACAGCCTGAAAGAGGAAACTTCATGACATAAGCCAGAACAAGTCAGGCACGCAGCTGAAAACAAAATAACTTGTGCCAGTGTCAAGTGACAGCGTGACACTGACTGGTGCAGTAAGTGAAGATGTCACATGCTGGCTTCTGCTGTTTCCTAACATAGAAGTGCATTGGCATTAACAGAAAACATGCATTGATCATCACGTTGGTATTAGTGCTCATGCAAACCATCATTGCAAAGGGATGGTTCAACACAGCTACTGGAAGTGGAAATACTCCACCCATCTTGGATGGGAAGAGAGGTGGGTTCAGAAAAGTCTACTCTATAACACGACCAGACAACCCCATCGCATATTATCAATCCACACCTACTTGACTAAGAAACAATAAAAGTAGTATATTATCCTGCTTCAGCTTCTCTACCCAGTTTGCAGGAGGCAACAAGCAGGATTTTGCATGTTTATTTTCCAGCTTACTTTTTGTATTTGTCTTTTGGCCTATTATTACTCCAATAATCACCTCCTTTGTCTCAGCTCTTCTTAGAGGAATTAGCTGATGGAAGAATAACACTCCTGTCAGAGAACTTCTTAAACCAAGGACAGTCTTTGTCCTGTGAGTCAAAAGAAACATTCTCTTCTTATGCTTAAGTGAAATAGGAAACTGTCAAAGAAGCTGGTTTTTCTCTCTTCCCATTCCCCACCAGCAGCATCCCTCTTCAGCCTATTACTTAGGTGAGTTAAAACCCCCAAGGCTTACAGGAAATACTGTATATCCTATAGTAATCCCTATAACTAGCATCACCAATTCTTCCTGGAACAGAAACAGAAAGCTTTCAAAATTCCCAGTTATTGACAAGACAAATGACCTAATGCAAATGGAACATGTTACATGCACTGGTGATTCCAGGTAGCCCTGGATCTCATGGAACAGCCCAACAAACACCGGGTGACGCAGCCAGCTGAGGTCACACTCCTCAAGGGGTTTACCTTGCCCAGCTCCAGAGATGTAAATATTCCCAGTGCTTGGCTGTTCCAGGGTGTTTGCTTTCCAAGACGGGCTCTTCAAATGGTGATGTCATGGAAAACAAAGTATAAAGGAATTATTTTTTTATCCTTTCCCTCAAGCCTTCCTAAAGCTGATAAAATCAGTGCAGCAGTGCTTGTTTGGAGGCAGCTGATGATTAAAGCCTCCAAAAGGAAGCACTTCAAGTTCTGTCAGGGAAACACAGACTTTTCATGTCTCTTTTGCCTTGTAGAGATTACTTTTTAATGCAAAGGGAAATAAGTAAAATGAGATTTATATGCTATGCTGCCACGCAAAGGAAAAGGGGAAAACCCAGGCCCTTTAGCCTCTCTGCCATCAGGTATTCATTCCAGCTGGAATTACTGCCAAAGAAAGAGCCCAACTCATTACTGTGGAAGACACCCCAAAACTCCACCTGTGTGAAGAATGCCAGTGAGCAGAGATGGTTCACACAGACTCTCTTCAGCTTCATCTCCCAGCCCCAGTTTTAAACCTTGGGACCAGTACATATGCCAGGATGACTACGTTAAAAATCAACATGAAACATGTTCTGAAGTCCTGCCCCATGGACACAAACCTCTTAACTTGACCCTTGTCCTGAAAAAAACATGGCTGGGATACCTTCCAACAGCAACAAGGAAAAGAAGGGTGGTACAAGGGTACAAGCAAACTCGTAAACAGTTAAAGCAATGAGTATCACCACAGCAAAATGTCAGACACTGACAATCTGCACTGAAAAGTCTCTGGATTTTTTTTATTTTTTGATTGTTTAGCTCTATGAACCTCAGCAACACTTATTTTCTTCTTTTACTCCTCCTTTCCCACTTGCACTATGTGCATGTTCAGGGAACATAAGGAAAACTGGCAAATGGAGGAAATTTCTTCTTTGGTTCCTCTTTTTGTTTTGCAGAGAGATGTTTGGCCTTTGTGTGTCCTCCCCATGAACCCCAGTGGGAAGGCAGGAACGAAAAGGGTGAGGACACAAGGACTCAGTGTGAGTTTCCTGCATGGTACTTGACTGTGTCACTTGAAGTGTCTGAATGGGTGTAGTTTCCATGTTATTCCTCGTTTCTGCTCCCTGGGCTGGTGATTTTCTTCCACATCATCAGAAAATATCTGAGTGATACAAAATTATCGGTGCTGACCAGCCTGACTTTGAGACACACAAATGCAACCACGAGGTTCAGCAGCTGAGGACAAACTGGGATGTTCCAACCCTACACAGTTACCAAGTAACAATTTAACTTCTGTTTTCAAAGGACAGCTGTCCCTGCTGAAAGTGGGTCATTTCTTCTACATCAAAGTCAAAGCAGACCGACCGGAGCTGTGTTCACTCAAACCAGTTATTCTGCCTATACCAGGCAGCTCCTACTGCTATCTTACACTAAAAGCAATCCAGTGCACCTTGTCTAAAATCCTTCAAACCACCCAAGAACAGAGTTGGAATCATTCCTTTATCCGCAGGGATGACACAGGGCTACACGAACACTTCATGTTTGGTCAGTGGATTTACAGATGGTGGCGAGGAGACAGAGGCTGCCCATGGGTGGCCTGGGGAGGACCCTGGGTGAGGGGCCAGGGGACCAAACTGAGCTCAAGTCCCCCAGGCTGCCTCCTCTGACCCAGAACCTCAGCTGGCGCCCGGCTGGCGACACCGTGGCGGGAACGGCCTTTACAGACAATGGGCAAAGTGCCCGGCGCCAGAACAAGCAGGGCTCGACCCAGGTCTGAAGAGTCTCACCCAGGGCAGCTTCCAAATGCAGCAATCCCAGAGAAATGCTTATGGCAGCACGCAAAGGGGTTGGTTCTCCGCGCTGCCGCCTCCGCTGAGCTCAGCCCCACACCAGCAACCTCGACACAAAGCAAGTCAGGCCCAAAGTTACTCTGTGCAAAGGTGACTCCTTCTTGACTTTGCAGCACTGCCTCAAATCTGAGCGAGAGCAATTTGTAAGTGACCCAACCTCCCCTCTTCCCTGCACTGCCAGGGGAGACAAGTGCAATAGAGGAGTAGGACCATAAAGGAAAGCACCAGTGGCTTCTCTTGTCCCTACAGCAATCAAAGCCTCATTTGTGATCCTGGCTTTATATGCTCGGGAGGCAAAGCTGTTCCTGTGTTCTCACCATATAAAGTCTCCCCTTGGTCCTTTCCTTCTCAAACTGCAAACTCTCTGGCTTGACCTCTGATCCCAGAGCTCACACCCTGTGCTCTGTTGCTCTTGCACAAACCCCAGTGCTGTGCTCAGCACTGCCCAGCCCTTCCTGCCCACCATGGTGGAGGCAGCTCTGCTGACCAAGGGATTGCTGCTGCTCCCCGGGAGCTCACCCTGATGGAGCAGGAGCAGTGCAGCACTGGAGTACCTCAACAGCTCTGACTCCTCACTAATAAGCTAATAAGCTTTTCATGGGAAGTTGGATTCTGTTACTAATTACATCTAGCTACACCCTTCTCGTGACAAACACCTCTTCCACTCTGTGTTTACTTGACAGAAGATAGTTAAGAGGATTTGCCTGGAAAGGAACCAACTACAAACCAGCATTTCCTCATGCTGTCTTCATACAATGTATCTGATTAGTTTCACTTCCCTATGCTGTTAAGTGTCAAGTCCTTTTATATATTTATATATATATATATCTATATATACACACACACACACAGATATACGCATCTTTATTTTTTTGAGTCTCCAATGCAGATGAAAGGAGCTTGGAAAAAAAAAAATTAATTGTACTCAACCCTCTCTGCTTGGAAAAGTATTTTTTGCCTCTTCTATATGGTGCACTAATACTTTGTAATGTATGAAGAATTCCTCCCATATTGTGGAAAATGTGGTGCAGCTCCCAGCTAAGTCACCCAAGCGTGTGGGAAAGGGCAGGTCACAGCAGTGGCTGCAGACAGCCTAACAAAAGGCTTTGATGCGGGAATGGAGGAGCCAGTGGGGGAAATTCATGTTCCTGGCGTAGGAAACAAAAACAGAGTCCTTTCTGACTTTTCACTAGCCAAGAAGCAGGGTTATATTTGCTGCTGGTTAAGCAGGATCCATCCATGGATCAAGTGTGACATCAACAGCAGTAGCTCTTTCTTCTACTTAAACTTTGAAGGGCCACCTGTGCAGGCATGAAAACTTTAAATCTTAGTGCCAGTGGCACCTGAAGTCTGAGGTGAGGCTCACCCCACACTACAGGAGTGGGAATCNTATTTGCTGCTGGTTAAGCAGGATCCATCCATGGATCAAGTGTGACATCAACAGCAGTACTTAAACTTTGAAGTTTAAGAACTTCTCCTTAAACTTTGAAGGGCCACCTGTGCAGGCATGAAAACTTTAAATCTTAGTGCCAGTGGCACCTGAAGTCTGAGGTGAGGCTCACCCCACACTACAGGAGTGGGAATCAGTGGATAACTTCTCAGAGCAAGAGTCTGTCCTGCTGAGAGCACAGCAGAACCTGCAGGAGGGTGGCATAACCCTGCACCTCAGAGCACCCCAGATCCCCCATGTTCTGGTCTTGGTTTCAGATGCAGGGTAATGAAATAATTTTAGTGAGTTACATAAAATCGACCTCTCGGAAGATACCGAGCACACAGAGAACAAGCACTTTAAATCCAGGCACTGCCTTAGTTCACTCTGACTTCCTGACACAGACAAGCTCCTGAGCTCAGGGCAGCTGAAGCCGTAGGCTCCAAAGGTTTGCAGCCTTCAGGAATGCTTCAGCATTTTCCTACATGGCAGGTTCAATGTGACAGCACCAAGGCAGCAGCACCTTCCTGTGCCTGCTCACACAGGACACTGCACTCAAAGCAAGCTGGGGTGGGAAGAAACTTCCAGATCTTTCCACCGCTGTCTTATTTCCAGATTGTGGCACAAGCAGGTTTTTCATTTAATGTTAACTCCCTTAGGCCTCTGCCATAAGGACTGAGGTGGTATTTTTCCCTTCTTCCCTGGTTACCCGCAAGCACTAGGCAACAGATATTTGGTCCAGATAAAAGATACAAGTGATTCCGTAAATATCCAAACATCTGTGGGATGACTGATTCAAAAAGATCAGTCCAGGCCCTGTCACCAGCCCAGCCCAGAAGGACAAGTGAGAAAAAAGGTTAAGCTATGAAATTTGCGATTTTTGTTTGTTCCTTTAAAAGCAGAGAGGCAGGAATAGTGCAAGTAAAATAGTGAAAGGTGAAGGAAAACATCATCCAAATGGGAATATGATGTAGAATTACAAACCTATAGGGTAAGGAAGGAGTGGACAAATTTATCTACTGAGCCTTTGGGTCTCTGGGGATGAGAAGGATGCTGACAGCACCCACAGGGTGCCCTGGGGCACAGAGCCACAAAAGGATGGCCCGATGTCTTCACTGTGCAGGATACTGCATTAAACACCCTATGATGTGATTGAAGCTGTGTGCAACTCTGTCACTCCCTTCCTTTCCCTCTCAGGCTGCGGAAAGGAAACTAAATGAGCTCTTAAAGCCATCCAGGCTCAGGCAGCCCTTCCCCCACCAGGTTTCTGTGGAAAGCCCATTGCTCCCTGGGGTCATTTCCATTGCGCTTCAGCTCTTCCAGGAACTGAGCCATGCTGACAGCAGTCCCTCCTCTGCCACACGCCCAATCAGCGCATCGAGGGAGGGATCTCCAAGGAGGGTAATTGAACAGCTTTATCGCAAAGAAAAAAAAAAAAAAGGGGAAAAAAAAACCCCAACGAAAACCCACTGCTTTGCTCTATGAGCAAATTCTATGAAACATAGAAAACACAGAAAGGAAGATGGATCAGCTGGAAATATTGCCTAGGGAAGCACACAAAGCTGAAAATGAACTCTCCCTGGAGTCTGGAAGGAACGTAAGACCCACACCTGGCCTGCACCTTACACTGACAAGGGGGTCTCAGTTTGGGAAGCAATGCCTAGAAAATGGGTAAGATGGAAGCCTCATGCACACTTTTAGTGAGAGCTGCGGGGCAAAAATCCACCCAGAATTCACCCTGTGACAGGAATTGCTGCTCACTGTGCAAAGCCATCCCCAGGGATCACACAGTGAAGTGGGGCAAGTCAGGCCAAGGACACCGAGCACAGCCTTTATTTGTGGAGCTCCAGTGGTGTGTGCTCCCCTGCTCCGGGCTGCAGGAGCAGAAGGCTCTGAGCTGTGGCACTGCAGCACCACTGGGTCCTCCTGCCAAAATGGGGGGAGCAAATCATGCAAACAACTCCCATTTGCATCCTGGCAGCTTTAGGGGCTCAGTGTTTCCAGCTGTGGGGTCAGGGAGGGCTGTGCCAGCGGGGCATCAGCCCCTGCATTGCCCTTTATTGTTATCACAGATGGTTTGTACAGCCTTTGAGCTGCTTAAAAAACATCCCCTCGGGACTGAGAAGCATCGATAAAGACAACTGCTAATGCCTTATTCCAGGAAATTGTTGCTTCTAAGCGTTTCACCTGCCTCTGCTCCCTTCAACCTCCTCCCAGACAGTCCCATGCAACAGGAGAATAAACTAACAAATGAGAAGGCAAAAAAAGAGGGAGAGAGAGACAGTCTCAGGAGGGAATTAGTACACTGGCACTACATCACGTTGCAGCCATATGGTGCTGTGAATACCTTTGGAAGCTTCCTATCCACTGCTGAGCAAGAAATCTACACAGGCCTTCCCCAAACCCCACTCAGGAGCCAGTTCACAGGGAAAATCCTCTTCCAAGGACAGCACTAATTTCAGGTTGAATAGATGTCTCCCCTGGCTAACAAGGCAGGGAGTTCTTATGCCTTCTGCACCTTCTTTAGGACACCACAAAGAGACCAGGACAGTCTTTAAACATTACACTGTAACTGTTCCCACTTCCCTCCAGCTGCTCCACACTCCTTGCTGTGCCAGCCCCTGCTGTCAGCCGGCAGTTCCATGGAGTCCAGTGGGATTTTCCACTGCAACTCCTGCCATGACAACGTGGCACAGAGAACACCCCAGAGGAGGAAGGGCAAAAGCTGCCTTACTCTAGGAGCCAAAACAGCCCATGGCACAACCCAGCTAGCCAAAGGGCCATGGGCAGCCAGTGCAAGCTGCAGGGGACACAGCCATGCTCAGTGTCCCAATCCCAGGCATTGCTCATAACTCACACTGAATTTTGCTCAGGTAGGAACTACCTCTGCATTTAATATCTGAAAGAAAGGGGGTTCTCTTACAGGACAAAGGAAGTATTGTAGCAATAAATTTGTGTGTTTAGGGAGGGGGACGATATGTTTGCTTTAGAATTCCAGTTTCCCATAGGAAAAGCAAGCTGAACATCTTCCTTATCCTTCAGTTTAGGTAACAAATTCATAAAAAGTTAACTCCTTGACAGCTCCTTTGAAGAATCATTGCACAGCTTGTTTGAAAGCAAGCAGCAGGAAAAGTTGAGACTTGTTTCACCCTTTACAGACGCATGTAACAAACAAGTTACGTGCAAACTTCAAAGCAAACCTTTGCTAGAAGGGAAGTCAATGGAAAATGCAACAATGGATGGATCAAAAATCCCTCAAGACTTCACAAACAAACAAGATAATTGCTCTACTTCTCTGCCGCTGATCTACAACAGCAGCAAGAAGTTTCTGTCATTAAATCACCCTTCTTTCTTGGCAGTCAGCAACAGCTGAAATGCAGGGTCTATCCACATAAGCAGCAGCTCATAACTGAGGGAATAATGACATGGAGCACCTGCATCAGTTGCAGAAAGGGAAAAGGAGAGAAGAAAGAAATCTCTTTTTTTGTTGTTTTTTCCCCATCTTAATATAGAATTTTCTGGTTTCCCCTCAGCTTCATCCTGTCTCTTTGCTGCAGCAAAGCAACAAGTCACAAACCCAAGGAGTCCTGTGTACTTTAAACACATGCCTGCATCCAAAAGGAGAATATTTGGTGAACAAGGGAAAAATGTAAACATTAAAGAAAAGCTACTTCTACTGTTTTAGCTACATTCAGGCTCAGTGGAGATGCTCTGAAAGACCTGGGAATAATGCCCTTAGAACAGAGCATCTACAAACAAAGCAAATACAAACCTGGACACTCCCAAGTTCTGGTGAACACCCCACTGTGCCCTCCTTCCACATACCCCTGATGGCAGGGGGTCTCTGCCCACCTCCCTGCAGAGCACATGAAGCTGTTAGAGGGACATTGTCCTAGCACAGCACTGCAACTCTTTTGTTTTCTTTCTAGGAAAGAGCTAAGCCTTTTGATTTCCTACCAAAAACTGAAAAGCAAATTAAATGTTAATAAAACCTTAATACAGAGCTACTCTTCTGCATTTTAATTAGTTGTTCATAGAAACCAAACACGTATAATAGACTAAGAAAATGAAAGGCAACAAGGAAGTTGCTATGGCTTTGATGGAACAGCTACTCCAGCAGCATAATCCTGTGAATGCATTAAGGTCTTTTACATGAAGAGCAAGAACAGCTGCCTCCCCCACAAACACGAGCATATGCTTCTTCCCAAACCCAGGGCATATGTGAGCTGAAAAGACTTTGTTGGCTCTCATTTTATGAAAGTTTCCCCCACAGTGGAAAAATACTGAGTAAACAACAAAGAATGAAGAGCAGGAAAGGCTCAAAAGCACTATCAGGAAGTCTGATCAAACATTAGAAGCAGAATCCCAATAAATACACGGGGAGAAAGAGGTTTTGGGGGCTGACTGATACCTGAGAAAGGCATTAAATGTGAAAGTAAAGAAACAATCTGCCCTAAAGTCTAGGGGAAAGCTGATGGCATTAAACAGCCAGCCTCAGAGGACAGCACACTTACTGGCTGGAGCACAATGTGACAGAGCTGTGGTTGTCAGCTCAAGCCAAAAAAGAACAGCGAAATTCAGGGTCAGAGCTGGAACAGAGTTCATAGGCCTTCAAAGTAGGACTAGACTGGAAATAGTGTGCAAAATGATAACATCCCAATGAAATTCACAGCACTGATGATGTCACGGTCTAGGGAACTCATCTGGTCTGGCCAAAAGGCCTGAAAATGTGAGTCCTTCCCTCCTGTCTTAGAGCAACTCGTGGTAGGTTAGTCCAGCTCTCCAGGAGAGTGACCCCTCCACATGTGCCCTACCCGAAAACCGAGAAGACAGGCACTGTCTGCAGCACTGCTCCTGTGACTGAGAAAAGTGCCTTGGAAGCCAATATCCAACTTACACACTTCCTGAATTCCCTCCTAATCTGAAGTCAACCCAGAGGAACTCAGTAACTGCATATAAAAGATGTGTTTAAAGCCAAATGCTGTGAGAAATTGACTCCTCCCAGGCTGCCAGCAGCATGTGAAATAATTTTAACTTCTAAGTGGGCAGTAAGAATAACATTAATTTGTCAGTGTCATGCTGAGTATTTGCCTTAGAAACTCTGCAGGGCTTGGGAGAAAAGTTCCCATCATCTTCTGCTTCAGAAGGAGGGAACATGCAGCAGAGGCCTGAACCCAGGACAGGCCAAGGACTGATGAGTCGTGGCACTGGGAAGCAGAAAGTGTGGGACAGCAGCACCAGGCAGTGGTACTCAATCTGTCTTGCTTCATTTATTCGAGGTCATGTGGTTGTGGGAGGTTTCAGGGTCCCAAAATCTCTGTCTGAGCTCTTGGCACCCTCTCCGACTCCTACCATGGAGATGATGACTGATGGCGGGAAATTTTGACCTTTTAACTCCATATCCCTTTTCTAAATTCCTGTGGTCACTACTGCTGTCTCTTATGCAGCAAATTCCTTCTGTCGATCCCTCGAGAAGCCAAACAACATTCTGTAGTAAAGAGCTGAGTGGGGCATAAATCTCCATCCCCTCCAGTCTCTGGTAATCTTCCCAGTCTCATGGCCTGACTCCAAACTTTTGCCCCCGGCCACGGGGGAGCCCCAGGTCACTGGACGAGCTCTTTTGCCATGCTTGGAATGGCAGCGAGAATTCCCTGAAGCGTCCCGCAGGGCCCGGGGCTGCAGTTCCCGGAACCGGAGGCTGCTGACTCGGGCTGAGCTATTCCTAGAAGCGCTGGGGAATGGGGACCGGGGGGGCCAGGGCACGGCAGCGGGAGAAGGATGGCAGCAAAGAGGCCACACTGTCAGACCCGTCCGCTCTCCAGACATTCCCCTCTCCTTCTTCATGTCAGTCCCAGAAGGATTGTTTTGACCTTGTTTTCCCGGTGTTGGCAGTGTGGGATGAGCCCAGCTGCAGCCTGTCTGCACTGGCAGCTGGCAGCAGCAGCTCCCACCTCTCTCCCTGCTCCCCTGCCCGGCTCTGCCTTCCCTGCTCCTGCCATATCCCAGCTTTGCTTTCAGTAATTCCAGTCCCTGCAATTGAAAAAGACTCTGCCAAAGGCGGCAGCCACGCCTGGGTATCACACTGAAAATCCTTTCCAGCGTCAGCACGCATCATACCAGGAAACATCAGCGATAATAAATATCACCAAGATGGAAATCTGCCATACAACAGCGAGATTTAAACTAGGCTGAGCCTAACACAGGCAATCCAGGCTGGGCACGGTCTCCAGTACCATTACGGCAGTTGAGCACAAGGAGCACACACCAGGGCAGTCCTGTGCCCTCATTTCATAGAGCACCTTTTCTACCTCAGGCTTTTTCAGGAGCCACCTCGGCTCCCAACTCTGCTCCAAGCAGCTGCATGCACAGCCCAGCACACACCTAGCTATAAAATTTATTTCTAGATAAATAGATGTCTATAGCATGAGCCAGACATAGCTGGGACCAAGTTCTTAGCTAATCCCAAGCAATTTCTCTGGCTCAAGAAAACTGTGCCAAGCCGATGGAGCAAGAACCTGGCCACAGTCTGGGTTCCCCCAGCACAGCATTTAGCTGCAGACAGCTTTAGGGTTTACAGAAGGAAGCTCTCTGAGCACCTGGCTGACAAGTAACAGCCAGAAAAACCCAGAACATGGTGGATGAAAATCAGGAGCTGAAGGAAAGTAAATAAACTAAATGGATTTCCCTGCTGTTGACAGCACATACTTTTCCTTCAATCATCTGCACTGCCGTGAAAGGTGATGATATTGCTCCATTTACGGAGTTTTTCCTGGCCTGACCCCAAGGCCACAATACTGTGTGTTTATTTGGTTTTTCATAAGGTCAAAGAAGCATATTTGGGTAAAACAGAAAGTTTACTATGGACTTTCACCTTTGTGATCTTAAACCAAGTGTGACAACTGCAATGAAAAATATTTACAGCTGTCTACACATATTGGGTGGGGGGGCTTTTGGAAGAAAGAGAGCTTTCAATCCCACATCCTTCTCAACAGCTTCCTTAAATATTATTTATTACACACAAGAGGAAAAAGAAGAAAATGTCAAGATTTAGACTATACAATGACCCCAGAACAGACTGCTGATCCTTTCAAGCCACAAATCACAGACAAGTGAGGCACTGGTCTGTGTGGAAGAATTCCAGCAGTAAGCACTGTTGTTAGAGAGCAGGTACCTGGGGCCTCTGTGCTCACACACCAGTTTAAACGGGCAGGCAGGAGCTGCAGTAAGCAAGTGATGTGCAGTATTGCCTTCTCCATGGCATCCAAAGAAACACTGGCTTGGCTTATCAGCTTACTTTCTCTGGAAACCTCAACAGGCTGGAACTTCACGTACTTGGCACACCTCGAGATGTGGTTTGTAAAACCAGGCCACTGAGCATGCAAAGTGCCCAAAAGGCACCCTGGCCTACTCTTCACAGCCCCATGGTCTCCCTGGTCTGTCTGGTGACAGTCCTTTTCCTGCTTGCAGTGGCCAAGGAAACAGCCAGAAATCAAGAGGATCGTGAGCCTGACACTGGTCCACAACTTGGTCTCACTTTTCCAGAAGGAACAACTGCAAAGCAAACCCCCCCTTGCTACACACGTGGAGAACAAACAGCTAAATTCCACATTCCTGAGACACCTCCAGAGGTCAGAACATGCCAAAGGGGGAAGGCCAGGAGCTCTTGCTGAAAACCCATCCACACTGACTCTGCACAAACCTGCGCTGGCTTTGACCCAGCAGCACGATGTGTACAGTGACCCCATGGGAATGCAGAGCCTGACTTCCCTCAGATCCAAGCCTCTTTCTGACACAGAAAGAGAAAAGACATGATAAAATACACATCAAGATCACCAGAAGCCCCATTAAGCTGCCTCAACCAGTGGTTTTCAAGCTGCAGCCCTTGGGACAGGGGAGTTTCCATGGATTACTGCTGCCATCCACAAGAGGTGACTAACTAGAGGATGCCTACTGTCAGGAGGACTTTCTGGTGGCAAGTCTTGAGTTACTCATGTTGAATGTGTTGACAACCAGTCCCCTAGTGATAAGTGGCAAACAGTTTCCCTGAGTCTTTGAATGCCTTGGGTGGGAGCTGACAGGTGATGTTCCCCTTCCTCCACCCATACACTGAGTTATATTCACTCCTTCCTAATTTAGCTCTTCCTCTTAAATTCCAAGCAGCTTCCTTGCAGGTCCAGAAACGTGAAATAGGTTACAGATTCATCCCAGATACGTGAAAAGGTTAACCATGTTCATAATCCCCTCTGCACCAATATCATGTAGAGCAGAACCCCTTTGTTGAGTGGCAGAATGGCAGCATCAGATGAGCTGGGCAACAGCTTTAAGGAAAATTCTTTGGAGGTGGGAGCTGGGCCTCATCAGCTCTACTATGAGGAACTTAGGAGAAACCTATCTATTAGGTATTAATGGATAGTATACATGGGATAAACATGTGATAGACAATAACATAGAAAATGTCTTTAATCTAAGTTACAGCTGCTGTAACTCAAACTGCTATTAAGTCACAGACAACACAGCAAATTAAACTCTCACTCAGGCAGAGCACGTGAGGTGATTTTACTGATGTGGGAGAAGCAAGATGCAGGAAGCACTCCAAAAAATAAAACTGCCATCCTTTTTTCTTTCTATTTACAAACCCAGCCATTGTTTTTCCTTATTCTTCACTCCAATTCTGCTAGCCAAAACAGTGAAATTTTGAATCCCAGAAAAACAATCCCTCATGCAATTCCACCCTTTAAGCAACGTAAAACTGCACAAATTGAGTACATAACCCTGCCTTTACATATTAACTTCTTAATACAGTGTGTACCATCACTGCTGCCAATTTGCACACACAGTGTACTCAAGCCTGATAAATCATCGTCCTTAGTTCTTTCTCCACAATTTTGTGCTGCTGCTTTGTCTTGCCTTTGACAGGATCTCAGAGCTTCCACCTTTTCTCAGAAAACAACTGAATCAGCTGAACAAGACGTTCCTCCTTTACTTCTTCATTCTGGATGTACTCTTTCTGAAGCCATCAAGGCACAACTATAAATAATATTTACTCCTCAAGATGGTGATTAAAGTTGCTCATCATTGCGACAGCAGCAGACGCCTGCCTTGTACCCCATGGGATGGGAGTATAAGAAAGGAAGCATCTAGGAGAGAAGAGCTGTTCTCCATAGCCCTCTTTAGTCCTTTTGGGTACTCAGAGTTTAAGCCCGACACCAATTCTAAGTCTGTCCAAACAGCCAAAGCCCATTTCTGAGAACTCCTTCAGCCAGCACTCCGGTAACTGCTGAATTTTTCCAGCAAACCGCTCATGTCCCAGGCTCACCTCAGAGGACTTTAATTCTATACACATCCCCAGCAGATCTTTCTGCCCAGATAGCATAAAATGTAGAGTCAGTCCCCACAGAGCTGGTTTCCAAACAGGGTTTGAATTGCCAGGATCTGACTTTATCGATACTCAGAAATTCTCCACCTTTCATCCCCCAGCTACACCTATCACAGCTGGGCAGCCATGAGATTTATCACACCAGTTTATCATCCCTCTCCTGGGATGAACTGCAGTTCCCTGCTGGGGTTGCTGGAACCAAGACTTGGGCAAAAAACCTTGAAAGCCTGATCCAAGCAAATTGCATCAATGGCTCAGCAATGGCAGTGGGCCAGTGCTAATTACTTCACTGCCAATCGGTTTATCAGAAGCACCCAGCCAGTGTGTGCTCATCTTTCCAGCCCTCTCCTGTGTCTCCAAGTGCTCCACCTTTCCTTCCTCCCCTGCTGAAACATCTGGGCAGCACCTTCTCTTCTCACAGTGCACTTTATAGAGACAAAAAGGGCTCTAAGGAACAGACTGTAATTAAAATGCAGTGGAAAACAGAATGAGAAACCATGATATAAGTGTTAAGACGCTTTAGGTCCAGACTGAAGCATCTTCTCTGTTGCTCAACATAGAAACACAGAGCTAGTGCCTATATGGATGGGTAGGAGGCAGCTGGAACAGTGCAGTGCTGGAGAGATACATTCATTCTCCTCCCTTTCATAGGAAGGCTGGGGAAATTAAACCAGGTCCAAGGACTCTTTCTTCTCCATTAACACTCATCCACCACCACCTTTTTTGCAAGGCAGTCCCTCCCATCCTCCTTGCTGCAGTCACTTCAGCCAGCAGCCAGGCTCTTCCAGGAAATCAGGGCAGAGCAGAATCCCTCATTGCAGACCACCCAATCAGACAGTGGGGCAAGAGGAAACTCGCTGTTTAAAAAAGAAACTTTTCACTGTTTCTTGGGATCTGGCTTCTGTGTAGAATGACACACAAAGAAACTCTTACAACACACACAGTGAGGAATTCAGATTAGGGAAGTACAGAGAGAAGCAGAGACAGCTCTGACCCAAGCTTGAAAACTTGCAGATCCTCAACAGGCTTGTGCTAGGAACTAGAAGGAAAAAACAACCTCTGTTAAATGTTCCTACTTGATGAGCTGCTGAAAACTTGGTTTAAACTGTTGAGGTTTTTTGACACAGACAATCTCCATGCCTGAATTTGAGGTGGGAGGAGGAAGCAAATGGCCGCCAACAGAGAAAAGCAAGTCAGATCTCACTAGGGACAATCCTGAGTAACTGATCCCAAATGGAAAAAATGAACTCATGTATTCTAAAGCAGTGACTTTAATTAAAAAAAATCTCAAAACCAGACAGAGCTCTAAACTCTTACACCATTAATATCTCGTAGGCTTATTCTCAGTACTTCTCATCCATATGGTATGTGCACATAAAAAGAGGGGCAGTGCACTTTTATGAGCTTAAATCTTGGAAGGGTTAAACGAGCTGGGGAAAAAGTCTCTAATTCTATAGTCTGGGTAGCAGTACTGCCTTGTGCAGCAGAGGGAATGCTTATTTACAGGTTGCTCCCTGCAGCCAACCTAAAGAATAAGTGATCAGGGATTACAACTCACAGGACTCTGGCAAACTTGATTCAATTTATTGAGTGAAGCTTTCCAAAGCTGGTCATAAAATTCCCCTTCATCTCCCTCTGGATCACATGCAGCTAGATACAGCTACACCTGAGAGTGCCTCTTCCATCCTGTCCAGAGGCTGGGATTCAGCTCCTAAACGTTCAAAGGCTGCAGAGTGTCCCCAAGGGCACAGGGGGCAAACAAACTGACCTGAGCCAAAGGGAAAGATGAATAAAACAGAAAATATGGAACAGTTTACTATAGGATTGATCTGTGACTCAACAGTTTGTGCAGTCTGCCCAGGAAAGGCTGGCAACCTGAAACTGATGCAAAAATAGAGCATTTTTTAATAATTCCAGAGCCAATCAAACCCCTGTAACAAATCCGCTGAATTTCAGGTCGTCATCGCGCCGTGTTGCGACATTTTGGAACTTCCCAGAACAAAGCTTTTGTCCCCAGGACAGAGCCACTTGTGCAAACACACACACACACACTGCTGTCACACTGAATCCTGCACACACACGCACACTGCTGTCACACTGAATCCTGCACACACACACACACACTGCTGTCACACAGTGAATCCTGCACACACACACACTGCTGTCACACTGAATCCTGCACACACACACACTGCTGTCACACTGACTCCTGCACACACACACACACACACGCTGCTGTCACACACTGAATCCTGCACACACACACACTGCTGTCACATGGTGAATCCTGCACACAGCCACCACTGCTCCTCAGCAGGCAGGAATGGCACTTGCTCGAGCATCTGCACACGGGTGCAGCCACACAAACAGAGCAAACTGCTTGTGCAAGTGTTTATTGAATTGTACCAGCAAAGGCTTCAGTAAGAGAAAGTCACAGCCATGAACTCGGCAAAGCAAAGAAATAAAATAAATATGCAGTATTGGTGAATCCCTCCTAAGGGAGAGGGTCTGGAGAAGAGGGAGTCTGCAGATTCAATTTTTCCTGGGCTCTGATGACTTTGTGGTAGAGACAGGTGAAGTGAAACCTGAGTAGGGTAACGCTAGCCAGAGAGTGAGATAGAAATAAACAATATTATTCCTGGAAAGAAGGGATAGTAGCTGTCCCTCTGCCAAAGTGCACTCCAGTCCAGAGCCTATTAGCTGCAGATTCCTTTCCGGGCTCCACCTCCCAGTGTCAGGGCAACAGTCCCAGGTCTTGACGTCAAAGCTGCCTTTTGTTTGCTGCATAGACTTTCCCCTTGTGCAGGTTTAGCAGACCGAGGCACCGGAGCAGATGGGCAGAGAGCTCCATCCTGATCAGATCTGCAAGCTCAACACAAGCCTTCAAGGAAAGTCCCCTCCCCACACTACTAATGTCAACCATTCCAGTGAAAAAAAACACCCAAATAGTTCAGTATGCCTAATGTGTTTTACATCTGAGCTGCCCTTTTGCTAACCTTTCGTTCGATTTGTGCCCTGGGTTTTATCAGCTGTGGTTTTATCTTGCATTATTTAGATTGCAAGTGTTGCCAAGCAAGGACATTTACCGTAAGTGTGAGACAAGACTGTAGAACTACTTCCTTAGCTATCAGATATATTAGGAGAAAATCCTTACAGACATGGGGGATAAACTCCCAGTGTTCCAGGAGAGTGCTCAGGGATGTCAGAGGGGGAAGAAAGAATGAGACCAGGTTCCATTACAAAATCCTTCCACCCCTCCGAACTCAGGACAGCTAGAGCCAAACTGGTTTTCCAAAGTTAGCAGAGGAGCCTCTCCTCCATTAATCATAGTGATCTGGACACACACAAACTATTCCTTGTCCTTTCCATCCACCTGACTCCCTGCCCCCAAACACAAGCTACCCAGTGGGATCATAGGGGAAGAGGGACCTGCAGTAGAACTTGCTGTGTTAGGTCAGGCTTTCCCTGCTAGAGAAGCCCTTTAAGATACACCTATAGCAGTCACTGTAAGATTACACCATTCCTAATATAAATTTGACACTCTATTTCAACCTATAGGTTTTTTTTTTTTTAAAGGTCAATAAACAAGAGACAAAAAGAAAAGGAGCAGTCACATAATGCACACAGAAATGGGTACAGTAATCACCTGCTACAGATTTCCAAGAGGAGATGCCAGTCACCTCACATGCTCACAGTTATGATCTGACCACATCTATAATCCCTCCTTTCAACAGCAATGAACCTGACATTGGCTGGGATATTCCACAACACAGCTCTCCTATTCCCCTGCCACTGAGCATCTCCAGACTGTCTCCCTCCACCTAAAGCAGAGGCCAAAGCTCTTACTCCTGTTTTCCAAACACAGATGTGCTCGTAGGCTCTCCTTGTTCCCCCTTCTGAAAGCTGGGAAACCTTTGGTATGTCTCAATCTTGTAAGACACTCCAGCTAGTACTTAGTGATTCTTGCAGGAGTACTGTTGCTGGCTTTGTACACCTGTAATTGAGTGAAAAACACGACTATTATCCCTGGCTCAGGCATGGGGCCAGCACTGCTGGGATGCAGCGTTCCTGGGCTATTAGTAGCTAAGAAGATGAGCAGCATGTGCTCCTGCTAATGAACACACAAAAAAATCTCAACCAACCAGCCAACCCCCAAAACACCACCACCACCACAAAAAAGAACAAAATACTTTCTATGATCTCTGCTGTCAGAACAACAGAGAATTCTATGCTCAACCCAGGCCAAAGCATTCATCCCTAGTAAAGTGTTGTTTTGGGAGGCAGAAGGCAAGTTCCTGGAATTTCAACAGAGTCTGGTTGTCCATACTGTCCTTCTGACCTGCACAGAAAGCCAAACTTCCCAAAGAGCTAACCCACATGCAGTTCCCTGGGACAAGCTATTCACTGACTAGTGTGAGTAAATCTTCCTTCAACAAGACACATCCTGGGTAGGAGGAGGGAGTCCCGAGTGGAGCCTCACACAGTCACACTTCCCTCCCCTGTCTCTCAGCCAAGCTACAGGCACACAAATAAACACAGGAACCGGGTGTCGCATTTATTCTCTTTTCAGCTCCTTCCAGTGTTTTCAGAGAAGTCATCCTACACAGAATAGAAAGGCCTGCTCATTTCCACTTGCCTTCTACCAGCGGGGAGACACAAGCTGGAGGTCAGGAGGGTGACTTCCTACTACTGACACACACAGGTGATATCGAGGGCAGATGTCAGAAGTCCAGCAGCAGCTACAGCCTGATCCAGAGCTCTGCAGGGCAATGCTACACCAAAGCAGGCTCTGACTTTCTGTCAGCGTGTCCTGGAAACCCACACTGCCAGGCAGGTCACAGTGGAGATAAGCAGGACTTCTTAGACCTCATATGGATCCTTTCTCTATCATAAAGTCTTGACAAAACTGAGCCCTGGGGATGACTGGCAACCTGAACTTATTCATGTCACAAAGTGCACTCTGGAACCAGGCTGTGATGCAGAGAGAGAATATGTGCAGGTACTGAAGAGGCAGCTATTTCAGTAACTCACCAATCCCCTCCCACTCCACTGAAGTAGGTGAGCAAGTGCACAAGGCTTATTCCAAGTGCTCTCAATGCAGGAGTCAGCTCTCAAGAACACAATAGAACAAATGCTCATAGTTGGGGTGTCAGGGTGGAACAGCTGCATGGGATGGTTATTGGCCTTCAGGCTGCTGATCTCTAATATATTTTCTAAGCTCTCTCTGTCACTCCAAGGGCTGAGAACCTGCTTAAAAAAATAAAAGAAAAAAAGAAATAATATTCTAGACTATCTCATGACGAGAGAGACTTATAAACCCAGAGGCTCGAAGAAAAACAGCAACCGTGCAGAGAGAATCCCCTGACGCTGGAGACCGACAGCTGGCACCAGCTCAAACTAAGAGCCAGCAGCAAGGCAAGCCCACCATCACTGCTTGGAATATCTGGTTTTAGTAATCAGCAGGCTCCTGGGCAGGATGTGTGCCACAGCAGCTCTCTGCCCACTCCCAGCTCCTACCCCTTCTCTCCGCTCCAGACTCAGATGATGCAAGAATGAGCTGCCAGTCACAGGAGGATGATCACTGGTGCATTTAGTTTGTAGATATATGATGGGGTGTTTCCAAATTAAATAATAGAGACCAGCCATGTAACTGAAAGTGCTCAGCTACATCCCAGCTGTCTCAGGGAGCCAAACAAAATCTTTACCACCTCCTGAGCAGTGAGTGGCTCTCCATGCACTGCCTGCTGAGCAGAACAGCCTTCCCACCCCAACCCAGAACAAAACAGGCAGGCACTCCCATGGCTCAGAGTCCATGGCTGCCTTGACTTCCCTTTCTCTGTCACTTTTCTTTTTTTGCTTGTGATGTTGGTGAAAAGACCTAAGGAAACAAAAGTCCTGGGAGGAAGTGAGTCAGGAAACCTGTACCATGTTTCAGGGGAAGTGTGACTCAGAGCGCTCGGAGCAGAGCTCGCCTCTCCCTGGTGCCCTGGAGGAGGTGATAAGATTGTGTAATCCCCAAGATAACTTGCTGCACATCCTAATTCTGCTGATCCTCCCAGGGGAGGGGTGCTTCTGCCGAGTACTGTACATTAGCTGATTTCTTAGAATAAACTGTGACAGCTCCCTGTGAGCTCATCGCGTGGGAGGGGGTGCTGGGCTCCCTGCCTGTGCTCTCAGAAGAACCAGGAGCAACAAAACCACCGAATTTATCAAAAGCACAGCAAAGACCTGGCAAACCTTGTTTGGTCTGTTTGTTCTTCTCCAACACGTGGTGTAGGGACAGGAGCACTTGACAGCCACAGAGGAACCAGCTATAAAGTGGAGGGAAGGATAAGAAAGAGAGAACTTAAGAAAGAAGAGGACAAATGTGGTGGACACAGGAGGGGAGGAGGCAGTCTGTGCTGCTCAGGACTGGGGAGGGGACAGTCAAGAGCACGAGATAATGGAGGAAAGAGGCCAAAAGTGCAGGCCAAGCAAAGGAAGAGAGGAGGGCAGGGAGGATGGAGATAAGATCGCAGGGAGAGTCACTTAGGAGTGATGAGGAAAGTGCAGCGATAACAAAATGCCCCTGGGATGGAGAGAGCAAAGAAACCTTACACTGAGGGAAGGAGACCTCCATCCCTTCTGAGTTCTCAGCACACACCAAAGCCAGAGTTCACATTTCTGGGTCTCTGCTCACCTCTAAGTGCCATTCCTGAAAAACAATTAATGCCCTAAAGCTGGGGGATGGAACGCAATACAAACCATTGCCCTTTGCCAGCCATACAGAATTCTCTCTCTTTCCTGCTGGCACAAACACTGCCAGCACTCCCAAGCTGTGCCAGTTCAGCACCTGGTGCAAAGGGTCCAAGACACCAGTAGGCTTCTGGAAATTTCTGCTGTACAAGTAAAGCTCTCAGGCACCTCTGGGAGCCTGATGTCAGCTGAACTCTCAAACTCCAACCCTCTGCTTTCTGGAGACCGTACAAAATTGTTTGGCAAACAAGTTACTGAATATGAATGAAGAGAGAAGGAAGCAGGAGCCAGCAGTGATCAAACCATCCATTTCAGAGACTTTTACCCCCAGGTGAGGGGCAGCAAAGCTGCTGGCTGAGACTCAGAAGACCCAAAGCCTATTTCCCTTTCTGCCCAGACCTGCCAGCTATCCTGAGACAAACCACTTGTGCATCCTGGGCTTCCAGACCCCTTTTCCCCCTTTGCCTCACTGGTATCAAATACAAGCTTCCTGTAACATTAGATGCATCCCAGACTGCAAACTGCTGAATAGGTCTGTAATGGAAATGATAATGAGCACTTTAGGTTTCAAGCCTCGTATTTCTAGGACAATTGTCACAGCTCATATGACTGAATATCCAAGGGCTAGCAAGCCTGGGGAGAACTGTGGATAGGACCTGTGTGCAGGGGAGCAACTGACCCTGCAATTTCTGGTAACAAAAGAAGAACATTTTTATCATAAAATGTAAATCAAAGAAAATTCTCATTCTTCACCCATGAAAATTCAAGGCTGTTAGAAAACAAATTTGTTGGAAATTTGTGAGTGTTATCATGGGTTCATTCCTTATTTCACTGTGATCAGCCTGTTACTCAGAAATAGGATGACTGTATTTTATTCTTGTGGGTGATATCTTCAAGGTCACAGTGCAAGGACCAAACCCATCAGTATCATGCCTGGTAAGTGTGTGTTACTTATTCTGCACCCTGCAAACACTCACCCACCTTGTGAGCACAGCACAGGGATGGAGCTGTGTCCAGACAAGCAGATACACACAGATTTCTGTTTAAATGATGTTTTGCGAGCCTGATTCAGCTGCTGACACCTCCTCACCACACAGGATGCCTGCAGTCTTATGCAGCAGCTCTCTTTTTCCCTTTGAATCTGCACTAAAAGGAAAATATCAGGTGGAAGCTATTTTTCTAGTTAGTGTTTTTCAAGATGCTGCCTGGCCTAGATCAATTCCAAGAACTGAGGCAGTCAAACAAAGAAACTTACAGGCTGATCAGCAGCATGAGCATCACTGCTCTGACGACTTCCCACGCTGTAACAAGAATGAGCACAAACCAAAATAAGACCACACGCAACAGAAGGGCTGAGCACTGCACTCAGGGAACTGCCAGCAACAGCACCTCCAGCCCCTCTGCGTGCCCACAGCTCCAGCACCGTGCCCCTACTTCCCTGGAATACACACTCCAGGAGAAAGCCCCTCCCTAGCACTGCTGATCCAGGCACCACAGCAGAGATGGGGGCAGGCTGCAGATGGGCTTGGTCACTCAGCTCCTTCCCCAGAGGCCAGACCCTTGCACAGGGATCACACACCACAGCCTCTTCCCTGCCTTGCAGTACTATGGGATGCTGACTCTGAAGCCTGAAGCTCAACTGAATAGCAGTAAAACCCCTTTAGGGGACAGGATGGGGCAAAGCAGAGTCTTGTAGGGTACAGTGCTTCAGCCCTTCACCCTCCATGACAGAAAAAAAAAAATCAGTCACTTCCATGAACTCTGCACAGGCACAAAAATAATCTCAAGAAGTTGCCTCATTACATGTAGCTATCACAAAGGGTGGTTTTGACACCCCAGGTTACCCCAACACCTTCTCTCCTTTGTGTGCCCTGTTACAGATGCCCATGCTGGCACTCATGGTGAGTTTTTCTTCTTTCCCAGGTTACTGCGAAGAGGAGCTGAAATCAGGGACCAGCTCTCATCAGAGCTCCACTGAGAAAGTAAAGTGTCAATGATGACCTGTGTCAGTTGAGAAGTCAAAGCCAATTTTAAGCACAGAGGAAAAGAAACAGATTTTCTTTATCCCTTGAATAAAGAAAGCCATAAACACTGGAAGAGAAAAACCTTTGGACTACTTCAATTAATTGCATCCATGGAAATAACACAAGACATGCCTACATCTGCCTGTTTTGGTCACTTTAAGCTGTTTCCTGATCTCATCAGACTCAGCTAAATTTGGCACTGGGGCTATTATGGCTGTGACATTCACAGCTGGGAATAACAAGCTTTGAATCAGTCTAAGTAAAGAAGCAAATGAACCAGTGCATTTCCAGTGGTCTGGTTATAGATTGTGTTTCTGGAGATCTCTCTGCCTGGGGACCCCACAGGCATTAATAAACACTCAGGATGCCCAGCTGAACCACAGTATCAGTATATCCTACACTACACAGGGAAACTGAGGCACCCATTATGCAGCAAGAAACAGAATCCAAATTACAGGATCATTAACTATAAACTCCTCCTCCCTATCTGTAACCCTCATAAAAGTAATTTCATTTAACAGACTGGAGTTTACCCGATGGCATGGTTGTTATATGGCTCTAAAAGCACATAATCAAATCAGTGCACAGCACCAAGCTGGAATTGCCCTCTCAAGGTTTTTCTTAACTAGGGCAGTTCTGGGGAAGTCTGTGGCTGAGTTCTCTGCTCTGCAAAAGGCACGTCCCTCACTGAACACAGAGGAGGACATGGCCACTGGCACAGCCTGGCTGAACAGTTGCTCTGCTTCAACTCTAATGGGCAAAAAAACCAATAAAAGGGGTCCCAGCATAAACGTGGACAGCCTGAGTTATATCAGGGATACATGTGTTGATGATGTGACATCACATTTCAGAGTGGCTTCCAGACACACGGCCCCTTTCTGAAAGGGCACCGTTTGTAGCCTGTCTTGGTGCAGTGAGGGTTAATCCTGGCTAGTGAACAAGGATCAAGATCAGCTCATCTTTTCCAGTGAAGCAGAGAGTGCTACAGAAAAAGCTGGTTTCTCGATGCTCGTTGTCTCAGTGACTTCCAGGAACAGTGAGCTAAACTCAGCTGCTCTTCCCAGCACCAGCTGAGGGGGCGGCAGGGGATGGAACACAGCCTGTTCTTGGAAGGCAGGAAAAAATAAGGCTCTGGCAGAGCTGTGCAAACTCTCCTCTCTCCCCCCTCCTCTCCCCAAAAGATTCTTTTCAGCATCTCTTAATGCCTCACAGTACAGCTGGGTTGGTTTTCCTTTTATCATCCAACAAACCTAAGAGCAATGCAAGAAGGCAATTCTCAAGCAGAGAGAGGTTAAGTTAATCATGCAAATAACAAATAAACTCATCTCCATGAGCTCCCACATGCCCCATCATCTTGCTTAGTTTAGTGCACGACCTACTGTACTTCTTAACATTTTCCTGTTAGATAAACACAGAAAGTTTTAGAGCCATTCAGCTCATAGAAACTATTTTTGGCTGCTTTATCTTCAAGCATTATGAATTCCAAGGGATAATCGGATATTTGGACTTCTCCCAGCCTGGTTGACTGTGAAGGGAGCAGACAGTAACCTCATTGCTATTCTTCTGTGGAAACAAACATCTTTTAGAGATGACAAGTATCTGGCTTGTAGGTACAGCACTCTGAACGAGACTCAGGGAAATGCAGCAGTCACCAGCTGTGAGGAATGTGAGAATAGCCTTGAGGCACAGAAAAAAGGAAAACAGGAACCAGAATGAGTTTGTTTCAGGGTTCCCCATAAGCTGCCCTAGAAATGCAAGGCAGCAGCACAGAGCTATGAACAGAGGGAGAAATCCTGCTGCAAAGTTTGCAGTCAGTGGCGCAGCTGGGTGAGAATTCACACAGCTTTTACAAAATTCAAGCCTGGCCTCGGTGGAAAATACAAGAAATCTTGAGCCAGCTGTGCTGGGAGGTGTGACACCTGTGTGCCTGTGTGTGGGCCTCAGCTGGGTCCCAGCCCCCGGGGGTGGCAGTGAATGTGCCTGGCAGTGGCTCCAGCCAGTGCTGCCCATCCCGGGACAGGACCTGGCCCCTGCCACCAGGGGCTGCCCCAGGAGCTGCTCCCCGAGATACACAGGAGCTGCTCAGCTCACAGATAAGGCTCTGTCTCCACTGCAATCAGTCTCTCACCTACTGCAAGTGCTCCATGCTCTGGTTTTGTGTCTGTTGGGTGTTTCTTTCAGCTGCTGGACAGAAGGAAAGTTCCAAGCTGCCTGGTTACACGGGATGTTGGAGGGTCCCTGCCATGCCAAGGTCTGGGAGACAAGCAGGCTTCATTGCTATCATACATGGATTTTAGGGATATAAAAACCCATACAAGGAATAGCACAGAAAGCAATGTAGAGTGAGCAGCAAATCACAAGACCAGTTTACAGGCTGTTGAATATTTTCCCCTCTCTTGATTTTCAGGTTCTCAAGCACCAGCTTAGAGATTGAAGCACCCTGCTGTCTCTCCAGGACTTCTGAACTCCATAGCATGACACACCATTTATCTCTGCTCCCTTCAATTAGGGGCAGGAAGCAGAGAATTGGGCACTGGGCTCATTTTTAGCTGTGCCAAACTGATGACCCAGCTCCTTGCCTATAAATCAATGTAGATGTGCTCATTTATGCTCTGAGAGAAATTGGTTCATTAGCCAGAATTAAACAGAGGCCCAAACCACGCCATTTAAACTTGAACAGTGCTCTTGAACACCCTGTTCTGCCCTGGATCTGGGATTTGCTTGGTGCCTTCCTATATTTAGCATACAGTAATGTAATTGAAGCAATAAAATTAGACCCACAAATAGACTGGTTTCTCAGTACTTAATCAAGGACCTTTTCCTAGAACTGCAGAGGGCCGAAATTAAAAGAAAGGAATGTGTGGTAATCAGCCCCATGGAGACAGGAGGAAACCACCACGAGTTTAAACTCCAAACACACACTCGGGCCAGCTGAATGTACCCTTGTTTAAATTAAATGTGGCTTTACAGTGACCCAGGCCAGGGTCACATTGCATGAACCACTTGAGAATGCACAGCCCACGTACAGGGAATTAGTGAGGAGATACAAATCATGGTCTGCAAGTCACTGAACAATAAAAATGTCCTTGGAGCCCCCATCTGTAATGGATGAAGGAAACAACAGCTCCAAGGTACCTGTGCAATAACAGGTACCTCTACAGCAATGCTAATCTGTCAATCCTGTCAGTTTGGGAACAGCAATAGGTAAAGAGAGAAGTGTCTGAAAGACAAACCCAGTGTGCAAACTGAAAAATGCATAAACTAGGCAGCAATCACACTGCAGCAGGAAAAAAGGCAGGAGCCTGCAGCATGGCACTCGTTCACATTCACTAATAACAGGTCTTAGAAGATAAACTAGAAGACTTCATTTTCTGGCCTTTTCTTCTCAGTAATACAATTTTTATTGGGGGGTGCTAAATAGGAGAATTACATTTTAAAAGAATTATTTTCTGTTACCTGTTTTCATGTGATTATTAGGAAAAAAACCCTCTTCACATTCTAACCTAACAACTGCTAAAAGAATAAGACAAAGACAATATTCTGTAAGCAGAAACACAGTCAGACATTTAAGAAGTGCTGAAATGCTTCAGAAACTGCAAAGCTTGTGGCTGACATCTGGAGCTTCATTTGTATGGATTTCTGCAATATCAGTGCCCCAAGCCTCACAGCACCAGTGAGGACAGGCAAACCCTGATGCAGAACTAACACCTAAGGAGGTATTTAAAAATGTATTTCTGAGCTGTATTTTCCAGCTTTGGCAATACCCTTGAAGAGGTCAGTTGTACCTCCCCATCTCTTCTGCTCACAGCCTGCAACTGTTGTGCAAACAGATGGAACAGCCTGTCATGCTCACAGTATGCCCCTAAAAACATCCTCCAAGTGGCTTCTGCCAGAGAAGTTTTCGGATTGAAGTTACTTCCCAGATGCAGAAGCTACTGATTCCTGGAAAATTTTTCCTGCATAACAGGGGATCTCTGCTAGATGAGACAGATAATGTAGAAAGAGTAAGAGTTTCCCTGAACTGGTTTCTTTTACTGCACTCCCACAACCAGAAGATAAGGACAAGCAGGGCCCCCAGCTCACTCCCCCCCCTTACCCTGCACAGGAAAAGCAGCACTGGGCTCTAAAGCTGTATCTAAAAATCACCCACTGAAAGCTCCAGATACCAAGAATTGATTATATAAAGCTGCACCAGGGAAAGCATTCCTTGTGTGGTGCAGATTTTTTCCAATGCAGGTCTACAAAACATTACAGAACAATTAAGCTTCCATAAATATTAATAATTCCATTTGTAATTCAATTTCTAGTTCCTACCATTCATCCAATAATTAATATTGCTTTTACATCAGCATTACAGATACCAGCCTGATAATAGGAACAAAAGATTAGGCTGAGAAGCTCATTTGTAATGAATGGAGATGAATAATATCAGGTGCAAAGTGCAAGAGTGCAGAAACTGAATGCCCCTATTTCAGAGCTAACTGAACACACAAAGGCCTCTCTATCTGATATTCACAGGTACTGGCATTTCCTAGAAAACTGAGAAGAAATAATTTACCCTTAAATTATGAAACATTCACTGGAGATGTCAGTACATCTGAAAAATACACGTTAAATAACAATTCAGGGAAAAGCACTCCAGCATTTTAAGAAAAACCAAATTACCTTCCGAGCAAGGCAGCATTAAGGACATAAAGTGGAATTACCGCCTCTGCCATGGTGGTGAACCCATCCAAGCAGAGGCGTAGGAGAAGCTGCAAGACAAAGCTGATGGGGAGGTGGGGGACTGTGCATACATATATATATATATATAAAATAAAAATAGAATTAAATATCCTTTATCATACAATTCAAAGCAGAATGAGCATGTGAATAATGTAATGTTTCACCCTCAGCCTTGCCTTCTTGGCAAGGGAGACAAGCAGGCAAAGGCTGTTCCTTTGATGAGGCTTCCCTCTCCCACTCCATCCTTCTGCAGTGAGGAGCTCAAAGGCCTTGGCTTGGAAGTAGCACCCAGGCATGTCTGTGTTTAATCTTTGAAGCTTCCTTGGGCAGCATCCCACCCTTTTATGCTCCAGTTTGTTATGCAGGAGCAGTCTGGGCTGCCAGACCTCATCCAGGCCTCGAGCCCACAGCAGGTAAGCCCCTGGTAGTGCCCCAGTGGAGGCACAGCCAGCACACAGAACAACCTTCCTGGAGTTAATCTTGGAAACCCTGTTCCAGAGCAGGTGTAAGGTGGGAAAACTCCCTCAGTTCACAGGCTGCTCTACAGAGCATCCAAGCCCTACAGCTGGAAAGCCTCATGGCAATCCCAACAGCTCACCTGCAAGCAGACCTTTTCTTCAGAGGGAGGCTCCAAACTGTACAGACTCCATGCCCCTTCCTCGCCCATCAGAGGAGGAATTACTGTTTTCAGCATCTCTATCACCATTCAGAACATTTCCCCAGGAAATGAGCTCCTATGTAAGCAGGAACTTAACTCACTGGTGGACAGAATGTCCAAGAATAAGCAGCATGGGACCACCCCCACTGACAGTGAATCCAAAATCCATATTGCTTTGGGGAATGGTGGCCTGGAACCTTAGCAAGCCCACTTCTCTCTCAAGTCAGCAGCACTTTGGGGATTTTTTTGATTCAGAGCCTTTTAAAAATTTATTTATTTGATTCAATGCCTCCAAACAACCTGTTCCTAAAGAAGCTGACTTGTCATTCTGTCCTGTAAGAGCCATGAGAGGCCTTAAATCCAGCAACTACACAAAGGGATCATCTCCCTCAGGGCTTCTCCCTAAGCCCACAGACAAAGAAGGGAGACAGAAGGAGCCCTTCACTCTGAACTCCCCACACGATTGTTTTGCTTGACTAATTCAGTTTTCCTTAAAACCCCAGCGTCCTGGATTTCCCCAGTATTAAGAACTGCCACATGCACACCACCTGTCCTCTCAACACCTCTGCTTGGGCTCTTGCCTGCACGTTATCTGAACATGTACTTTCTAAAATGCTCATTACTAGGTAGTATTTTATAGTACTTTTTTTTCCTGGTGCCTAATAATTGAGAAATTAATTCATTGTCCTCCTGTGAGTATAGTGTATTATTCTGCTGTCATCCAAACATGGATCAGAAATACTTACTAAATGCTTCTACTTATTTTCATCATCATTAACAATTGCAGCATTTCCATTTCAAAGAGACCTTACACAATTCCTTTTTCTGTTTCAAGCAGAATGTTTAAATTCTTTAGCGCCCTTGAAGATAGCAGCCAAGGATAATTTTACATTTTCCTTTTCATTTCTAGTTTTCTGCACTTCATTTCTAATTTATATTAACTGTGCCCAGCTCACCCTCCCCTTCCACATTGCTTTCACTTTTTTGTTCCTAATGCTGTCTTCACGACTGAACAATGATCAGCTTTTATGAAGATAACTCTTTCCTCAGGGCAAATCACACTTTTTTGCATTGTTTTTAAAGAATACCTAATTCTAATATTGTTTTCTTATAAAACACTTGCCAAGTTTAACTCAAGAAGTCTTTTAACTTTGCTTAAGTTACATGTTATGGTATTAGCTGGGGGAGTCTTTTTATTTAGGTTTACCTTTAACAAGGTCACAGTCATGCAGCCACTACCAGCTTCCAATCCAGCTCTCAAGTCCTTTGCTCCCAGATGTGCAGGGTCTGTTAAAACACTATTTACTGATTTCTTGGAAGCCCACACAGCACATCAATCCTTCCACTCTGAGAAGGTGCACCTGCTGATTTGTGTAACCAACCACCACACATTTATCTTCTCAGGATGCACATTCCTGGACTCCAGTTGTCACTGAGTCAATGTGGCACCAGGGACTAACATGTACCTTCACCCCCAGCACTGGGTGAGGACATTTCTGCTCTCCTTTGCATGCAGAGCATCCTCCCACTGCTCTCACTGGCGCTGGGCTTAGAGTTAGACCTTAAAAGTGTGCTCCCAAAATGGGCGTGAAGGAAGGGAATTAAAATATCATGGCTGGAAAATTGCAGAGAGGGACAAAGTAAGAGCCTGAATTCTGCACTGTGCTGATCCTGACGCAGGCTGGCAGCTGGGGATTGAGACTCCACTGTCTCATGGGGACTCCAGCAAGGACAAAAGGAAAGGCAAGGGAAGAGACTATCAGTGAAAGGAGTAAGAAGTATCTTTCTTGTGTCTCTTTTTGCAGAAAACCCTTCTAGGTGGAGGCAAGAGGAGAAAATAAGAGCGGAAAAGGACCCCATGAACAACAGCATTTCCTGAAAAGCTTTGAACTCCTAGGACCATGGGTATCTCATGCCACTCAACAAGAAATTATTGCTCTCAGTCTCTTATGAAGTGTTTGGTCAAACTGTTCCCTCCTGGCACCTTCACTGAACCATCCTGTGCAAAGACAAACAAGAACCTCCTCAGGGTGGCCAGTCCCAACTGCACAAGACACCTCCAGCAGGCTGCTGTTAGGCCCAGCAAGGATTAGAAAAGGGAAAAATGGGTGGAAGCAGATGACACTAAAGGCACAGCTTCCTCGAGCTATGACACAGCCCCTTTGCAGCTCTACCCTTGACTCCAGGACTCACAGCTGTCACCAATACCTGTGGTGGCTGTTCCTGCTGCCTGTGCACTAGAGAAGCACAAATCTAGGAAATTCTGGCACTGTTACAACCACAGGCAGAATTCCTCTTTGATACCACTTAAGCCAGGAGGAGTTCTGAGAAACTGCTGCCACATGACGCAGTGCTTAACAAGCAGCTCTTACTCCATGCTGGCTTCACTTTCAGAGTGATTGCAGTTTAGGATCCCACAATCAGTGCCTTGAGGAGGAGAGACCAGAGCTGGGTAACTGTGGCAATACTGATGTCTATGAATACATCTAAATGTTCTTCTAGCCACAAATGAACAGGAACAGTGGTACTCGGGGCTGTGGTACCAGGCAGGTTTCTGTCCTTTGGGTCTCACTTAGCCCGTCTTATCTGAGAAAAGTCTGTCCCAAAGCCTCAAAAAGCAGCCCCCCCTCATCTCTGAGGCTCTGGTGGCAGCCTGGCTTTAGCAAGCAGCTGCCACTGAGGTCAGTTTAGCTGTCTGACACCTCACCCATGCTATGTCCTTTCTCACAGTGCTGTCACTCTGTAAGGGGTGAAGGGACACTTTCACCACAAACCCACAAGGCACCTTCCCTTCCCCTCACTGGCCATGCCTGGTGCTGTAGGTCACTGAGGTCTCCAGGAATCACTCACTATTGACACTGATCAGGGAATTCGATGCTGATGCCCAGAGTAAAAAGGGGTCTTTGTGGATAAGTTTTTCCAGATCAACACCCTGACCCCCCCCATCCAGGAGAAAGGCACTGAAATTCACTGCTCTGTTAGGCTCCTTTCCATGCAGGGGGAACTTGGAGGAGGAGGAGTGAGAATGCTTGGCATAATGGGAAACCTCTTTGAGGAAACCAAGGAGCTTCTGTCCCACTTTTTTGTTCTCTTTTGACCAACACTCATGTTTCAGACACACAGGTAAGGCTGGATTTCTTTCCCTTCAATACACATGGAACTGAGAGATAAAAGAGTAACAACCCTGTGCTGAAACAGTTATCTTGGGAAGTCAAAGTTTTCACCTATGCTTACATTAATGGGGGAAGGAACACTAGGAAAGGGAATATATTCACTTTTCAGAGAACTCTACAATTAACTGCAACACTGAAAATTAATATTAAGCACAATTCTCCACTTTTTCTTTCCCTGCTCACACGGGAACAAACAGTGCTATTGAGGAATAAATATTTGGAACACACAGTCAATACAGCACCATTTTGCTGCAAACTGCTACAGCCTCATCCCCACTCTGTGCTGAGCAGCACTGATCCTGCCACAGCATCTCTCCACCACTCTGTCAGGGAGGAAAGGTCAAACAAATGACAAATTAATCAATACCTGCTTTGAGACACCTTTACTCTGCCAGAGAGATATGAAGGACCACTTTCTGCACACCAAACCTGTGCCCAAGCTACTCCACACACACCCTCTGCAGGAGACAAACTCCTGATTTATACCCAGGTGTTATTCAGGAGTAACACCTGCACCATGGGCAAGCACTTAACAGCCCTCACCAGCCAGGAAAAGGCCACTGGCCACAGGTGTCCCCACTTACCACATCAGTCATTAAATACTTCACAGACATCAACCACCCCCAACATGGACTAAGCTCAGCACAGAGCACTGGCAGAACCCAACAATAAATAAACTAAACCCCAAATAATCTGGTCATTCTTTCTGTTGTCACTTAAAAGGGAATGAAAAAAACCACCCAACTCTTTGATGCTCCATAACCTATGACACTGTGTGTTACACCATAAATACAGCTCTTGGATCTCATTCTGGTAAAGTCACTGAAAAGCCCAGGAGCTTGATGTGAGCTGTCAGCTTCAAGTGAGATGCCTGCAGCAGAGCCAGGGGTGTGGAGACAACACCCACATGAGCTGGTGTGATCAGAGATCCTCCAAACCACTTGGCAGAGATTTTATCAGAGCTGGGCAGGCAGCAGGCAGAGCCTGAGTCACTTGGCAGGAGTCACCTACCATTAACCCCTCCCAGCGGTATCAGGATTGAAGGTGGAAAATTACAGGTGTGTTGCAGATCAAGGCTGTGTAACAGGTCACTCTGAGGGGTTGTGCTGCAGATACTTCACCAGGTGTCAAAGTGAATAGTGAAGGTGTAAAGCTCTCAGAAAATGGGTAAAACAAGAAGCACTACACCTTCATAGTAACAAGCTAGAAGCACCTCACACAAATATCACTGTGATGTGCCATGACATTTGCAGCTGAACTTTTACCACATGATGGCCTGTCTCTGTGTGATATCCCTTACTCTGACACAGTGAAATGAAAGGCAAATGCCTGCAGGGACTGCCCAGCACTTCTCCTCCTGGTAAGCAGCAGCACAGAGGAGTCAGAACAAAAGGCTCAGCACTGAGGCTGGAGTAGTTTCTGGTTTGTACAGTTCTTTTCAGGGCATTACCTCATGTTAGTTCACTTCCTTGAGGGGATTTCCTCTCCAGGGTCTGGCACCACTGCCTTGAACACAGATTGCGGCATCATACAAACATCCCTTTCTTCTCATCCTTCCTGACTGTTCAGCTACATTTAAATCCAATCTCTGCACCCTGCTGACTGCTGCCCAGACTCCCTTGCACTCAGATGTTCAAAGGAAGTGTCAGTACCCACAATCCTAGACAGAGAAGTGGACATTAAAATCTACCTCCTCCTTGGTAGCTGGCCCATACTTCCCAGCTGGGCACTGAGCTCTGTATTACAAAGACTGCAGAAGCCCAGGCCTAGCCAGGAAAAGGAAAGATGGGGGTAATCCCCACTGCCTATTGCCTTCTTCCTCATTTCATTAATCCATCTTCTAATGCCATCTGCTCCTTCTTTTGGTCTGCTGCACCCTCACACTGAGACTGCAAGCAGTGATTGAACTGAGCATGGGAGACCCTCCACATCCAAAATGACCAAGATTCGCCCCCTCAGATATTTCTACAACAAAGTGGTACAAAATCTGATGACGTGGCACTGGTTATAACTGACATATTCCAAGAACAGGCTCACATCACTTGAATCTGAACCAAGCTACAGAGCTGTGCCAAGTTCCCTCCTGCCACACTCCCCATCTGCCATATGGAAGGGTGTTTATAAATCCCCAGAGCTGGCTTGTCTTTCAGAGAAAGTGGCAAGGTCCAGCCCATTGGGTGTTGGAATTCTGCACTGCAGAAGTAGCACCAGGCTCCTAATGCCTTATGGATAATGGCAGAGCTCGTTTTAGTTCTTCACCTTTCCTTCTCAGCAGGAAGAAACCACTTCAGCACAAGTGACCAACTGCACTGGCACAAAGAACAACCCCAGCTGCCAAGGTGAGTGTGGAGACAGGAACAGCTGGGGGGAGCACAGGAGAGGAGATGGGGTGTCCTCTGCACCAGAGCTGCACTGATGTCCTAACTGAGACACAAATGGGGGACATAACTTCTAGGATAAAGGCCTTTCATTATTCAGTGCAGGGATTTTATCCCTTTAATGGAAAAATCTTGACAATCATGAGTAGGAGCATTCAGATTACAGGGCAACGGGAGCTGTGTTTTTCAATTCATCTTGTGCAACACACTCCAAACTCAGTTTGTTTTGACTGAAGAAACTGTTCTGAGTTCCTTCAGTGGGATTTATGAACACACCTTTGGGCATTCATGTACTCCACCCTGCATTACCTACTGTCCAACTGAGGCTGATGCAACCAGAGCTGGACAGGTTTGAGGAGAACCTCATTGCAATGACCCTCACCCCTGGCACCAGTGGAAAGACTGAAACTCAGCTTGAGGGAGGAGCTGAGCAGGTCATTCTGATAGGATAAGCAGGAACTGTGGTAAAAGGACCCCTTAATTGGAAAAAAACACCCTGAAATTTCTTTCAACCCATTTATGGCTATGAACCAGCAAACACCATTCACCTTCCTTTTCTTACTGGAGAAGTCTGCCTGGGTTGCTCCACAGCTGCCTCTCCATCCAGCTGAGGGTGGGGTCTGACACCCACTGTTGGCTTGCACCAGCTCCCAGGTCTGTAGGGCAGCCCTGTGGTTGTGTAAACCAGGCTAAACAGGATTCTGTGGCTCAGTCCTACAGGCGGCAGAGAGATGTGGCAGTGACACAACATAAAGAGACACGGAAAACATTTTCTAAACATTTTCCATTATTCTGAGGGCACTGCCACTCTGGAATATCCATAGCTGAGGGATTCTCAGTGTGATTTATAGAAATACACAAACTCTTGAGGATCCACTGCTCTCAGCTCAAACACCCTGCAAACCCCCGAAAGTTTCAAAACTGAGTGTGTACTCAGGGTAAAACTCCAAGTTTACAATGGCTCATTTTTCAGAATTCTTTCAGTCCTCTCTCACATCCGCTACAATTGATTACATCCACTGCTCTGGTTTGGAGCAAACAGTAACAAAAAGGGAAGGCAAATGAGATTTGAGCCCTTTGCTTCTGTTATTGCTGTTTGCTGGAACTAATACAATAAAAAATAGCCCCTCAATTGGCAGAAGTTTCTTACATTAATTAAGAGAATTACAAAGAAAAGGCATGAAACCAGTACAACAAAAGCACCTTTCTTGATTTCAGTTAAGATGTGAGGGAAAGAAGAGAAAGAATGGAGTAGCAGAGGAATAAAACAAAACATGGAAAGAAATACAGAAATTTGTGTTGACTATCCCCTATACAGACTATTTGCCATGTTAAATTGACAGAAAGTACAAAAGAATTTGGGGGAAATCTCAGAAGGAGATAGATTCATCTTATGATTTCTCGAGGCTTTCAACTTCTTAGTGAGGAGCATTTGTTGTATTCCCCTCTTCTATTTGCCAAGAGAGAAGACTCTATGTAGGCAGCTTCTCCAAATGCCTCTGTGTTGCTAAGGCAAACATCCTACGACAGCTTAGAACAAAGATATTCTTGTCATAGCTGAACAGGCATTGTTTGGACAACTGAGGAGAAAACTTTTGTCTCTACAGAATAATAAGTCTCTAACTCCATTTTTCAATTACTGCAGAAAAAGAAAAGTGAAATAAAATCCCTTCTCCCTGCAGACTACAGATGTAGGACTTGCAGAATCCAACCACTAGATACAGTCAAAACTGGATGTCTGCAGAGCTCAGCTATCCTGAAACTCTCTCCTCTCCTGCAGCTGCTTTGTACCTTGGCTATTGATTCCTAATTACAGCTGCTTCACCTGCTCCTGCAAGTCACCCTCCTGCCTGGACTGCTGGGTCAGGCTGTCCAAGGCATCTGCATGCATGAAATGAAATGAGACTGTGTCAGAGAGAAAACTTGCTACTGCAGCCTCCTCAGGCTCCTTTACAAAGCTCCCTTGGTTTCCATTTCTCCCTTTGAGACACTGCTCCAGAATCTCACTCCAGTGGTTGAAAATCTAATTTCCAGGCTAAGTTTATTAATAGCAAATTTGTACCACTTTGTCCTTGTGCCAGCATTGATCTTTATTATAAAGGACTTTTCTTCCCCTCTAGTATTTACTTGGCAGTGAAGTGTTTACAGAGAGACATCCCATTCTGTCCCAGGCTTTGTTTTGTAGGCAAAACAAATTCCTCTCTTCTGGTTTTCCCTCATCTGCCAGGCTTTCTGTCCCTCATTCCTCCTCCCAGCCCCGTCCTGCACCTGTCCATTTTTCAGACTGAACCCCACACAGTTTTTGGCACACTCCTGCAGCTCTGTTTAAACTTCCCTGTTTGTAGCAGGGCTATCTCCCGGAAACCATCCTACAGCCATGTGAGCCTTGACTCTTCTCCACCATATGTTCCTTCCAAATCTGGAGCTTCTCTGGCTCAGGCAGTGGTGACAGAAGGACGGAGTCTCCATTAGACCCCCAAATCTCAGACCTGTCCTACTCAGAAGTTCACAGCCCTTACCTGGACTCTGCAAGTTCTAAAATGCAGCCAAACACACACATCCAGGGAACCCTCTCTGCTGCCATGAACAATGGGAACATCCTTCTCCTAACAAGGCTCAGTTTCCCTCAGGCTTCCCTGCTAATGAAACATCTGTTCCCTGCTTATGGGCAAACTCCCTGCTGCCTGCATTACACTGGGGTTTCCCTGCAGTTTTTAATATTGTGTACATAGCTGTGCTGTCTCCCAGATCCAGCCTTTGCCTCGCCTTTCCAAGATCCACTTTCAGTATAAATCCAGGCTGGGAACAATGGCATATGAAACACCAGAACAAGCAAAGGCTTTCTCATACATGCTTAAAGAACCAATTTGGACCTAGCTAGACCCAGATCTTAGCCTAGGGAATAAATTCCTCCATAGCCCAGATCTGCTCCTCCACTGTGCGTGCTACTCCCGAACTGAACATATTTGTTTATAACAAACAAGCTGCTTCTGCACTATCAGTTCATTTTCTTTTAACTACACAGTGTAATAGGTGCACGAATTTAATTTAAGACTGATACACCCTTCAGCTGTGCTGGGATCCACACTGGAATTTGATTCCCCAAACCACGGTTTCCCAGCAGTGTCTGCAGTGACGAAGGCTGCAAGGTAACCACATCTGGCATTTCCTCCAGGTGGAGGAGGCTCCATGAAGAAGTCCAACAGGGAGAGCAGGCTGTCCTGTTCCCTGTGAGGGGCAGGAGGGACAGCAGCCGAGCAGCACATTCCTGCCTCGGGAGAAGGAGGATTACCTGAATTCCCTCACACCTGACACGATGTGCCACAAGCAGTTCAAGGCAGGGAAGGGCAGCTGGTGCAGAGAGGGGATTTTCAGGACTTTCACTCTGGAGTCTCAGGTTTAAGTCCCGGTGAGAACATCCAAGACTTCTCAACTGACAGCACTCAGGAGTGCAATGAAGAGGCTTTTGCTGGGGCAGGACAAAACCCAGGAAAACAACTTATTGGGAAAAACCTCTTATAAGAACAGACCTTTTTTGTTTAATTTTTTTTTTGAAAGAACATTGATAGAAGTTCCTGCCAAAGCTCCTTGGAACAGCCTTGCTTCTGGCAGCTCAAAAGCTCTGTTCCAGAACTTCCAAATTTTATCTTAAGAGATCTTTATTCCACATGCATCATTATTACCTTGTTCTACCATGATAAAAACAGTGAAATATTTTATTACTTTTCAGATCATTAAGATGAATTGCTCTTTACTCCATAATAAAATGTTACTCAGTGTTCTAGATTAAGGCATTGCTGGGTGTTGTTATGGCAGTGCCAGATTCTCATTACATCGCAAACAAGGCAGTTCTTGTTCTAGGAAATGAAATGTTTCAATCATATTAAGTAGCCGCTGTTCTTATTGATTAAAAAAAAAGTAACTAACTACTGGTTTTTTATATGATACACATACTGTGACCTGCTACTAGGCTTTACTTAGCAAATCAACGGGAATCATAAGCAGTACAACAACTTAAACTGGATATAACTCAAAACAAAAATTCAGAAATCCCAGAGCAAAACATTTCTAAAACTCAAAATCTGGGACACAGTGTCCTCATAGGAAATTTTAAACATTATTTCACTCTGATTACAGGGAAAAGAAAAAAAAAAAAGCCAAACAAGCTTTACAGCGCCACAACTTCCCAGGAAACAGCAATTCTCAGTTAGGCTAATGTGCCTTAATTCCAAGAAGCCCGAGCAGGATTTTTTGCTCGGAACAAAGTCCAAGAGGATCTGAATGGAGGGAATTCTGCAGGGATCCACAGCACAAACAGGGAGGTTACAGCAGGGCAGGCACAGCTGGCCCCAGGCTGAGCAGAGCCTTGCTGGAGCAGTGAGGCACTGCCAGATAAGAGGAAGGAGGATGGAGGTTCCCTTCACCCCTCTGCCCACCGGCTGCAGAGAGGGAGAAGTGTCGTGCTCTGTGTGACCCCATCCATGTGGGAATGCTCATGGCTCTGCTGGCAAGTGTCCACACGTTCCAGAGGGGCTCAGGAAAAGGCCCAACATCAGAGAGGGATGGGGCCTCCCTTCCTGCCTTTCCAGGCTCTGCACAGGAAGGTGCCAGCAAGCACCAACCCCTGCAAAGATGGGATTGCAAGCAGTTTTGGGATCAGGACTCCAACAGGCTACAGGACATCCACCTGGACACCTCCATCTTTTAATTTTTGTGCTCACGACTACCCTGGCCTTAACCCTGTACCTACTTAGCAACAAAATTACATAATTACTAAATTAAATACTTCATTTGATACTTGACTAATGCTCTTAAATTATCCAGCTTTCACAAGTTACCAAGACCACCTGTCTAAAGACAAAATTTTCCCTCTCGAAGTACTTATGGCCTTTTTCTTCCCCACAGAGGCAACAGCACATGAAAAAGCCAAAATAAATGAGTAAGTAACTACCTCCATACTCTTGGCTTTATTGCTGGTCAATAGGGCACACAATCAAGCCCTGAAGTGGAACAGACAATACATTTGCTGGAGTTTATTGCACAACACAGGACCTGCATCACGTGCATGTGTGCGTTGCTGAGGTGGAAATAATCGTGCTGCTGAACAAAGGGCTACTGTCTGCTGACACAAACAAGACAAAAAAACCACTGACCTGGAAGTTAAAGTACAAAATCTACTTTCAGCCTGAGTGCCTGCTGCCCATCCACATTAAATGAAGAAGCCTAGTTTGAGTGAAGTATGAACTTAATCTGCTCTTCTCAAGCAGAGAGAGCACATGCCAGCACCAGGACTCCACCCAGCAAACCCCACCAGCTGCCAAATCACTGAAGGACAATGCAAGACTCAACTGCTTTTTAGAGGGGGATTTTTCTGTCACAAGGCTACTCCAAATTATCCAGCATCAAGAGATTTATCTATGCAAGCCAACAACATTGGCTGGGGGAGAGTTACACAACAAGATACTGGTGGGGGAGTAGAGTAGTGAAAACTGAAAGAGAAATGGAGCAACCTGTGAGTAGTTTCTAAGCACTGTGGCAATACAAACACACCACCAACTGCAAAGGCTCAGAGAAGGATTCCAGAGAGGCAGCAAGCTCAAAGTCAAAAGGTGTGGTGAGAAGGTCACTGCTGGTAAGTGGCACAGCAATCAATACAGGAGAGGAAAAAAGATTAACAGCTTAACAGCCTCCAGTCCCTGGAAAGACTTAAATCGATGACTGGACGCTGGTTTCACAGAATACAAATACCACACAGCACCAGGTGTGCCAACTGGAATGACTGGGATGGCTCCACTGAGGTCAACACAGTTGTAACAGCTTACTCTGGGTTTACATCTGGAACATCAAACCACTACGCAAACCTAAGTAATTAATCATCAGCCAAATTCCAGACCAGGAATTTTATAATTCCAAGTATTTTTCAACAACCCAAGCAACTGTGTTCACATTCCAGACAGTCTTGCATGAGTATTCCAGTAAGAACAGAGGATTTTGATGGCAGAAGCCACTCTCCCACCAGCACTGCTGGGTACTGCAGCTCCTGCAGCAGCTCAGGCTGCCAGGTAAGGACTCCGTGGCCACAGGCACTGTGCTACCAAGCTGATGGATGTGTCCCCCTGTGAGCATGCTGCTGTGTATGTACAAAACACAGGAGACAAGCTGACCACCAAGAAAGGAAGAAGCAGCAGGTGTGGAGCTAAAACTATAGGCAGCAGCAGGCATAAAGTGGAAATCAAAATTTCCCATTGCTGAGGACATGGCACTAGAAGCAGAGTTCTGCCTCCCCTACACTCACACCCAGCTGGGCAACTTCTATAGAAGCTGTGTTTATATAAACTCAGGCCGGTGGTGTCTTTGTGACACACTGGGAGTGCTCTGCTCTTGATCAGCAAGAGTCCTGTGCTCTGTCCACTGTTGCTTGCCCATCACCTGTGGTCCACCAGGAATCCATCCACTGCAGAAGGGGCTCCACTCACCTGCTAAAGTGCAGGCATTGAGCAGAAATGCTCAATTTGCCTCCTCCTATATACAACTGGCACCTTCTAGAGACTCAGTCTCACACTTATGATTTCAGAGTGGCAAAGCAGGAATGTGGTAGCTCAGGCCTTCCCTCCTAAAACTTCAGCTTCATTTTAACCCAGCCATTCCTCAGAATCTTGTCTTCCCTAGATGAGCTTCATGTAATGGTTTCTTCACCTCTCCCTTCCTCCAGACAATCTGCCATTTGTGTGCCTCCAGGTCCTGCAGCGTTTAGCAATGTCTGTGCCAGTAACACACTGTGAAAATTACCCTCCTGTCACATCCCAACACCACGGCTCTCAAAATCAAACATTTCTCTGGTAACACTCTCAGTCAAGGAATATCACTGCTTTCTGCTCTCGAGGCACAATCATCCTTCCAAGGAACAGCTGGGATGTACACTATTTAAAATACCAGTAAAGGGAGGAACAAGTACAGCTACAGCTGGGTTTGCCAGAACTGCCATTAAGAGCATTTGAGCTCTTGCTGTGACGCTGCCATGGCTCTTCTTTTGCTGTGCCTCAGTTTCTCACTACATCTGTTGCCACTGGGTATTTGGATGGCAAACTCTTCTTTGCCATGCTGCAAATTTCAGTCCAGGAGCTGAGAATCCCTGCCATGGGCAGGATGATCTCAGAACATCCCAGCTGTCACAAAAGAAAAGATGAAGTATGAAACTACTTTTCACCTTTGAAGCAAGCTGAACCCGGAGCAAACATTTAATGGGGCCAAGGCCTCTTCCTCCCCAGGCAGCAGTTTGTTCACATGCAGTGGTTCTAAGGCCTTCCACCCTATGGAAGCCTTGCTCATGGTTATCTCTGTAAAGCTGACAGGGCAGCTGCCACTGAAATCACATCAATGCCCACTCTGCCTAAAATGCTGAGATGAGCACACAAACACTGAAGGGTGGCCATTCAGGTGTGCTGGTGAAGGGGGCAGATGAAGCAGATCTCTAGAGCTAGAAGCTGCCACTCAAAGCTACAGTTCTGACACCAACCACACCAAGGAGACAAACCACAGAGACCACAATATGTGGCAGCACTTCCCTGCACCTGTCTGCAGCACAGCACATTTGCCACAGGTGCACTGTCAGAGCAGCAGTGGCTGCTGTGCACAGGATGCACGTTCCCAGCCCTCTGCAGCAGCTGTATCACGCTCTCACTGTGCTCAGAGAGGTGAGTGCTGGTGCTCTGCTCACTCCCACATCCTCTGGGTTTGCACTGGAAAGCAGCAAAGCCAAGCTGGTTTATCAGGCTGCAGCAGGGTGCTGAGTCCTGTCACCAAGCAGCAGATGAGATGAATTTCATAAAGGTGCCCCTGTGTTCACCAGAGACTGGATGGACCACACTGAGATTTGCCAGGAGCCATCAGGGAAAAGAAACAGAGAAGGACTGTGACATGACCCTCCACAGAACAACATCTGAAACTTCTGACACTGAACTCAAAGCATATCAAAACATCTATGGAAGAAGAAATAGCCTGGAAACTGGATTAAGTCTCTCTTGGTACCTCATCATCTTCCTGAGTGTGAGAAAGGAGCCTTCTTTCAGTGGGTATTTCTTCCTCAGGATGCGGCCTGGAGTGGAAATTGTAGTTTATTAAAACTAAATACAGTTTTTGATAACTTTCCCAGACAAAAAAAAAAAAGTTAATGCAAGTTTTGGCTTGGTCTTCACTTGGGAAATGACTGCTCTGTAACAAGGTGAGCTCTAGCAGCTTTATTACCCCACTCAGCAGAGGCACAAGTATCACCTCTAACAAGTCAGAAGCACACATGGTCCCCCTTACATTTCACAAGCAGGAAGGGAAGGATGTGCAAGCAGCCTACAGAAAGAAGTGCTGGAGTTCTTCCCCTCAGAGGTGAAGACTCTGAGGAAATATGGGAACAGACTACCACATGGAAGGTGCTCTAAGGAGAGGGTCAGCTGTTCTCCACCTCAGGACAGAAGTGCTCAGCTTTAGTCATAGCACAGCTGCCATGACAAAGGAAAACTTTCCAGCAGACAGAACCACAAAGCACCAGGACTGATTGCATGCTAAGTCCTTATCAGCACTGGGAGCCTTTCGGGTCAGGCTGGGCAAACATTTGTCAGGAATGATGTAAGGCAAGTTGATGCTTACTTGGATGGGGAAATTGGGCTAGATGACTGTCAAGTTCTCTTCCAAGCCATTTTGATCTATGGCCCTACACTGAGGAACTGAGTGCTGGCCAGTAATCCACACAGAGGGAGTCATGTGGGTCCTCAGAGATGTCCTGTGTCACCCTAATGCAGTGACTGTGTCTGTCAGTTCCTCACATGGAAAGCAGTCTCAGTCCTACAAGAGCACAGGCTCAGCAGAGAACACTATGAGGATAAATGTGTTTGTCTCTCTAAGGTCCCTGCAAAGTCCCTTTCACCCCATATCTTGGGTGGACACTGAAAGCACAGTCAGTGCTTGCACTTTGGGGTGCTCACAGGGACATTACCCCAGAACAAGGATGGTGTCTATCTCTGACCTCCAGTCCTAGGGGGCCTTTGGGCCTCACATTCACAGCAGGAGGTACAATCCCAGTCCTACGTCACAGCTTTGAGTCCCCTTCCAGCCTTCCTGACACAAATTCAGTGTGGAAGTTCTGTTTCCCAGCACAGGAACTGAGGTTAAAGCCCCGTTTGCAGTTGCACCTACACTTCAGCCCTCTGCTGACCCCAGTTCTCGCTCTCCCTGGGGACTGCACCTTGCCCAAAAAGGGAAGGCTGAGGCAGGAGTGTCTCCAGCATGGACACAACTAAACTGGGACCGCAGCTCCATCTGCAGGGCTCTGCCAAAGCGGCTCCTCCTCGGGGAAGGGAGGTGTCACCCCAGCAGATACTGCACACCTGGTAAACCCCAAAACACAGATGTGAGCATCAACACAACCACGCTCCTCAGAGTCCTGAAAGCAAACAAAGCTCCCCTCTGAAAGCATCACCTCAGGAATCAAATCACCATTTTGATATACCTCCCAAGATGCAGTAACTTCCCAGAAAATTCAGTGTGTGTCAGATACTGGATTACGCAGAATGCTGAGTGAAGCCTCAGCCTTTGTGGCTTCAGGGAACAGCTCTGCAGAGCTCACGAGCCCGGGGCTCTGCCGGTGTCAGCTCAGACTCCTGCCCTCAGGCAACACAGACAGGGCCCAGTGCTCCAGCCAGGCTCCTTAAAACCTCCAAAGTGCTTCTGTATCAAAAGAAACCTGGGCCAATCTGTGTAAAGCACCAAGGAACACACTGTACTACACCAGCACATTCCCTCGGATGCGAGTCCGACAGGAACATCCACCCTCCTGGGAGGAACAGCAATTTTTCCTTTTATGAAAAGGTCAGCAGCATCACGTGATTTTCCAAGATATATAACCACTATGCAATGCAAATACATAGAAATGCAAGTGTTTTAGGGATAAATATAGGAATTTAACCCTTGTCCTACTGTATTAGACCAATAGTCTGTCTCATAGGGGATTTGTCCTGCTCAGGGCTTGGACAAGGGATTGACTGATGCTTCCAAGAAAAAGCACACTGCCTTCTGCAGCCCAGCCACTGGCACTCTCAGAGGGCCACCTAACTCCAGCCTGCTGCAGGGAACCATTCCCTGAAGAATGCAGCGTGCTGCTCTTTAACATTCCCATCAGCCCATGGACTATCCAGCTTTTAAGGCCTCCTGCAGAAGCAGGCTGTGTATAATGCTCTGTTTCATACACAAACACTGCTAACACCCAGAAGAAATCTGAGAACTCATTTCTATAAATTTAATTTTTAAAGTCTGGCAAAATGAACTAAAAAATATCCCTAAAGTACTATTAAAAAAACCCCACACTTTGACTGTACTTTGTACTCATGGCTCTAGGAGGCCAGAAATCAGCTATACTGAAACCGTATTTCCAAACCTAGGCTCAAGTGCACTTTAACTGACCTACTTTTGTTCTCTCCTTCCCTAGATTTCCTCTACTGTGTTTAACCAGGGTAGGTACTGCAGGCCAGAGAAGACTCACAAATTCAACAGTGTACAGGACATGGTAAACTACTGGGGTGGATAAATGTAGCGTGAGATGTACAATGGGTGAAAGGCAAGCCTGTGAACAGAGCTGTGAGTAGGGAGAGGTTCCAGCTGGAACTCCAAGTGCTGGTTCATCAGAGAGAGCTCAGGTGTCTGTGGGAAAGCAGGGCTGATGTTCAGGAGTTAAGGGGGTGAAGAAAAGACTCATTTGAGGACTGAGTGTGGGAGAGGCAGAGGGGAAAGGGAGCAGATGTATCAGCGCTCATGTAACACCCTCTGAACCTGCTGCAGCCTTCCAACAGACTCAGATTGCTGCTGCATGTCCTGCTGGGTGTCTCTGGCTGCGCAGTCCCACGTCAGCCTGGACAGAGCCTGACAGCTCCTCCCTGGCGCACACACACAGAGCAGGGCCCTGTGTGGACACTCCCACCCCTCCTGAGTGCTCACCTCCACTGGCCCAGCAACTGCTTCCATCTGGACTGGCAGACCAGATCCTTTCCTTGCCTTGCCTTCCTTCCCTCCCTGGCTAGCTATGGTCCAGAAGGGAACTTGCACCACGGGAAACAGCAGGAACAGCAAGCAGCAGCTTGAATTTAATCCTGCCATTATTTATACTGACATGATGTTGACTGTCCACTTCAGGGACTTCTCTCAGTGCTGTTTCAGGCAGCCCTAGTCTGAGTCATCCTTCCCAAAGAGACAGACCTCAGCTATTCCCACGCCTGTCAAGAGACTGGGTCCTGCTCCAGACTCAGCTTGTCAAATTTTGTACAGGCCATTTCACCTCCTGTTTTTCAACTTCTCCATCTGCAAAACCAGAGTAGTGACTCTGGCCTTCTTTGTAAAGTCTTGCAATTAAAAGCCTCATGTGGAACTCAGGCATCTCTATTACTATCAGAGCAATGTGTGGGTGCCAGGTATTTATTCAGGCCTGCCAGCATCTCTGAATAATTGCAGTGCAATTCTTTCAAGGAGCCTGATCTGAAGCACTATCTTTATTACAATGCTTTGACTGTTTCTGGCAGCATCCACCAAGTGTCAAGGGCTGTAAATTCAGGTGCTGTAACATGTGCACTGATCCTTCAGTGACAACTGCTCAGCAGGAATGGAAAACAAAGGCTGCTTTGCTATTGGAGCACCAGGATCCTGGAACAGAACTGCATTTGAAATGTGCACATCAGTTATGTCCTGTTATACCGCAAATCCCTGTGCCAATATAAGCCAGAGTTTGGATTCATCATCCCATCTGGTCACATTCTATATAAATGCATCTCAAGGCCAATTAAAAAAAATAATTAAATTCTTTCTAGACCAAATGGGTGAGCTGGCACGTTGAGAAGCTGTATTTTTAATCTGGAGATGTGAATCTGGATTTTAATCTGGAGACTCTTCTGTCTTGGGTCCTGAGATGATTGAGTCACTTTAGCAGAGCAGACTAAAATGTTTCATGCAGTTCCCTGAAGAAGGTGAAACACTTCCACATGCACAGCTGAACTTCTGCATCTCTGGATGAGGTCTGTGCCAGGAAATGAGGGGTCTGTCACTGCATGGAGAGTGCAATGCTCTGGGGAATGGAGATTCCTTTCACAAGGCAGAAGGAGTTTTCAACAAGCTGTTCAGCCAGGATCAAGAGCAAAAACCATCCTGCAAGGAGAGTTATGTCTGACACAGTTGTCAGCTGCTTTGTTTCTGGATGTGCAGAAACCTAGGCCTGTGGGAAAAAGAAAGACCAGAGCTTTAAGTCTCCCTAGGGACATTGTGCCTGTACCTCCATCGTATAAAAGCAGCTATTTTCCAGTGGCAATAACCCCACCAGAGCCAAGCCACCCCATCAGAAATGCTCACCTGTGTCAGAATTTCTGACTCAAACACTTGCCAGACTGTCTCAGGATAGCAGAAGGCTGAGATACTGCCAGGCAACCCTTATTTTGTCAAAGACTGGCTTCAGCTGTGAAGCTTCTTTAGCTGAGCTCATTCAATACATAAAGGTGCAGGGACATATTCTACAAAGGACACAAAACCTGCAAAAATCTGAAGGCAAAAAAAGACTTACTTGCCACAGAAGTCCTTGTGAATGGCATGGAGGGTGAGCAGTAAGTCTGGGTGTGCCTGTAGCCAGTGCTCTACCATATCTGGATGCCTGGGATCAACTTCCAGAAACACACTCCTGAAAAGACACATTTGGGAGTAGAATTGGGGAGGTGCACATTTAGGTTGCTAAACTGATAAAAATTAAGATCTTTCTTTCTGTATGACTCTGACCAGCGCAGGAAATGAAAAGGTCAGTAAACACAGTGCAATCCAACAATCCTAAACCAGATAATAGCTGTCCATTTAAGATGCAGATCCCAGCTGCCTCCTTCAGTGGAGAAAGTGTTGATCCCGGAGGGGATTCTCATGGTACTCCTCAGTGTGAGCAGTTAAAGCCTTGTATCGAGATGTAGTGAGCCCTTCTGAAGCCCACCCAGAGATACCACCAGCACTGTGTTTCTGAAATCCCCAAAGCTTTATGGGAAAAAGGCAGTTTTTATGCTGCAGGAACACTGAGCACTGAAGTCCCTCCGTGTATAAGCAGCAAGAGACACGAGGTACAAGTCAGTACACACAGTCTTCCACAGTAAATGTCTCCATGAATCAGCTATGAAAACAACACCAGCATTCAAGCCTACAAAGAACTGATCAAACAACCTCAGCGAGGGCACCAGGACCAGGCCTGGACACTGCAGGGCTATTTCCATCTCTGCCAGGCTTTATGACACTGGCTCATTCCCCATGTCCCCTCCCGTGACAAAGCAGAACCACCCCAGCTCACAGGCACTGATGGAGCTGGTTATGGCCTGGGACAGCACAGCAAGAAACAAGTTTAGCAGGCAAAGGACACAGGCCAAACCCCATCAAACGCTCTCCTGAGAACTCTTAAAATATCCCACACTGAATACTCCCTACAAATTCACCAGGCTAACTACAAGCTGGGTGTGGATCTCATTTCTGACCTTAAAAAACTTCCCCGCCTTAATGGGGGCTCCACCTTATTAAACAAACAAAAAGAGAAGGAAAAGAAATAATCTTAACAAACAACCCCTCAGGACCAGTCTCTATTGCTGGGAAGTTCTGAGGGGCATCTTCTGCTCTTGTGGTCATGCAAAGCATGAGGAATGAATTCTGCATGCAGTATGCCTCTCAATATCCCCATTCTTCTTCTCAAAACAGCAGATTTTCAACGACCTCTCTTATGCTGGCCAAATGTCAGGAATATTCAACCGGATGCGTGAATGCCCTGGCACATGAACAGTACACTCAGACTTCTGGGTATCAGCATGTTGATCTTCGAAATGGATCCCCCATGACAGAGAACAGGAACAATCAGTCTTGAATATTAATCATGAAGAAATTTAACATTTAAGAAACTATCCCTGACTGATCTTCTTTCTCCTGGGATATTCAGCATTGTATACTGGCACAACAAACAAGTTTCCCCTAATTAAAGGGTGGGAGGGAAGCAGAGATCTACATCCATCCTCAAAGAGTTCTACATTGCTTCTCCTTCCATCAGTTATTCACCTTAGAAAGCTCCCCCGCTTTCTGCACTCTCTTTCTCGGCTGCTTTCTTCCATGTTCTTTCTGTTGCTGCTCTGACCTTTAAAGATTCTCACTTCACTAATGACCAGGAAACACCACCAACAGCCAAGGAAGGCTCATATCCCCTTATTAACCAATTTCAAGCTAATTTTGCTTACACACATGACATTTTGTAAACTGCTATTATTAACTGGGGCAATGAGGGGGCAATTTTGCAACTATTTTCACTCTGTTTTGTTTTCATATAGGGAAGTACAGAACTCACAGAAGTGGATGGATAGAAGACATGAAATTCAAGAGGGCAGTGCTTACCCAGAAACCTTCAGAAGAGAAGGAGCCAAAGCCAGAATTGTTTTGATGACTCTCATGCCATCATCTCCCCCATCCAGTGCATCAAGGTCCTCATAGCTGGAGTGTGGAAAGAAAAAGACATTTGACAGCAATTCCTGTGGTCCTTGAAAATGCATCACCCCACACCTCAAAGGAGAAAAGTGCCCCTAACACACCTGAACTCCAGTGCTCCCAGGGCAGGTGACAGCACTCATCCCTTTTATGGGAAAGACAGGAAAGAAGGCAGCTACCACTGGGCTGAGAAACCCCACATTCAGCACAAGCAGAAAACAACCCCTGGAGTATTTCTGAAAATTAGGAGCCAGCTGTAGCTAGGATCTCAGAGCTCTGACACATAGGTCTGTTCTCTCTAAGCTGGCCAGGGAGCGAGAGGTTGTACAGCAAGGGATCACGGCTTGATTCATCCATGCCAACCACGAGATCAGGCTGTGGCTAACACAGCAGAGCCAGCTGGGATGCAGAAAGCTCAGCTGTCACAACCTGCTCTGGTGCACATCTCACACTGAGGGGAGGGCAGGACTTTCTCCTCACATGCATGACAATCAGTTTGGACTGGTAACTTGCTAATTTCAAACTGTGTGCTTTTTACATTTTAATAAATCTGTAAAACACTTCCATATTGCTTCAGGCCTGTATGCAGTAACCAAGCAAGCCTGTATTATTATATCCCAAATAAACACACCTACCTTTTGCATGAGTATATTACATTTGCATGTTTTGTGTGCAATTGTGTGCAGTATAAGGAAGCAGACAGAAAACCCTGTTTCAAGGAACAGGAGAGGAAAATCTCTTTGTCCAATTACCGGAGGATTTCTGCATCCAAGGAAGCCATGTCTTCATGGAAGACATATGGGGGGTTACTGACTATGACATCTATGGGGCCCCAGAGCAGCAGCTGTTTGGCAGAACCTAGAAAAGAAAAAGAATCACAACCAGCTCTCAACCACAGCATCTTCCCTATAAGCTCAGTGCCAACACCCTCCCCAGGAAACTGTCTCCAGGCACATGTAAATGTGTTTGGCCCTGCTTTGTGATAATCAAATTTTATCCTGTTTCTTTCTGCAACAGCCTGCCCTGTTCCCTGTCCCAGGAATGCAAGAGTGATACAAAGCAAAGCACAGGCAAACTATCATTTCTTCCTATCAAGAGCCTGCTTAGCAGAACATGTTAAAAAGCACAGGAACTTGATGCCCTGGAGCTCTGTGCCCACCTGGATCTAAAGCAAAAACCAGAACTCAGAGAGCCCACAAAGGCCTAAGTGGGAGCTCAGACTGGCTGTCCAGATGAACATCATTCCTCTTACAGAGCTGCAGCAGGACCTCCAATGAGCTGCAGAGCCAGGGCCCCTCAGTAAAACAACAATGGGCTGCTCTTCTGCAGAGCAGGTGCAGCTCCCTATGCTCCTGCTGCTGTCTGACACAGGCCAGACCTCGTGTAACCACGTGAGTGTGGCACTGTCCCTCACGCAGCCTCTTGGCACAGGGCTTTCAGCTCTAAGGGGTAGCAGAGTGTGAAAAACAAGTGTCAGAAAGGTGTACTAATGAACCCACAGCTGCAGCTCCTGGCTCCACAGCTGCTAACAGCCAAGCACTATCGACCTAACTGGATAGCCCCACCAAATGTTAGTTTTAACTGGTTTCAGCTGTCTCTGGGGGAGAAAAGCATCCTTTCCTGGTTCAACTAACCTAATTTCAGGTGAATAAGGTTGGGCATTTAATCTAAGCTAAGTATCTGGGCTCCCTCTAACATCAGCGGAGAGATAGGCATGTACATGTTTATCCAAAGCATCCATGTCAGCATGGAATGAATTACACTCTGGATATATTTGCCTCTCCCCAGTAATGGTAAAGACACCTGGACTCCCAGCTCAGACACAACCTTGGGACACCTAAAGCCAGGAACAATTCACCTTCTGATGTAGTCAGGGACTTCTCTCAGCTGATCATCTGCCCTGGAAATCTCTGCAGGGAAAAGCTTCACTGGCTCACTTCTTACTGACCTTTTTCTCTATTAACTTCACTCTTCTGCTGCCTGCATCCCAGAGCGGTCCCTTGGCTCTCTCTCATGCCTCCCTCCACCCATCAAAGACAAAAAGGGAAAAAGACAAAGGGGATTGTAACAGCGGAAAAGAGTTACTGTGTGAAACATCTTGGTGGATGATGTGAATCCTTTCTTGGAGTTGCAGCCTGTAAAATGCCAGATGCAAGAACAGAAAGAAGAAAGATTAGGAGGTGTGTTTGTGTGGATTCATGAACAGTACATTCTACATAGAGATCGTTAAATATTGCACCTCTTATCTGATACACATATATTCACAACTGCCAAGATCTTCCCTGCATATTCTCTCCTCCCACCACAGTGGCATTACACCCAAGTTCTACTCCCTTTGCTGAAGGCCTGTCAGGATACACAGGCATTGGGAAAGTGAGGGATTCCTGCACTGTGTGCTGTGTTTCCAGATGGATCTGGCACTGGGATTGATCCAGTAAGACTCATCTAAGCATCTAGAGAACACAGCTGGGATAAGGGAGCTCTGAAAAGCAGGCAGGATCCAAGCTGGGTTCAGTCAGGCAGTAACACAGCTTATCCTGCTGGCTTCTCTCCCAAGAGCTACAGGGCACCATGCCAGGGACAAGATCACAAAGACGCAATGAAAATATCCATGGAGAAATATGAAGTTCTCTGATATGGCATTTATACTCCCTCATCCACTCTTGAGCCAACAAGCAATGTTAATAAGCAAGACAATTTTCCCCAGAGGCCAGAGTTATAGTTTATCAAGGAGGCGAAGATCTGGCCAGCTTTTATTGTATCTATGAAAAACTGGAACAGAATTTGGTTTGACACTGATACATTAGGAGGAAACCTCTGCTCCCCATTCCCTGTAACTGGGCTAGGAGGCAAAGGGTAAGAGTGAGGTGACCAGTTTGGGAAGGGCTTGTTCCTACTCAGCTTTTCAGGCTCACACACAAGCTGGGGCTGGTTGCTAGAAGTGAAGAGATGCAGCCCAGTGCAGTCAGCATCAGAAGCAGCCCCCACAGTGCTGGCAGCAGCTTGGGAAAAAAGGGGTATGTGGGCCTGTGGACAGAAATCCCAGTTAATGAACACCTCTCAAGACTCACAGCTGTACTGGACTCCTTGAGAAATAGCACCAGGAATTTTTTCTGAGATGGCTCTAATTAATGCCTAGGGCCCAGCAGCTACTGAGGACATGGATGCAATCTGGAGCTCATTTCACAAACCTTACAGAGACTCAGAAGCACACTGGGATTCCAGCTCTGGGGTTCCCTGTGGTAGTGACGGGCCAGAACAACCTGACAGAAGAACCAGCTGAGGAAGTGGAGCCACTGGGAAGGACAAGGACAACCTGACAGACATCTCTCAGCACAAGGTGTTTGAGCCAGCAGCTCTGAACATCCATCCAGTCACAGCACAGGTGTCTGAACAGCACAGGATCCTTTCCAGCAGCACCATTCCCACCAAACCAAGACTGCAGGGAGGATGCTGAGGGACCCCACACAGCACATCAGAGGAAAAGTGCTACCTGACTGTGCAAGAATTTCTAGAGGAGCAAGGACAGAAACAAGCACAACAATAATGATCGAGGGAGCCAGAGAGAGAAAGGCTCAGGAAACACCTGTCCTTAACCTCCTAGGTGACATAAACATTCCTACTTCAGTCCTGAGCTTCCTGAGTTCACAGACAGGGATAAGAATAGTTACCAAGAAACACTCTGAAAATCCTTGGCAAACAGCATGTGAGCACCACTGCTTTATTTAGGCTGCTGTCTTAGCAAAGCACGTTCACAAGACAAAAACACTCTGGTAAACATGAGCATTTTTTTTTAAATTGTTACACGCTTTAGGAGTTCAACAACTAAACATTCTCTGGTTTCCAATGGTGATAAACATGAACCACATGTACAAGTATTGAGGACTCTTGGTCTTTCTCAAGCAACAATTTACAAAAAAGTGAGTAATATGTGGTCTTGTACCTGTGTGCATTCTCCCTGGTGAGACCCACAGCAGCCTCCTCTTTATCCATGGCTATGACTCTGCTCTGGAACAGATAAACACAACAAACCCCACCAAGCAGGTGTTACAACACCAAGATTCCCGAGCAGATGTGCTCTGCCAAACATGCAAGATCAGAACTGACAAGAGACTGCTCACTCTGGGCTGCTGGAAGGAACAGCTCCTGAGGAATGCATGTAGGGCATAGCTGGGATCACGAGTGATGTGTGTAAGGCACTAAGGTGACTGAAGGCTCTCTGCAGCACAGCCAGCAGCCCACCAGAACAGACAGCAACAGAGCCACAGTGACTCATCTCACCTGACCCCTCACTGCTCCTAGCAGGATGAGACTCAACACTCTGGCTAGTCTGGGCTAGGCACAGGCTGCAAGAAGGTCATATTGCTGGATTTATCCTCCCTAATACAGACAGGATCCCTCCCAACACTAACACAACCACTTGGACAGAGATTCTGGCATTTTCCATCTGTTATGTAGACACCTTTTACCCAGTTACTCCACTGCAGTCCTTACATCACATTCACAGCCTGTACTGACTGCACGTACTTGACTGTGTGTCAAGGATTTGAGAGTTCTCCATCATAATGGTAAAGCGATATGGCTGCACAGCTAAAGCTTTGTTTGACCTTCCATTCCACCTTGGGAAACCCACAGGCAAAGGCCTAACTTGGTTTTGCTTTGCTCAATGTTTTTTTAAGCACAGGTGTTGGTAAAGATTTACACAGAGAACATGTGCTTGGAGATGATGGTGTGATTGGCCATCACTCCTAAGGGGATTAATTTCATGGTCCCAGGCCAGCACCCACACGCATGAAGCTCACCCTTAAGGTGAAGGACACAGCAGAGACCATAAATGAAAAGTTGCTGCTGTTTTCTCAGTACCTCAGTGCCAAATTCTGCCTCAAACACTAAGGAGATTACCCAGAGTGTAACTTCACTTAGCTGTCAGTGTGGCTACCGCTAATTCTAATCAGTCAAGGCTCTTTATTTCCCTGGGCACAGCAGTTTGGGCTGGGAAAGGACTTTTATGAGTTACAGGGACAGACTGACATAGCTCTTTAAGTTAACAAGCAAGGAAAAGAGCATGAAGCTCTTCTCCCAGCTCAGGAAATCAGAGCAATTATACTCTCAAGTCACAAAGCTCAAGTATTAACCTCCTCAGGTCATTGGGAGGAGGAACATCCCTTCCATTAGAGGCATCAGCCTCTAATTCTTACACACCAGGGCTTATACTTCTACAAGAGGAGGGGCTGGCCATAGCAATTCTCATTCCTGAGAAGGAACTGGCTGGTCTGCAGTTCTGAGGAGAGGGGAATACTTTTCCCTTAACCACACGCAATGAGATCTTGGATTCATTTCTCATTTTCTTGACCAAGAGTATCTCCATAAACATGTTACATGCCACAAGAATCAAGGGCAAGAAGGGCTTTGGTCACCCAGATCTCAGTCTCCTTCCTGCTCTTTTCACTCTGTTCAGAAGCTGTGGGTTGTTACTAGGGAACAAAAGACTACAAAAACATGGTTTAGCAGTTGTGGCAGTGAGATATGCTTGTGTTATTGATCCCAACTACTGCCACTGCTATGGTAATCCCTTTCCTGTATCATTTAGTCTTCAATTTCCTAGAGACGAGATCTTTTGATTCACAGTAAGGTGGTTTTTAGAGATGACTGCCCCATAAATTCAACTAACAAAGTGTGTGCCCATGCCTCAGTCCCTCCTGTCCTGCCCAGGTCAGTTTCTCAAACCAACACCCACCAGTGCTTCAAGGTAAGGTAATTAATAGTGAGCTGCAGCAGCTCCAGAATAAGCACATTCACTTCTTTCATTCCGATTATGTCTCTGCTATTCCTGCATACAGATGGGGAAAGGGAGCAATTCCCAAATATCCCTTCTCTACCTACTACAAACTTACAGAGCCTGTCAGAGACCTGAGCTGCCAAAGCCCCATCAGAGAAGTTTGTGACATCTCAATGAAGATGAGCAGAGTGGGATTATCCTCTATCAAAGGCATCTATTGCAGCAGGAGCACTGAAGGGAGCTCACCTGTGGCAGTTTGCAGAGCAGACTCAGAGCAATTGCTCCAGAGCCACAGCCGATTTCCAGGATCACAGGATGAGGAACACGAACTGGGAAACAGAGGGCTGAATTCTCCCATTTCTGAAATTCTTCCTCCACAACTAAAGAGACGAGATCCTAAAAAACCAAACAAAATTACTAAGGGAGCTGTTTTGACTCACACTTTTGTGATCTGAGGACTGAAGTTTAAATTTCTTGACTCTGTACCCAATGAAATGTATTTTTGTTGCTAATTTAAAAAAAAAAACCAGATGGTAGCAATGGAACTGACATGCCAGAAGTCACTTCAGCTCCATCTGCCCCACAGGGTGCTTTGATTAGTAACCAAATCCTCAGGATACAATCTCCCACAGATCCTCTGAAATCTTCTAGTGCTGACGGGAAAAACAATAACCAGACAGCTGGAGCACATTATCTTCTGCAACACCATTTTATTTACTCAAAAATTTTGGCTTTCGGAATTTGTAAGCTTCAAAACTCAAGATTTCTACACAGTCTCAGTAGGGTAGGTGACCAGGAGGCAGTTGCACAGTTCCTAACAGCATCTAAACCAATAATCCAACCTGCAGATGAAAAAGCAAGGCAATGAGTTACTAATGATCTAAATGAGCAGCTCCCTGCGTGGATTTCAGATTGTGGACTCCTACTACACTTTGTTGCTATAAAGTCACATGGAAAAGATTTTCCTCCATGCTCCTGGATCTGCAGGCAGCTCTGCCATCGCTGCCTCCTCCCCCCATCACTCTTTTCTTTTCTAAATCCCTTTGCCATGTTTTATAAAATCCAACACAGCAGGAGAGGTCTCAAAGATTTCTAAGGTTTGTGAAAATGAGCTGTAAGAGAAAGCACACGTGCCTCCCTCTGACTGCAGCATGAACTTCCTTTGTTATTCACTGGAGAAAACTTAAGGATGGAAACCTTATGAACACCTTGAGCGCATCAGCAGCACAGCAGGTGCTCCCAGCTCCCTCCCATCCTCATGCTTTCAGGGCACAACAGAACACAAAGGCCTTGCTGCCCTGGCTGTTCCCAACGTGGCTAGGATTCTCCACTTGAGAGGGCTGCACTTGGATCTCTCCTGTCAATCCAGAAAGTTTAACAAAATTTACAAAAAATAACTGGCATAAGCTGGAATATTTAAAAGGAACAAGTCCTGGCAGGCAGCTCAGCTTCTCTTTTACTTTACAATGGCTTTTGTCAGGGGCCTGAACTGGGCAGGCTTGGACATAAGGGCAGAAGACCTTCCTAGGATCTCCCACCCTAAGTGGGGTGCAGCATGAGAGATGCCTTGTGCAAAGCTGCAGTATTTCTCAAGAGATTCATAGCTGTTGGTCATCCTTCATGACAGGCCACTTCACACCTGCAGTAAGTGGGAAGGGAGATGCAAACAGGTATAAAAATGAAGTGTTCAGGTAGGTGAGCTTCGATGAACCATCCCTGGAGCAGGCAAGTTTCAGGACTGATCTCTAAATATATTCAGCCAGCATGAGGAGCCACACCACAGTGCCCTGCCCTGGTCACTATGTCATTACTGGCATTGCCCTCATATGGGAGTTTGGCTAATAGTCTCCAAAATCACAAATTCCTCACTGTTGCTCTGGCACTCCTTTCCTAGACAATCAGGGATGAAAACAGTCTCACAGGCTCCCAGCCTGGAGGAAACTATTACAGGACTCAGACAGCAAAAGGGAAAAATAAACACCTTATCTATCCACTTTTGTGAGAAGTGGCTTTGGCCATTCAGCCAAGAGCTCCAGATGAATCAGTCTGAAAACACTCGGGCACTGCAGACAGCCAGAGATCGCAACCGCAGCTGCTTTGGCGAAGCAGGTGAGGTGCTGAGGATTCCAAGACCACAGAAGAAAAGGCACCCAAAAATTCTGCTTGGCTATTAGATCACTTCTTTAAATACCAGCCATTTCTGGACACTTACAAACATTTCCTGGAAATCTCCACAGTAACTCAGAACCATCTGTTCCCAGAGTAGCACAAGTTACTGATTACGAATGTCCAAATGTGACTTCCATACACTGGAACTATTCTAACCATTTATTAACTTCTTTAAGGTTTATCATTAGTAATTTCAAGCTTGCTGGGTTTTAATGGAATGCCTACTTTACACATTCCACAGAGAAAGCATTTTAGTGTGCTTGCCAAAGCTCCTATTTAACACGACTGATTTCAGGTTTTACCATATAAAATATAAATAAAATGGGATGTTGATATTACTTAGGCTTTATATCCTGCTTTCTGACTGCCTTATCTCATTGTCTTGATTATTTTATGATAATTCCTTTCATGATAATTCTTACTGAGGCAAAGGCTGGTTTTCTCATAATATACATTTACCATAACAGTACAAAATTAAAAGACGTAAAAAACAATGGGACAACCTAAAGAAATGGCATCTTTTCCCAGACATTAGTATCTCACTACAATAAAAGGTTGAATAATTATTTTCAACTTGACTGACAAGCAAAGAAGGAGATGTATTCCAACTGGCAAAGAATGAGGAAAATCCAGCAACCAAGACACAGAGTATGTCCAGTCATCCCACTCCCATTGCCACTAGGTTTCAGGAATGATTAAATTATCAAAAAAAAATTTAAACCATATTTGTCAGATTCTTCTCAGGTTTTTTTCCTCTTCTAGCAAATGATCTGGCCAAAATCTGTGCTTCTCCAATCCCACCGTCGCCTCCAAAATATCACCAATGGAAATAGATAAATTACAGCACTTTGCAGAACACAGCAGAGCCCCCTTCAAATCTCATCTTGGGAGATGAAGCATTTCTGGACAAGTATTACAGTGTTCATACAAAGACTACAAAATATCCTACAAGTCAGACATTCTCAACCTTTGGACAAGAATCTGACTGGAACCACAGCTGGGGAAAAGCAACAAAGAGGCCAGTGGTGCTAAAAAGAGGTGCCTGGGGCTGGCACAGAGAAACTGGGACTGAGACAACAGCAACTGGCCAAAGGCTGGAGTCTTTACTGGGTAGGATACCCCATGTCTTCTCAGACTGAGCAGATTCAGAGCACAAATACCTGCTAATATAATGCCAACATTGCCAAAAGCCATTTTAACCATCAGTTTGATCACCAGCTTTGAAGGCTAAGAGACGAAATTACAAAATTCCACTGGGAAATAAAAGAGAACACTTTGTGACCCAATTCCATGTTTGCCCACAGCATGCCAACCACTGGGTAAAATGAAGGCTCAATTGTGGACTTATTAACATTCAAATTATTGCTTAAACGATGACTCATTTTTGTCAGTTACAACCCAGTCTACAACAAGAAATTCTGCTAACCAGTGCTACAGGTACTGGCAGAACTACTTTTATCCTGGAGCCTGGTGTACACACATGTGGGTATCAGTGTGATAATTGTGTCAGAATGGGAAAATGGAACATTTTGAAGAATTTTTCTCCCCTAGTCTGTGCAAGAAGCTCCTTCCTGCAGCAAAAGCCAGTTTTAGAAGGAGTGAAGGCACTGAATGGCGACCAGACAGAACCAGAAAGAATCTAAAATCCTCTGCCTGCTTTTGCTAGCAATGGCAGCAAGGTGGAAGGGAAGGAAGGTCCTGGACATGGCTTGGGCAGCCCCCACGATGGAGCTGTTGACACCTGCACGCAGGGGCAGACTGCACATTTCATTCCATAGATGGGTGAGCAGAGGTGCTCAAACAGCCAGGAGGAAGAGACAGAAGTCACATGGAACAGTGAACTCAGTAGCCCCTGCTTTTCCTTGAAGCAAATGTTATGTATGGCCATGAACTAAAACACAAGAAGTTTCACCCCAACATGAGGAAAAACTTCTTTACATTGAGGGTGGCAGAGCACTGGAACAGCTGCCCAGGGAGGGCATGAAGTCACCCCCTTGGAGATACTCCAACCCCACCTGGACATGTTCCTGTGTCACCTGCCCCAGGTGACCCTGCCTTGGCAGGGGGGTTGGACTGGATGATCTGCAGAGGTCCCTTCCAACCCCAGCTGTTCTGTGATTACCTTGTGCTTACAGGTACAGGGGACACAAACATTTGCTTCTCGTGCTACTTCGTTTCCAGCACTCAAGAGGCTCTCAAGCTTTTGTCTCTTAGCCAAGCCACTCGCAGGCTGTTCTCACCTTATGATTCCAGGAAGTCTTGCTTCACTGCCAGATTCACCCTAAGCTCACGCTGTCATTTATTTGGGTTCTACCCTCCCATCTTCTCCGTTGAGTGCAACAAATGCAAAACTTTGTGAACACCTCCAGCTTCCCTGGAGCCTCTGCCTCACCCTTCCACCCACAAGTGTGGTTCCCCAAGGCCCCCCAGCACCCGCTCTGTTCTCACAGGCTCTCGGTGTCACCTCTGCCCTCTGGCCAGAGCTCTGGTTCACTTCATTTCTTGGAACTGCAGCTGCACAAAGCAGTGCGAGGCCAGGGGCTGCCAGCACCCAAACCACAGAGGCTGCACAGCTGCAGCCCAGGCAGAACCAGCACAGGCTCAGCCGGGTTTCAGCCCCGAGACAGCCGGGAGGAGGCAGCAGAGATTCCTGGGCTCAAGGGTGGCTGCAGAGCCAAGCACAGGGACAGAGCTGAGGGGATCCTCTGCTGCAGCCCAGCACCGGGAAATGACCCATCATACGTTTCTGCCATCAAAAAGGACAAACTAAATAAAACAAGAGGAAGTGAGGAATGAGAAAGGCAAGGGTGGAAGTCACAAACTCCCACTGTGTTCCCTACAAGCAGCCTTTTTCCGTGCCCCAGAGGAAAGCAGGGAAGACAGGGTGAGAGCCAGAGTGGCAGAAGGCTTTAAATTCCCAGGTCAGACAACCGGACAAGGAAAGCAAAAAACTCAGGAAAACCCTGGTAACCTTCTCTCCTCTCTCGCACACTTCCTGGGAATGTTTTACTTATTTGTGTGCTTTCCAGAAACTTCTGTTCTCAGAATCCAGGACTTTCCATAGAGCCTGATCTGATATTAACCCAATTACCCCTCTCCTCTTGTTTGCCCACTTGGCTGCCAATCAGCACACGACAAAACACCAGGAAGCCAAGCTGGAAACCCAACTCCATGGCAACGGCCCTAGAAGACCCCTGCCACATATCCCACTTCCAAAATCAAGCCTCCCAAGCCAGCCCACTGCTTTACGGGCAGGCAGGGGTTTTGTCCTGGGCTCTTCTGCCTGGCACTGTAGTAGAAAAGAGAAAAATCACAGAATATTCTGAGTTGGAAGGGACCCACATGGATCACTGAGTCCAGCTCTTAAGTGAATGGCCCATGTGGGGATTGAACCCAATGTTGCACAAAGGCCATGGAACTCTCACTATAAACTTATGGGAATCAAAGCACTTTAATAACTCCAGGGGAGTCATTGATCCTGAAAGAAAGGGTGGCTTTAGGCATTAGCAATGACAGACAAACATGTCAAAGCATATCTAACACTGAGGAAGGGGTTTGGCTTTGGTCACGCAGCAGCAGCTCGTGATGTGTCAGGGCATATGCCACGTGCTGCTTCATCTGTTGGAGCAGAGGCTGTGACAGCACCCAGGAATGACTTATCCAACAGGCAGCACCCCATATGTGCTCGTGCCCAAGAGACATTGCTACAGCTGTCACATCTAAATTTAGCCATGCCCGAGGGGCAAGAGTGGATCCAAGTCACTGTACACTGGCCATACCTCAGGTGTCCAGCACAGAGCTCTATCCAGGCACAGCTCTCCAGAAGCAAGGCATTTTCTTTCTCTGCAGATACTGGTATTGACCACTGCCAGACACAGCATCTGGACAGATGCACTAGTCTAGCTTGCTAATCCCTAGCTCTAGTTACTTGGATGTTTGAAAAAAGCTTGGGGGAGGAAATGAATTTTTTTCCCCTCATGTGGGAATCTCCTAGAGTCCCATCTGTTACAGCCACTTTACAGCTTTTCTCCAGTTCTAGTCCTACATCCTGCTTTCACTGCTGATGAGCTACAGGACTCGGCTAAAACATGGAAACAGGAGCCTCTTTCAATCATAACAGAGACTAAATCCCCCCAAAAATACAGGCATTAACAACAGAGAGTTTTGTGACAACATATTAGAAAAGTCTGTATAAGTTAACCTGGGGAACAGGTTTGTGCATGTCTTAAAGATCAGCTGCTTTCTCTGCCTTCAGCACAAATTTTACCTTTAAATTTCCATTTTTCAGTCTGTCCTGAAAATCACCAACTTGGAAGTAATTCTGTGCACTAGCAGAGTCTTGTTTTCTTGCATAGGAAGCCAGCAGAAACTACCACCACAGCTCATCTTGGCCAGTCAGCCAGAACAACCCTGTTTCTTCCATCATTTCCTTTTGAACAAGAAGAAATCTGTCCGGGGAGAACATTCTGTCCTGATTTTCAAGTGGCCAGCAATAGACTCTTGCTATGCTGTTTCAGCATTTAATTACACTCTCTGTTGAGATGTGCACCTTTTCTTCTGGCCTGCATTTATAGTGCTTATTAGTCTGTGAAACCAGAGGGACTTCAGTTTTCAAATTTCTGCTATCTGTGCCAGGTAATTTACCCCTAAGCTTGTTTTTGATGAGCTAGACAGTCTTTAACAACAAGGCAGACTTTTTCAGGCTATTAATTCACATACTGTTTTTTCTCCAAATCTAATTTTCCACTTCTTCCTCAAGCAGTCAGTACCATAACTGGACATAATAGTTCTGCAGCTATTCCACTACTGCAATACTCATTATTTAATGCTGCTACGTGCACGTGGGCGCTCCCCTGTCCCATATGCAAGGATCCCATCAGCCCCCTGGGTAGCAGAAAGTAGGTGCTCCTGGTCAGCCAATATCCCTAAGATATTGGAGATCCCAAATCTTTCTCCAAGCCCTTGTGGCAGCACAAGTCCCTCAGCCACAAGGCACAGGCTGCTCTATTTGTCTCTCTTTAAATGATCCTATTAAACACTTGTGCCTAGCTCAAAGGGCAATTCCAATTGCTCTGCAGCAATAACAGGCTCCCTTCATGATTTCCATTCCCCAGCCTCTGCCACAGCCCACTTGCAGAAAATATTGTTCTCCTCCAACACACTGATAAAATATTGCTTATCATATGGACAAAATCTGATCTGTGAGGCCAGAACAGCAAAGCTCCATCTTTAGCGCATTTGCTTACAAGTATATTTTGACAGATAGCAGTTAATTTTTGATTTATTAAATAATGCTCTACTACATTTATGTTTAATATACCTTATACAAGTCTACACATATTTAAAGAAAGGACCTTCAGCTAATGTCAAGACAAGGCACTATTAGCCTTCTCACTTCCCAGACTGGGAAGCCCATACACAGAAAGGGGAAGCAGCCTTCCCTTGAAGAGACAACTGGTCAGAAGCAAAACTATGAAAAAAAGCCAATCTCCTGACTCTTGATTAATAGCTGTACTCACTAGACAGTGTGACCTTTAGACCTTTCCAAGAAGTATCCATCTGTGGTAAAGAAATTAGGGAAATGAAAGGATATTTCTGCATTAAAGGCTTCCTTTCAGCCCTGATTGGAACAGAAAATATGTCATTGCTTTGAAATAAAACACTGGCGAGAGAAAGGGCCCACCTTGCAATCTGTTTATTTGCATATACAGGTCAAGAAGGGAAAATTCTTCCTTCTCTGTGTGCTGGACCTTCTTGAAAGGTTAATGATTATGTTTAGCTAGAAGTTAAATTTCATGAAAGGTTTCTCTGAGCCAATCTTTGACTCAAGTGCTTTCACAGAACACCCCACACGATGAATGCCATTCCACAGGCAGGTGCAAGTAAACAGCATTTACTTCAGGTTTCAAGCATGTTATTGTGGGAAAGAAACAACCTATTTTGAGAAACAAGCAAAAGAGCATAAAAATCACAGGTGGAAAAAGAATAGAGACACAACTAAAAATTACAAATGCTGTAGTGAATGATTTAAGTGTTATACAGTAAAAACTAAAGGTTTTCCATTATGCAGCACAGGAAGCAAATAATACACCTTTCCCACCCATGATACAAGATTTGCTTTTACATGATGCCAGGGAGGTTAGACACAGACAGACTCCAAAGAGGATTAAACAAATTAGTGGGGGACAGATCCATTAGCAATTATGAAGCAGGATGGCCCCAAATCCAGCTTTGGCTAAGAACAGTCCTTAACTGCTGACTGTCAAGAGAAGGAGGGACCCTTCCATACCCACCTTTTCTCTTGTCATTTTACCCCCACCACCTGCTAGGAGCCCGGATCAATAGCTGCGAGGCACAAGAGAGGGCCATTTTCGTTTCCACTGAACAAATAAGCCTTCTCAGAACCACCAGAAATCCTGGGATAATTGATAGGGAATCGAACCGGCAGGAACTCGGCGAGCCTAAGCCTGGAGCGCCCTCTCGGGGTACCAGGCGGGTGTGCCGTGTACCCCACACCACTCCCTCGGAGAAGGCCTGGACCAAGCCGAACCCTTCCCTAAGGAAGCCATGGTGAGGTTTCATAGAGCCTGCAGTCCCCTGACAAAAAAGGAATGATGTATCCATGGCTGGCTGAATTCTCCTCCTCTTTGTCCTATTTCTCCCAAAGCAAAGCCTTCTAAAATTTTAGAAGTTCAAAAAAAGACTTGCTTTGGGAAAAGGTCTTTCTTCTCCATTAACAGTGAGGGAGCAGTGTTGAGACAGCGATGCCTTGACATTACAACAATAATCACCCAACAAAGATAACTCATTGTGCACACCCCATAACTTTGGTTCAAACATTCCCCAGTGCACAAGCCTGGCTCTGGTACCACAGGACGAAAGCTGGGAGAATGCCATGTTCCAAAGACCCTCACAAACCCACTCAGCACTTGCAGCAGCCAGTCCAAAGCCTTCCTCTCAGCAGGCCAGACCTTGAACAGGACCTGCTAGTTCCCTGCTTTTGGCTGCCTGTCCCCTCCCCAGCCAGATTCCCAAGGAACAGAAGAAAGAAGCCACATGTGCTGAGAAAATATTCCCGGAGGGAGAGAAAAGGAGAGGGCTCAGCTACCAGAGAGAACTAAAACAGACACAGGGGCAAATTTCACACAGGACAGAATTAAGCAGACAAGGGAGCTTCTCTCTCTGCGTGTGTCTCTGTCCCCAGGCCTGAAACAATGCTTGTGGTTTGAGTCATGTTGTGTCTAATTTCATGCCATTACCGAGGTGCTGGGAGCAGGAATCATAACCCTTCTGTTGCAACCAGAGAACAACATGTGTGTCATAAACATGGCTCCCCATCTTCTCAGACTCCAGTCAACACACAGGAGCACCTGCAGAAGCTACATACATAAAATTAGGAAGCTAATTTTGAAGCTGCCTGTGTATCTGCACTAACAAGTCAGTTTAGGGAGTCACATTTTCTCAGCCAAAACCAAGACACGTGGCTTGTGTGTGCAGTCACAGATAAACTTGAACCTGGGATAACAATTAACTGCTTCCTAAAGAACAAGGACTATTTACAGAAATTATCTGGTGAAAAGTTTCAGCTGGTTTTAAGAATGCTGCAAACAAATTCAAAACAAAAGGAAAGCAACAGATGCAATGAACTTCAACATTTCTGAAAGCAGGTATTTCCACTGCAGTTTTCAAGTCCAGTGAAGGCTGAAAAAATTACTCTGATGAACCAAAACAGACAAACCCCAAACCAAATACATCACACAAGTCAGACATGACCGACCTTTCCTTCCAGCAGAAGGAAAGGATCTGGACACCATTTTGTGCACAGGTTACACACAGGACACAGTTCCTGGAAGCAGCACCTGTCTACAGCCATGTCCTGCCAGGTGCTGCTGAATGGCTGGATCTTGTCCCTGTGGCTCTTCCTGTCACAGGAACCTCCCCAGAACATCACAAGCAAAGTCTCTGTCGCCCACAGAGCTCCATTCCTGAATCACTATCATAAACTTGTGGTCTTCTGTAATAAGTGTGCTAAAAATGTGCCTTCATAGGAAGTTAAGTGACACAACAAATAAAGTTTTGCCAGAGACAAGGTTTGGGTTAAGCTGTTTACGCTCCATTTTTGCCCTAGGGTATATTAAGTGGTTTCAAACACAGCACCACACTCCAGTTTGTGCCAGTGGAGATGCTTTTACCAAAATCAGGCATGTGGGCTCAATTAACAACATTCTCAAGCATTGGCCAGCCCAGCTTCCACTCCACACAATAGGCCTTTGTTTGGAGCCTGGCACTGCATGGGGACAATCAGAGCACAGCTCCAGAGGAAGCCTTGCCAGCAGATATTTTGACTTGCAGAACATACAAGTTCTCCCTGATTTTAATGCTCCCATTTCATCCATGAAATAATTGGGATTTGAAGGTTGGAAATACCCTCTTCAATCATCCAGAGCAGAAATACTGTTGACAATAACAAAACCAACCATTGCTGGCTCCAACTGGCAAAACTATTCCTTGGAGCTCCATCTTCAAACTCAGTCACCACAGAGGGATCAACCCAGACCAGGCAGAGAGCTCTCAGCTTCTCTGGACACAAGTGTCAGCAGTACGATTTAGGGCCCAGCAGATTCTCCATGAGGTGCTGCTGATGCCCCACACCAAACCAAGACTCTGGTTCTAAATATTCTTCTACAGGCTGACTTGAGAGGATGTCTCTGTTGTAGCTGTGCTGATTCCCACTGAATGCTCTGGAACCCTGTCATGGATTTTAGTAGCACTCTCTTCCTCAAAGGGCACAACAGCAGCACAGGCTGTCTTCTAATTTTTGTTTAACTTTTGCACATTATAACAGGCAAACAACTGAAGAAATGACTACTAGACTGAAATAGGTTTAAGCACTTCTGGCACTCATAAATGGCGAAGGTAAGAAGACCACTTCACCTCCAGAAGTTAACACAGGCTCCATAAGAAAACGAATTCTCAGAAGGCAAAAACCCCAAACCAATCCAAACCAAAACAAACAAAAAAAGCACCTCACAAATCCTAAGCTCTCCTGAGGACCAGTAAACAAAGTTTCCTAGCTAAGATGGCCCATGTGCTGAAAGCTAGGCAACTGTTAGGGCAAGTGTCACCATGTATATCTTAAGCTCTTCCACAGCAGTAGGAACACTGGGGAACATGGAGTTTTAACTTGGTCATGTATGGCATTTGTCCAGAAATCACCATGGAGCCATGAGACAGATGGTAGGTGCCATTTCCTACCAGCCTGCACATGGACACTCAGGCTCTCTGGATTCCATTACTGTTTTCCTACTACTGCAGGGTTCTGCTGGCAACCTCTGGACAATGTTTAGATTCCTGTATGCACTAAGCCACTGGGATATAGCAGTAGAGATTTTGAACTTTGCAGAAATCCTTACTATAGCAGAACTAAGGAAAGCAAAGCCACGTCCTTCCATCAACAGCAATTGATTTCTGTGTAATTAAGGGATACATCAGCTTGCAACATTCCTTGCTCTGAGGCAGGAGGCAAAGGTTACCAGCATCAGTTCCAGATCACAAGCTTTGAACCGCCCCCATTCTAAAGAAAGTGGAGTGATCTGATTTCTTCATCACTGCAGCCTCCCAACATCCTGGATGCCTTCACAGCAATGCTCTGATTGTATCGTGTCACATAACTCACACATCCAAACCCGCCCCCACCACATCCCCCACATTCATACCTCTGTTTCAGGCCGTGGAATAAATACTGGAGGTCTCATCTTCAGGGTCAAGTCCTGGAAGTCCCACTCTCCAAGCACGTACTGCACTGGCATCCTGCAGCAGGCAAAGGGAGTGTGGATGCTTTGGGACTGCACTGGGTGGCCAGAGGCACTCTTGTGCCATGCTTACCTCACTGCTAACCACACTCCCCTGCTGGGGGCCAGCAACTGCATGAGCAATGTTCATGTGCAGCTGAGGGAGCTCCCTTCCCACAGCTGAGTTTGTTATCAAGCACTGGAATTGGGAACTACAGGTCAGTCAGCCTCACCTCGATACCAGGGAAAGCAACGGAACAAAGAGCCCTCGAGGCTGTGTCCAAACATGCCAAGTGCAGGAAGGTGACTGGAAGTAGTCAGGGTGGATTTACAAAGGGGAAATCATTCCTGAGTGACTGATAGTCACCCATGACACAATGACCAGCTCAAAACTGCATGTCTTGACTTTCCCAAGGGTTCTGATACTGTCTCCCGTAACATCCTCATATACAAGCTGATGAAGTACAGACTGGATAAATGAGGTGGGCTGGAAACTGACTGAACTGTCAGCCTTGGAGGGCTGATTTCAGCAGCACAAGGCTCAGCTGAAGGCTGATCCCTAGTGGAATACTCTGGGATCAATCTCCCATAACACCTTAATGATCCAGGTGAAGAGACAGAGAGCACCCTTGGCATGCCTGCAGTCACAGACAATTAATTGGGAGGAGTAGTTAACAGACCAAGTGGGTGTGCAACTTTTCAGAGAGACCTCTGGAGAAACGGGCTGACAGGAATCTAATAAAATTCAGCAAGCAGTAATATGAAATCATAAACTGGAGAGGAATAACCCCATGCACCAGTACAGGCTGGGGTGTGACCAGCTGGACAGTGGCCTTGCAGGTGGATGAGTTGTGCCTCTCACTTGAACCACCACGAGAGACCAACACAGCACAGTTACTTGACATCTGAGCTGCCTTCTCTGTGCAGCCATTCTTCTGGCTGCTTTTAGGCTGACAGAAAGCCCTCCACAGAAACAAGTACAAGAGGATGCTCTTACCTTTGTAGCCGCTTGTGGCTCAGCTGCTGGATTTGCTCCTGCTGCACTGCTGTAAGTGGAGTGTGGAGGCTTTTGGAATCCAGGCTCTGAAACTGAAGACAAAGTCACTTTAAAACCTGCCCACTTGTGCCACTGGGGGGGTCCTCTGCCACAGGCATCTTCCAGGGTGACACAGGATGCTGACAAACACAATTGCCTGGGACTGCTGGAAACCAGCTGGAAAGTGATCAGAAGAACCTATCTGCATGTTTAGGAACAAACCTTCACAACTGTTCTTCTGCTACTTTTTGAGATTCACAGTAAGAAGCAAAATTAAGAATCACTTCATCAGGCAAGTCAGGGTGGGTGTTTATGTTACACTTCTGCAAAGGAGAGCATCTAAGAGACCCCTGAGTGTTCCACTGGCAGTAATAAACTACACCCCACCCTCCCTGCCATCGAAGGGAGGATAAGTTGTTCTACTCCAAGTGAGATAAAAAGGTAAGAGATTCAATCAAAATGAAAAAGTGAGAAGCACACACAGACCTTATTCTTTTCCTATTACTTAACTGTTTTTGCTCCCAGGACAAATGACACAATATATTGACTGGATTCTCGTGCTTCGGGGATCCCATTTGTCTCAAACACCTTCTGCCAGTAGCTGACCATATCAGTGGCAGTCATGAGCCCAGGTCTTGCACTGCAGCTCTGCCTCAGAGACAACTGCTTTGGACTGAGGACAGCACCTTTACTTGGAGTCAATCGCCCTCGCACACACTGAGGTGGGAGGCTCAACAGCTTCCTGAGCAGTGGATGGGTGAGGCATCTCATTGTGGCCACGTTTCTGGCTTCCACATGTGTTCCTCGTTGTCACCTACTGATCTGTCAGTGCTGAGATCCACCTGGTGCTACCACAAGTCACCGTGGCTAAGCACCAGCTGACCACAGTCAGTGGGTTCTCCACAGGGCAGCACTTGAAGCTCTTCTAGGCTAGAAAACAAGACAAGAGAACAGCCTGAATCCCTTGCGCTACCAAATCACAGGTTCCCTTCTGACAGAATGCAGACTCCTTGCCCTAATCCCTGCCCACAAGCACAAAACCAATTACTCACACCCTATGGGTAACAAAGGACTACCCCCCAAAAAGACTCATGTGACAGCCAACCAGCTCAGCCACTGCAACCCACTTCTTCCCAGAGCTGCCCATCTCCAGAGGCCAGTGGCCAGTCTGTGCCCATGGCAGGGCAGAAGTGAGCTGCCCACACACAGGCACAGCACTCCTGCCTGTCCTTGGTCCCAGAAAGCCACTGACACACCAACCTTCAGCTCCAGCCCTTGGCTCTCCACCCCACAGGTGGGTCACCCTGGTTACCCTGTAGGAAGACCTTCAGTCTCTCCTAGATTATTTCTTTTATTCCTCTCTCTGTTCATAAACCTCAAGTCCTAGGTTGGCAGGGATGCTCATAGAAGACCTGGACTTCATGGATCAAGGGTCTTTCACACTGTCACCATCCCCAGAGGGCAAACAAGGGGTCACAGAGCCAGAGCTGAGCTGCTAAGAGCAGAGGAAGGAGAAAATCTCACAACATACTAGAGGGAAGAGAAACACTTGATAAATGGAAAGGCCAGAAAGGGCAAAACCTGCCAGAGGGAAGTCGCTCTCTTAAAGCAGAGAAGAGGCACAGCCAGACAGAGAGGGAATAAAAACAAACAAGATGACTGCAGGAGACAAAGGAAATGAAACCTTACAAAACAGCTGCTGCATATCACACTTGGAACTGTGTGAGACAAACAGAACAACAACCGCATTTTCCTGCTGTGATCCATCAGAAATGAGGGCCCCTCTCCTTTCTGACTCACAGTCCCTGGAGCAACTATGGGTTTTCCCTGAGCACCCATTCCTCTATTGATGGCTGCTTTTCAACACTGTCTCAGAGAGGCCACAACCTCCTCTACTCCAATTCCTCCAGAAAATCACCACACAAACAACAAAACACCTCTCCTGAGCAGCTGGCAGCTGCCCCCTAGGAATGCTGCTGCAGGGAGAGCCGGGGAGACTCCAGCCTGGCAGATGCTGGCACCACAGTCCTGCTCCTGCTGCACAGGGAAACCCTGGAACAGTCAGGCCTCCACTGCCCTCCTTTGTAAAATCAAACACAGCCCAGGGAAGCAGCAGAAGGAACACCCTGCAGCAAAGATCTCCAGATTGTCTTACCTGCTACCTTCTGGCAAAGGGGTGGATGCTCTAAGAGCCCAAGGATCCCCTTCTTACCATCTACGTTACTCTCAGTAGAGAGACAAGCAGCCCCTACGAAAACTTACCTTTATGTTAAGTCTGTCAGCTACAGTATTTATTCAGGAAGCTTCCCACTCGAAGGCCCTGTTTGCTTCTACAAGAGAAACAATAAAAGAATAAAACATTAACAACCATTAGCGTTGTTAGGGAGGCAGAGAAGGCCTTAACTGGCCGTGGTTGAGATAATTTGCACAGAATCACAGAATTGTTGGGGTTAGATGGGACCTCTGGAGATCATCCAGCCCAACTTCCTGACCAAGGCAGACGACACAGGAACGTGGCCAGGTGGGTTTGGAATGTCTCCTGAGAGGGAGACCCCATGACCCCCATGAGCAGCCTATGCGAGTGCTCTGCCACCCTCAGTGTAAAGAAGTTCTTCCTAACGTTGAGGTGAAACTTCTTGTGTTTTACTTTATAGCCATTACTGCTCATCCTGTTGCTGGGCACCATCCTCTTGACAACTTCCTATGAGATCTTTACATGCATTGAGACCCCCTCTCACTTTTCTCTTCTCTGGACTGAACAGGCACAACTCCTGCAGTCTCTCCTCATAAGACACATACTCCAGAGCCTTCATCTTTACTGCCCTGTGCTGGACCCTCTCCAGTGGCTGTCTTGTCTCTCTTAATAAAGGAGACCAGCTACTGATATGAGGTAGCATGCTACTTCTTGTTACAAACACCTGTCTGCACACAGGGAAGGAGCAGATTTTCTCTTCCCCTGCATTTCTGTGGTTTGGTCCTTTCAGCCCCAGCTCCCACTCCCTGTAGCCTCACACGTGCACAGGCGGCTGTGGAAAGGCCCGGCCACTCGCACTCTCGGCCCTGCCCTACTCACAGGCTTGAGCAAGGGCTGGAGCTCGCACTGTCCAAGTGTCGTTCCAGCTACTGCCAGCGTCCGGCAGAGCCGGCGCCGCACAGCCCCGCGACCACCACATCGGGAGGGCAGCCAGGAGCTGCCAACCCGCGGCGGGGAACGAGCCCTGTGAGCAGCGCCGGGACTGGAGCCCGGCTCCTCTTCCAGTCTCTCGGCCTTCCCTGCACATGCAGCACCATGACCGTGGCGGGGGCTCCCTCCGCCTGAGGGGACAGTGGGCCCGGGGCTGCTCTGAGGCGAGCGCGCGCACAGCGACGCCTCACCTCGTGGCTCCCGGCGGGGCCGAGGGCACAGCCCGCTCCCTCGGGGACCGGGAGCACAGCCGGCTCCCAGTGGGGCTGAGGGCACAGCCGGCTCCCGCCCCACGGCAGGGCCGGGAAAGAGCAATGGAGCGGCTCCCGCTGCTCCCGAGAGCGCCGCCGGTCCGCCGCCGCCGCGCGCATGAGTGACAGCCACACCGACCAATGGCGAGCCGAGTCCCGCGGGCTCCGGCCAATGGCCTGGGGCGGCGCGCGGCGGGGCGGGGCCAGTGGCGGTGCGCGCG